>CM065589.1:200679997-201154689 GCA_033119425.1 Bufotes viridis | reverse complement strand
CGGGACTCGGCAAGCTCAAGTTCTCGCGGTTCTCACGAGAACTTGAGCTCCTTCTCCCTGGCTAAGAGCCAAGCGCTGCTATAGGATGCGCTCACAGCCAGGGGGAGAGGAGAAACACTCAGGCACGCCCACCAGAACATCCGAGGAGACGCCTACTATAACTTTCTGCGCCTCATTTGCATATGAACATATCGGGAACAAAGGCGGCTGAACGGGGGGTCATTTTTAAAAAAAAAATATGGTGAAGACTTCAGGGGCAGGTCCCCTAAAAGGTAATATAACGATTACACTTTTTTTTTTTTTTTTGGTGAAAGGTCCTCTTTAACCCCTTAAGGACCGGGCTCATTTTCACCTTAGGACCAGGCCATTTTTTGCAAATCTGACCAGTGTCACTTTATGTGGTGATAACTTTAAAACGCTTTTTCTTATCCAGGCCATTCTGAGATTGTTTTTTCGTCACATATAATATTATGAGAGCCCTATTTTTTTTTTTTTTGGGGGGTGATTGTCCTATGTGGGGTATCATTTTTTGCGGGATGAGATGACGGTTTGATTGGCACTATTTTTGGGTGCATATAACTTTTTGATCGCTTGCTATTACAGTTTTTAAAGATGTGAGGTGACAAAAATGTTTTTTTTTTACATTGTTTTTATTTTATTTTTTTAACATTATTTACCTGAGGGGTTAGATAATGTGATATTTTTATAGAGCAGGTTTTTACGGACGCAGCGATACATAATATGTATACTTTTTATTTATTTATTTTACTTTAACACAATAATAGCATTTTAGAAAAAAAAAATTATGTTTTAGTGTCTCCATAGTCTGAGAGCCATATTTTTTTATTTTTTTGGTCCTATATAAGGACTCATTTTTGCAGGATGAGATGGCGGTTTTATTGGTACTATTTTGGGAGGCATACGCCTTTTTGATCACTTGGTATTACACTTTTTGTGATGCAAGGTGACAAAAAATGGCTTTTTTACGCCACTTTTTTGTGTTTTTTTTACGGTATTTGCATGAGGGGTTAGGTCACATGATTTTTTTATAGAGGAGATTTTTACGGACGCGTCGATACCTAATATGTGTAGTGTATTTGTTTTTTTTTATTTTTATTCAGTGATATGTATTTTTCTTATTTTTTTTCACTTTTTTGACATTTTTTTTGACCCAGACCCACTTGGTTCTTGTAGATCCAGTGGATCTGGTGTCTATATAATACAGTAAGTACACTATATAGTGTACTTACTGTATTTTTTTACTTTACAAAGTCTGAATAGGCTTTTGCCTTTAGCAAAAGCCCATTCAGAGTTTCAGTACCATGGACAGAGCAGGACGCTTCTGAAAGCGTCCTGCTGCCATGGTAACCATCATCCGTTGCCACAAGAGAGCAGCGGGTGATGGGAAGAGAGGTGAGCTCCCTCCCTCTACTATCATATCCCGTCGGGGGGACTGCAAAGGTACAGCAGCCCCCCGATGGGAGAGGGAGGGAGCTCCCTCCATGTTAACACCTTCCTCCATGTTCCACAGCGGTGATCGGAAATTCACAGGGCGTACATGTACACCCTTGGTCCTTAAGTACCAGGACGCAAGGGCGTACATGTACGCCCTTCGTCCTTAAGGGGTTAAGGATGTGACGGGGAAGACCTAAGCCAGTTACCCATCCACAGACAGCTGTGTCAGGGTGTTGCCCCTCATCAGTATGGAGTAGGATTCTGGCTAACCAGGAGCAATGCCTTGGAGACTACTCAAACAAAACAATAGCTGATCTTATGGAGACCAGCTACAAAAAGACAAAAAAAAAAAAGCAAAAAAAATCCAAAACACTGTGGATTGCTGTGTTGAGACTGTTAAATGAGGCTCCACAGTGTTTTTCTTTTTTTTTTTTGTAGCTAGTCTCCCCAGGATCAGCTGCTGTTTTGTTTGAGTAGTCTCCTAGTTAGCCATAACTGGGGCTCCATGGTTATTTTGCATATTAATGTAAAAAAAAAAACTAGGGCTGTATTTACCACCAGGCCCTGAAGATCCAATGACTACAGTGGTGTCTTGCAGGGGGCGGTTCCATTTGACAGTACAAATAAAAAAAAACACCTGTCCGCAGCTCTGCCGCTCCAGTGCCATTGGCCTATTCATGGCTGCTTCTGGTCACGGCTGCAGCCTTTCACTGGCCTCAGAAGTCACATGTGTCTGAACGTCAAGTCAACGCTTCTCATTTATTTCAAAAAGTTATATTTTGGTCTGACTGTGAATGGCTGGAGTCCAAACTCTTGAGAGACGGTTTTGTAATTTTTTCCAGCCTGATGAAGATCACTAACTCTGACTTTGCCTGATGTCTCACGCCGTGCCGTTCAGTATGCAGCGCAGACATAGTAAAAGATAGATACTCACCGGCACAGCAATCTCCTCCTTTCCTGGGTGGACTGTGACGTGGGTGGTGCAGGCGCAGTAAGGATGAGCATCTGTCCTTTCCTACGCCTACGCCGCATACTGAACGGCACGACACAGGCGTGAGACTTCAGGCGAAGTCGGCCAGGCAGAATGACATGAACACTGCCTGGTCCTGTCAATCACAGTGTTGAGGGCACAGCCATAGGAGGGAGAACATACAAAACCCTCATTGCTCCTAGAGGCTCATTTGCACAAAATAAAAGTTTTTCTCAGAAACGGAGGCACATAAAAAGATGGGACCAAGACTAACAGCCTCAGCTGAAATTAGCATGTCTAATATCAGGCCATTTAATAGCGATGGTTCTGATGACATGCCCTAAAGTCTTTGCATTAAGTCCTTTATGAAATCTTTGACCCAGATAAAGACATCTTGGGGATCATAATTTATGTGGATGCCAAATCTGATAAGCCATGCAAGGTGTGACCTCAGAAGATACTTTCCTCCCACCGTATGTTTGCTGCCATACACCATGAACGCCATAAATTGGTAATAAAAAGCATCAAAAGACGGGCAGCCAAGATGGCAGGACGCAAGTAAGCAGGGCTCCTGGGCAGCATCCACAGAACCGAATAAATCCTGGGCAATTCTGGTCCAGCTAAAGCAGACAGATATCCTGAAGGGAGTTAACACTCCATACACCCAGCCCCGGGTGATCCAGCACATCGGAGGGCGCAAAGGAGAAGATACAGAGAGCCACTCCAGAGATCAACCAATCGAGCTGCGTATCGGGCTCATTCCTGGTGCCGACAGTGAGGAGCTGCGCTCTGTGCCGGGAGATAAACGAAGGGGACTGCAAGAGACATACCTGGGGTGAGAGAGGTTCCAGGGCGGCGGAGGTTTCCCGCCAGTCGGCCATTTTGCTGCAGCGCTGGGGAAGGAGGCGGGAGTGCACTGTGTACCCCTGCATGTCGCAGAGTCCACTGGCAAGCATAGTAAGAATTAAATACTTCAACTTGTCTACAAAAGATCTAAATACCCCTCTAGCATAATCTTATATATCCTAGAACCTCCAGGCACGCATTGTCTGCATGCTGGGGCGCTATATACATCAGTTATCTGCAGGGGGGCCAGACATCCCTCAGAAATACCAACTGGGAATAGTAGCGACTATTTCAAATTATATGAATCAGCAACAACCTAGGAGATATGTGTACTCAGCGACCAAGTACTCATAGAGAATACAAGTTTTGAAGCTGCTATCTATCCTGCTGTATCCGTACAATACTCTATACTATACGTGGGCCCTAACCATTGCTTTTAGTAATATAGAACTGTCTGAGATTTTGGTATTACAATGGGGCTGCAAAAGACACAAAGCGCCACTGAAAAACTGCGCGAATTTGCCAGACAGCCACAAGATGGAACGGAATATGCACACTAGAGCAAGTATGGCAGCCAAAACACCATCCCAACCAAATCCCGAGGAGGCTGGCCCTATGGCGACGATCACCGAGACGTTGAAACATCTGACACATCCAGAAGTGCCCATCTGACAATGCAGGCGGACTGGTTTGCTCACAGGGGATATGTGTTAATTATTGTTTACTTGACAAAACCCGCCCCATTAGGTTTAGTCTCAACTAGATTAATAATATAGGGCTTTACTATACGCCTGCACTTTACTAGCATGAACACATAATTTCTGTGGCCGCAGCCTGCATGCCTCTGCCACTTGACATCATAGGCGGAGGCATCCCGGATTTACTGGCCCATAGTCTGAAATAAGAGATAATTTCAGACTTAATACTTGAACAGTGTATCGTTAAGGACACACTGAGGGTTAAAAACTTTAAAAAGTTCTTTTCTGGTTCTTTAATCGCTATGCTTTATTCATTCAGTAATTATAACTGTTTTTGTTGCAATGCAACCTATTTTTGCATCAGTCCATCGTGGCATTTACAGAGTGGACATTCTGGGTGTGCTGTCCTCCACTGATCACAGATTATGCTTGTCGATCAGCAATTGAATTGATACCACATCATTGTGGGTGACTATTTCGATATCTGTGAATTGTCTTCATTCTGGATTACTGCTGATTTACACCACTCAACATTATCTGAGTCTGTGTCTTGGCATATTCCCTGGTAGACGTTCCTCCTTTTGAGTCACACATATGGTTACCACTCTTGCAGTGATTTTTATCGTATTGAGTATCTGCATTCATTATTATCCTTATGTATTACCTCCTGAAGAACCCATACTATTGGGTGAAACGCGTTGAGGTGTTTCCATATATGATTTTACTAGATAGCCCCCGACATATGCTCATAGAGCGGGGACACTAGTAATTATCTATGGTTATCTTCTTGGGGACTTGATTTGTCTGACATCATCCTTTTGTTTTGTTGGACATATTGGATAGGGACAACTAGGGCATCACCAGCATAGGTACGAGGACAGGAAGTCCCTACCATCTGGGATCGTCCCTGGGCTGAGACACTAGTCAGAGTCAGTGGAGGGCCAGATAGGATCTCTCCCCCTGATACCCTGGATTTGTCCCTTATTAATTCTTATGGTGTCTGTCTGGTTTATGGTTTGTACCACTATCCCTGACCAGAAATTGATTAAGTGAACCATGGGACTTTTTGTCTCCAGGTTTTAAATGATAAGGATCTAATAAACTTTATGATTTTAGGGGTTACCTTTTTTTTGCTGGACTATTGTGAATTCGTATGAGGGGACTTGATTATATTTAGAGTATATTTTTCTGCTGGATTTGTCTATTTTTGTATCCACTAGGTTAAATCCACTGCTACTCATACATATCTGCATCTGAATCCATGGCTGAGCTAAAAATACTATCATGGAACGTTAGGGGCTTGGGGACATCGCAAAAGAGATCTATGGTGCTCGCCTTTATTAAAAACCATAATCCACAGATTCTGTGCTTGCAAGAGAAGCATCTTACCGCAAGTTCCTCTAGAGTGCTAAGAAAAAAACTGGGTACAATGGGCCACGCATTTATATCACTCCTCTTCCTCACGGGGAGTGTCCCTATTAGTACACAAGCGACTACACTGGGAGGTGAAAAACTTGGTCATTGATTCAGAAGGCAGATATGTCTTTGTTCACTCTCTAATTGATAATGTATGGTATACATTGATAGGGGTATATAACCCACCCCCAGGCTCCAGGCAGGTCCCTCACCTAGCGGCTACATTCGTGGCCTCATATCCATTGGCTGCAGTGATATGCATGGGTGACCTAAATATGATGTTAGACCCCTCACTTGACCGTCATCAGGGAAATGCAGACCCAATGACTGCAGGGACCCCATTGCGGCTTGGTAGATTTCTGACTGAATTTAGATGGCTAGACCTCAGGAGAACCAAGTACCCCACCGATAAGGTATACTCCTGCCACAGCGACAGACATGACTCCTTAACTCGAATAGATTATATGTTGGGCAAAGAGGTGATGATGCTATATCTAAGGGTGATAACATATCTCCCCAGGGGAATATCGGATCACTCACTGATACTGGGTACTCTAATAAGAGGCACCCCTTCAATAATGTATAGGATGAATGTACATTCCTTTTAGGATCAGCATACGGAACCTCCCACCAATTGCAAGAATTTCTAATGACACATGAAAATGAACATAATCGGGCATTAGTGTGGGACACCCTAAAGGCGTTTCTCCGGGGGTCCCTGCAGTCCAGTATATCCTATATAAAAAAAAGACACTAAACGGTCAGAGGCAGAGCTGAAATACCGGTGTACTACATTGGAGCAGCGATACATTAATCATCTAACTGACACTAACAGAAACGCGTGGCTCCAAGCGGGAAGGCAGTACTTAGCGACACTTAGAGATAAGGCTGACAGGAAATTATTTTTCTTGAAGCAGATAGCATTTGAACTGAGAAATCAGTCAGCCAAATTATTGGCCCAACTAGTCCGTCATGACTCACCATCCTCAACTATTTTAGCAATTAGAGACTCTACGGGACAACTGCTCAGCACACAAGAGGAAATACTCCACACCTTTACACACTTTTACCAAGATCTATATAGATCTAGCATAACAGCTACTGGAGTGGAGATAGCAGCCTATTTGGAAGCCTACCCCTACCCTTATATACCTACCCTTACCACAGCACAACGTACACAAGGCACTTGATTCAATAGATTGGCCGTATCTAATGGAATGCCTGAAAAAGTTTGGCTTTGGCCCACAATTTCTCAAATGGATTACTATATTATATAGCAGGCCTACCAGTAGACTACTGATAAATGGAGAGATATCCGACAGCTTTATGCTCCACAGAGTCACGAGGCAAGGCTGTCCCTTGTCGCTGCTATTATTCGCACTGGCAGTCGAACCATTGGCAATTAAGGTGAGGAGCAGTAATGCTATATCAGGAGTGGTTATGGGGAAAAGAGAGGCCCGCATAGGATTATATGCCGATGATATGATTTTATATTTATCATCGCCGGATATATCCCTCAAGGGTGCAGTCACCATGATTAATTAATTTGGGGAGTTCTCGGGCCTGCAAATTAACTGGGAAAAGTCAGTTTATATGCCTCTAGGCAAGACAAATTGGTCAGGCCCTCCACACATAGAAAGATTAAAGGTGGTTGATACATTTAAGTACCTGGGGGTACATATTACTAAAAGACATTCCCAAGCCCTATCCCTTAATATCTATCCATTAAAGGAGCACATACGGAATAAGCTTCAAAACTGGAAAACACTACCTATCTCGGTAGCAGGACGCATTAACCTAATTAAAATAATTATACTTCCCAAAGTGTTATATGCCCTCCAACATTCAGAGGTTCTATACCCAAGCAGATATTTAAAGAAATAGACTCCATGACCAGAGTTTTTATATGGGGAAGATCACGGGCCAAATTGAGTTTAGATACACTTAAACGGCCCAATACTGAAGGTGGCATGGCCAGTTGAGACTTATCAGAACATGGTATGTGGCAGAGGAACTACTTACTTTAGAGTACTTCCTAATGTGCTGCCTGGACTGTCACTCCTTGTGGCCAGGCGAAAATACTTACCCAGTTCACAGGAGTGGTTTCAGATATACCTTTATGGACAAATCAATCGCTACCACAGATACATGTGGTCATGGGGGCTGATAAATGGCAAGTGGCAGGGGTAAGAACTCTTGGGGATATAAACGACCAGGGTGTATAGATGACATTTGAAGCACTGACCCAAAAATATAATATTCCCCGCACACACTTTTTTTCATACTTACAACTTAGGTCGGCCATACAAGCTACAATCCCGAGCAGCAATACCACGATCTCAAAATACCCACTGATAGGGGTAGTTAAAACCCAGGGCCCCAGTGGTCGTGTCAGCAATTTATTCCCACTTAATCTCAAGGTCATTGATAAATGGAAAAGACAGATACCCACGCTTACGGATGAGTCCATAATAGATTTTTTGGAATCACATCTACAAGTATCACCAGCAGTTAATAACAAAATCATACAGTTATACATTATTCATCAAACACATTTAACACCAACCAGGCTATTCAGAATGGGCAGGGCTCCATCTACTGCATGCCTGTGATACGGGAAGCCAAACACAGATTTCTGGCATATGATATGGAGTTGAAGGCCAATTTCCACGTTTTGGAGAGAGGTGACTGCCTTTCTCTCCAATCTGCTGCCGATTCAGATAGAGTGCACTCCTGAGATTTGCCTGCTTGGACTCATAGAGAATGATAACTGGGATCCCTACAAGACAATTTTCTTATTCATGGCACACAAGTACATTGCACTGCGATGGTAGGACCCCAATACACCGACCATATCTATGTGGAAATTACAAATCAACCAAATTATACTCAGTGCTGGTGTTTAAACACCGTAATAAGTCTCAAAAATCTGAGAAAATCTGGGGCTTCTGGTGTAACTCTCCGTTAACTTTGTACTCAGCTCCAAGAAAGCGGCAAGCACTGTTGGCAGCCCAAGGATCTTCAGATCAGTCTGTTTAGTGGAGTCGCAAAATGTTTTGTGCTAACCTTTGATAATGGTTAAGAGATTAACGCAATGAAGGATTGAATTATATGTATGTACTGAACTTGATTCATCGGTGGGTGCACACTATGACATGCAATGTGGTTATAAATTGTTGATGTTTTTTCTTTTGTGTCAATAAAAAAAAAGCATCAAAAGACGGTTAAAGAAAACCCTTAAAGGGGTTATCCGATATCTAATATATCCCCCCCCCCCCAATGCCCAGGCCATTGTATGGATTATACTTACCTGCTCCCCAGCACCCTCGTTGCTCCGGATCCCTGCACGGCCTCCGCTGCATCACCCGTTGCTCGAATCAAAACATCCAGCAATGGGGGGAGCAACCGATACCAGGCCGCAATGGTGACCAGCCTCAAGGGGGCAGGTAAGTATAATCCATACAAGGGGCCCGGGCACTGGGGCGGATATTTTAGATATCGGATAACCCCTTTAGCAAGCGCATAGCAGAAAAAAATCTGCAAACATACACCTTCAGTACACAAGAAAAAAATGCAACAAAGTTTGCACAGCACAAAATAAGAGTTCTAGTGCAAACAAGTAAAGATGCAGAGTAACAAGCCCACAGAATTTACACAGTAAAGACGTGCAGAAATGCCAGTCCAGAGGACATGGTTAACATAATAGCAAACAACAGACATAGTATTACTGCTGAACAAGTATTGTGGCTATTATTTACATCTTACAGGAAAACTAGATCCTCTGCTGGCCAGGAGGAATTAGGCAGGACATGGATATAGCTGTGGCCAGGTAACCAAGATGAAGTTGCCTTCTAGTAGTGTTCTTTGTTCCATGTTTGCACATGCACAATGGAGGGAGAAGAAAAAGATTGTAGAGATTGAGCTGTATAGCATACCAGCATTAAAGAGGTTGAAGTAACACTGAGATGTTCATGAAAAGTGTTAAAGGGAACCTGTCACCTCACCAACTTTATGCTGACCATATTGAGGGCAGCATAAAGTAGTGACAGAAATGCTGATTTTAGCTGTGTGTCACACATCAGTTAAAGGTAAGTGGTTGCCGAGAACCAGCATCATATTAATTGCAGCCCAGGCCTTGAAAAGAGTCAAATCTACCTGAGAAGAGTCCTGGTTATTCCTAATCTCCCGCTCTCCCCGCCCATCTGCTGATAATTGACAGTTCTCTACTAGAGAGAAAGGGAGAAAACTAGGTAGAAGACTGTCAATCATCAGCAGGTGGGCGGGAGAACAGGAATTTATGAATAACCATGACTCTTCTCAGGTGGCCGTGACTCTTTTCCAGGCCCAGTCTGCAGTGATTGTGATGTTGGTTCTCGGCAACCACTTACTTTTAACTTATAAATGACAGACCACTGAAATCAACTCACCTGTCTGTACTTTATACTGCCGTAATTAAACGTATCCCCCAACCGTGACCCGATAACGTCTTCAAAACCCGATATTTATAATGCCACTGCATTGGCGCAGGAAGTGTCTCGTATTTTATTGCCACTGTTTGACAAGAGGCTGTTCGATAAATTCAGCACTGGCTCTCATCACAGCAAACACCCAGAAAATAACAGAGCTAGAAAGCAAAGTCACAGCCCAGGAAAAAACCACCGCTAACCTGGAACGTACTATAACACAATGCCAAGAAATGGAATCTACACTGAGAGACAAGCTGGAGGATTTGGAGAATCGGGACCATCGCAACAACATGAGGTTTATTGGCATACCAGAATTCATAGCAGGAGACAATCTCATAAAATTCCTCAAAGAAGACCTTCCACAAGCTTTGGCCGCAGACATCTCCATCATCAAGCCTAGCATCGAACAGGTGCATAGAATTGGACCCCCAAAATAAGGAGGAAAGGAGAAGAAGGAAATAACTGCCCAAGACCGGTCATCGCCAAATACCTTAACTGGGCAATCAATTAACAAATCCTTAGAGCCTACAGGCGAGTACGCATACTAAAGGTCCGGAATATCACTTTATTAATCTTCTAAGATTTCTCAGCCACAGTATCCCAAAAGAGAAGAGCGTTTACTCCTATATGTCGATACTGCACGAAAAAGAAATCTGTTTCCAACTTCTATTCCCAGCAAAATTGAAAGATCAAGATAACGACAGACAACTATTTCTCGAAGATCCGACCTCAGCACGTCGACACTTCCTCACCTGAAATTATGACTGATCACCAATGAGCACACAAAGGAGGGTGTGCATACAAATCATTTTCCTTACTGGCAGAATATAGGGGCTACCCCAAACCCCTATCTCCTCAGTTTTGTTCATTACTTTTCTTAATGTTATGGCTGGTACCACACTGGCATTGTTATATTGTTTACCTCTATATCTTGTTTTGCAGGAATCCTAGAAGAATTCATCTGTCATGCCTCTCCAGGCCTACTATAGTGGCGAGCAGACCCATCCTCATTCTCCGTCAATCGCTGGGACGATGGGGGGTGAAACCCACAAGAAACCCTAACCATTGGCAAAATCCTACTAACCAGGTCAGATGATGACACACACACACTCCACTGAGGACAAATATAACACCCCCACTCAGTTAAGGTCGCTCTCGTGGAAAGTGGCGGGCCTAAAGTCCCCCATTAAGCGAAGGAAAATTCTCACACATGTGAAAAGAGCCAAACCAGATATAATATTTATGAAAGAAACACACTGGAAACGTCAAATAGGCGCTACTTTAAAAGCCTGTTGGCTGGAGGCGTGTTACTCAGCTGATTATACCTCAAAGGCTAGAGGAGTGGCAATACTTTTCCGCCAGGGTTTGCTGCTTTCTGTAGAAGAGGAACTAATTGATGAAAAAGGTAGATACATCCTTTTGAAAGTCCGCATAAACAATTGTGTATACCTACGCTCCAAACATAACAAACACAAACTTTTTCTCAAAACTTACAACTCTCTTGCTTAAAAGACAAGATCCTAATCTCATTATAGAGGAAGACTTTAATACCACTATATATCCTCCTCAGCAGAGGATGCACCCATAACCCCAGCCTCCAGACATCTTGCACACATGATGGGGAGGAGACACTCTGTATGATCCCTGGAGAACACTCAATACCATCTCTAGAGATTACAGATGTCACTCAGCTGTTCACAATAGCTTTTCCAAAATTGATTTTTTTTCTTAATATCTTCCTCCCTATTCAATAAAGTTACAGACACTTCCATACAGGCAATAGCAATAACCGATCATGCCCCAATCACATTGACACTCCAAGGCCTAGAATCCACAACAAGGACTAAAATATGGAGATTTTCGTATTTCCTATACAACTCAGATGACTTTAGAGAGTATCTAAAGACACAATGGGCCATCTATATATATATAATTACTTAAATTGTGCTTTATATTTGTGTGGGGAGAGAGGGGCCCAAAAGGTTTTGCTATGGGGCCCCAAGATTTCTATGTACGCCCCTGCGTCATATAATACGTTATGTGACACTAAAATTCAAAAAAAATCAATTCCATTCAATACACAAAACACTGCTACAGGCACAAAAAACATACATTAACCACCCCTCCCCTCACATGAAACGTATATATGAAGAAAATAAACAGATATTGGAATCACTGGTACAAAGCCAAGCCGTGTGGCTGAATAAGGTCGCCCAAAACAAATTTTTCAGAGAAGCCAACAGACCAGGACGTCTCTTCGCCAAACTAACCAAAGCCCAAACTAAATACAAACTAATAAGCTCAATCCGAAATTCTATCACGAGCACCACCCATATAGACCCCCAAAAAATAGGGGAGGTGTTCTATGAGTACTATGAGGATCTATATAGAGCTTCACCCACAATTAGGGAGGACATAAATACATTCCTAGATAGCCTCCGGCTCCCCCATCTGACCAAGGAAGAAAGAAAGGTCTTGGAGGGAAACATCACAGAGGACAAGGTGAGAGGGGTAATAGGGTCATCCTCCAACAACAAAACACCAGGCCCTGATGGATTTAGCAATTAATACTATAAAATATTAAACCTGGAACTAACACCACTCCTGACAACACTGTACAATGGGATATACACTCAGAACACCCCAATGGACTAATTCCTGGATGCTCTGACCATTTTTCTCCCCAAGCCCCACCCTATTACTTAGCCTTGACGAAGAGAAAGCATTTGATCAGGTCTCCTGGCCCTTCCTACAGGCTGCAATGACGAAAAGGGGTTTTAACTCAATATTCTGTGATTTTATAAAACACATAAACAGACATTCAAACCACGCTTACAATCAATGGCCAAAATACAGCACTTCAGGACATATTCAAAGGAACACGCCAGGGCTGCTCATTATTCTCTATCCTTTTTAACCTCTCTATTGATCCACTACTTTATTATATACAACTATTATCTCCCTCAAACACGCCAAACTCCTTCTCACAAGACCTCCAAGTGACCGCATTTGCTAGTGATATCATACTCATTATTAGAAATCCAGCACAGAATCTTTCACACATCATGACTGAACTCCAACATGTAGGACAACTCTCAGGATATATATTGAATCCTGATAAATTAGAGGCGTTACTTTTAAAGGGCCCAACTAAACCACGATGGTCCCCCCTTCCTATTTCGATGGCGATCGACTTCAATAACATATTTGGGTGTCACTATAACAAGATGCCCTACAAGACTATAAGGGGCCAATGTTCTGCAGTATATCCAAGCGTTGGAAAATACATTGGTAAATTGGCTTAATTTACCAATATCTTATGTGGGAAGAGCTTACCTTATCAAAATGGTAGAATTCCCCCCTCTGCTATATATATTCCACTCTTTACCCTTATATTTACGCCCAAGAGAAGAAAAAAAGTTAAGTTACCTATATCGCACCTTTATATGGAAGGGGACACGCCCAAGAATCCCATATAATATTCTACAACAACCCAGACTAAACGAAGGATTAAACTTCCCCAACATCTATCTCAACCATTCCCGCTGGGGAGGGGTACCAGACAGGGGTGCCTGCTATCCCCCCTTTTATTTGCGTTAATCATGGAACCCCTATCGATCAGTATTGCCAGCAGTGCTAGGATTAGGGGATGGGAGGTGGTGGGCATCTCTGAGAAGATTTCTTTATATGCAGATTACATGCTAATATACTTGGGAGATGTGGGGCCTTCTCTGGGGACCCTTCTAGACTTGGTGAACTCACACAGCTCCTATTCGGGATTACGTGTGAATTGGTCTAAGTCGGCACTGTATTTAGTAGACAATGTCTCTTCTCAGAGTATATCCCCACTATCGTTACTCCAGGTGGTAGATCGCTTCACATATCTGGGTGTAGTTGTTTACAAGGATGTGACGCAGTTTGCTACCCTTAACCTGCACCCAGTTATGCAATTTGTTCAACAGAAGATGAAGGTTTGGGAATCCTTACCGTTGTCCCTGATTGGTCGTATAAATCTTTTTAAAATGGTCCTTTTACCCAAATTGCTATATGTTTATAGGGCGGCCCCTATATCAATCCCTAAATCACACTTTAAAGTTATAGAATGTATGTTGACGACATTCTTGTGGAATAAGTCGGTCCCTCGTATAGCTAGGGAAACGCTGAAGGCCCCGTATAGCAGAGGAGGTTTGGCGCTTCCTGATTTGTACTTATATTATTTCGCGGCACAATTGAATTACGTAGCTTGGTGGTTCCAGGCAGACTCTAGTAATCCTGCTGTAGTGTTAGAGGCGGCTTTGATGGGTTCTTATGAAGCCATGACTAATCTGGTATACAGGAAAGGGAAGTACCCATTGAGGTGCCGGACCACGCTCATGACCAGTGTGCTAAAGGCATGGAGTGCTTTTGCTGGGATGAGGGGCGAGGATGATACTGGGGGGGGACCTGTGGTCTCCAGTCCTGCCGTTGTGGAGAAACCCTTTGTTGTCAGAGTTAATTTTGTTACCGGCCTTTGAATTTTGGCCACAGAAGGGTGTCAAGTACCTCACGCAATTATATGAGGAGGGCCATTTTAAAACATTCTCTTCTCTGCAGGCGGAGTACGATATACCGCGATCTTCCCTATTTAAATTCTTTCAATTGAGACATGCCTGTAATGCTCAGTTTGGGCCTGGCCCACTGAGAATAGAATTTAGTCCTGTGGAAAAAATTGTCAGACGAGTCCGTCACACCAAGATGGTCTCCGCGTTGTATGGGTTCCTTGTGTCGACTCGTCCCTCGCCGATTGCAAAGGTGTTTGGTAAGTGGTGTGTAGATATCCCTAGCTTAGAGCCTCACCATGAAAAAGAGCTAATTGCCTCCTGGAGGGGGTCGGTGATTTGTGCACGGGATCAGCTGTGATCTAAATACATGAGAATCCTGTACAGATTACTATTGTTTAACGCTAGGAAATCCATCTTACTGAATTGGAAGCCCCCCAAACAACCAGAGGTTTCACACTGGATTCAACTTGTTAACAGCACGTTATCCCTGTATAAACTTACCTATGAGGCCAGAGGTACTCCGGAGAAATTTGAGAAGATTTGGGGTGTATGGCTTTGTGCTAATACGGTTGAGATGTGATGTGGGATGGTTTGTAGTTAAATCTGTGTCACTGCCGGTATGAATGTGTGGATGTGTGTGATCGGACATTGAAATCTTCTTTATTTTAGATATGTTTATGATAATGTTACCTATCTAAATGATTATGCACGTGAGGACCTATTGCGTCCTTACCTTCTTTCTTGTAGTACAACCTGTCAGGATCTTGTCTGATGTGTGTGTGTAACTCATTGTTTAATTTGTTACTGGGTACGTTTCCCGGTTGTACTTTTTAAGTTTATGACAAATGATTGAAAACGCATAAATAAAGCCTTTTAAAAAAAAACTTCACCAACATCAGGGCATACAACATAGCGGCACTGCTGCGAATTACAACAGATTGGATACATTACCTCAACCTCAGTATTTACAGATAGAACTAGGGACCAAACTTTCATCCCACACACATCCCTTCACATATCGCTTCAAAACTTCTTACACTTACCATTCCATAATATCCCCAAACATAACAGGGATAATACCCTCTGGATGTCCACCTGGTGGGCATGTCAGAAGATGAGGAACCTGAAATCTCTACACCGCCAGTGCTCCCTACACTTCACTTTTATTTGCAATCCACAATTTCAAGAAGGTTCACCACACAGGGAATTTTATTCCTGGCGTGAAGGAGGCCTCTACAAAATAGGACAACTCACAGAAAACACCACACACAAAATACTAACTTTAGATGCCTTAAAAGAAAAGTTCCCAAACATCAGAATTACTTTCTTTTCATATCTGTAAGCAAAAAGTTACATAACCAAAGTATTGTCAGAACTATCACCATTAGAATGGAACACGGCATTACAAAACGCTCTCAACAGGAGTGGCCTGGCCGGGGATGTGAGCGGCAGCAGCGCGAGTTAGCTCCCGCCACCCACAGTAACAAGTCTGCTCCGTGGGCTTCCCAGTGCCCTCCAGTGACCGCACACGATCCCCCAATACCCGCAGTCCCTGACCTGTGGCTGTCCCGAGGGGTCCCATGGCCGGAGGAGCTTCAAATAAAAGTAAAGAGCTGGCGGGAGGTGCGGCGCGCTCTCCACTGTGAAGAAGCAGGGCATAGCTGGAGGTGTGCGGGCTACAGTGAGCTCTAGGGCACCACTGAAGATGCCAGATCTGCAGGGATCCTACATGGAGGAGGATCTAGAGGTGGAGGAGGCAGCCCAGTCCAGGATGAAGACGACTGAAGGAGGAGCCCAGGATGACACTATTGAGGTTGGTGTGTCTGGGGCAGAGGAGGCAGCTATGTTAGAGGAGGAGAGGGCAATATCTCCCCAAAATGCAGAACTGACACTAAAAGATGTCTTCGGGGCAGTTGCCCAGTGTGGAGTGACTTTGACAGCATTACAGCAGCAAATGGGGTCCCTGAAGCAGGAGTTCTCCTTTATTCGCCATGATCTGCAGAAAGTTATTGAAAAAATGGTGGAGGTGGAGGGCCGTGTCAGTGAGGTGGAAGATAAGTTATCCCATCTAACCAGGGCAGCCGCATTCATTAACAACAGATCTCAGCATTGATAGCCAAGACGGATTATCTGGAGAACCGTCTTAGACGCAACAATGTAGAAGACGTTTTTGGCACTGAGGTGCTTTCCCCATTATATGCGGTGGAACGGGCGCACCGAGTCCCCACCAGACCGCTGCCACGGGGAGCACCCCCACCTTCTGTTTAAATTGATTACAATACTTCATTACAGGGACCGGGGTGCCATTTTGAGGGCTGCCAGAAATCGCTCTGACATCACCATCAATGGGCAAGCAATTGCATTTTTTCAGGACTTTTCCTCTTAAGTCCAAAAGAAGCGGAGCCAGTTCCTGGATGTCAAGCGCCGACTTTGTTCCCTGCAAGTGTCCTATTCCATGATGTACCTGGCACGTCTGCAGGTGGCTGCTCTGAGATCTGTTCATTTCTTCAATGCACCAAAAGATGTGGCCACGTGGATCGACCAGCATGAGCATCAGCTGCGACAGGAGGAGAGATGATGGCCGTTCGTCTATTTCACGTTTGTACCCTTGGTCGCTACTGAGCGACTTGTTGGAAAGTTATCCCTCTACTGTTCTACTACTGAACTGCCCACGGAGCACGAGTATGATTTTATGGCAGGGGACAATCTCGCTCAGCATAAGTTGAGAGTTTGAAACGATATTTAGGTTTAGTGCGGTTTCAGGGAGGACTTGTGCCTCGGGCTGTTAGATGATGCAATGCAGGCACGATTTTTTGGTTCTGATTTTTGTTTCTGTTGCTCCTTTTCTCTGGGGATTTTTTCTACAATGTCTGTGTTGATGCTCTGTATCTGTGATATCATGCCTGCTTGTTGGTACGACACCGCCATCGTATCGCTTGTACCTACAATGCTACAATTATGTTATGTTATCATGTTTCTGATGTTCAAGTATGGCTAATGTATTTAATATTGTGAGCTGTAATGTACGTGGCCTGGGTGGGTCAAAGATTCAAAGCAATTTGCTGTGATGGATTATCTGCGCCTGTATTTCCCCGCTATTATATGTTTGCAAGAAACCCACTTTACGAAGGAGGGGCACAGGCACTCCATAGGTCATGGATGAGTCATATATTCCACTCAGAGTTGTCTAGCCATTCCCGAGAGGTTAGTGTCTTGGTCCATAGATCTATTCCCTTTCAGGTTCAGTCGCCCAGTATCGATCCTGGCGGCCCCTTTATCTGCATACACTGTACTATCTTCACGCAAGAGTACCTGCTGGTCTCATTATATATACCTCCATCTTATAGCAGCGTGGCATTAAAAGGTGCCCTGACATTTGTTAATAGTAACTCTGATATACCAGTTATTATGGTGGGAGCGGGGTGGTATGGGACGCCATGAAGGCTTGCCTTCGGGGAGCGCTTATTCAAGGGATTAGCAGAGCCAAAATTAAAAGCAGACAATTTGGAGAATTTTTGAGGGATCGGGTTGGGGTGACAGAAGAGAACTATATAGAGAAGGGCGATCAGTTGTCTCTATCTGTCTGGAAGGAGGCACAAGATGCATATAACTCGCATGCTGTGGAACTTGCCCGCACAAAGCAATCCTTTCAGCGACAGAAGTATTATGAGGAGGGGGAGAAGGCGGGACACCTTCTAGCCCTTGTGGCTAGGCCACAGTCCATGTCGGCATATGTTACCGCTTTGCAGGGGGAGGATGGGACGGAAATTGTGGATAGCCAGGCCATAGTTCTGTAGGTCTGTATTTAGCTCTTTTTATGCTGATTTGTATCAGTCACATCTAGGTTGTGATAGAGAAGATATATCAGCATATCTAAATGGGGTATCCTTGCCTGGGCTGTCTGATTTAAATAGAGCATACCTTAAGTTGCTGGAAATTGAGGAGGCGGTGGCTTCTATGACAAATAATAAATCACCGGGTGCTGATGGTAGAAATTCATAAGCAGTTTGGAGATATTTTATTACCCCAGTTATTATACCAGGAGGCCTCGGAGCCGGGGACGCTTCCTGCATCAATGCAAGAGGCTATTATAGTTGTTCTTCCTAAACTGGGTAAAAAACCCCTCCTCCCTGATTCCTACCGCCCTATATCATTGTTGCCTACAGACATAAATATATTGGCCAAGGTGCTGGCTTTACGCCTCTCTAAGGTCGTCTCCTCCATTGTACATATGGATCAGTCAGTATTTTTACCAGATAGGTCCACGGCAATTAATATCAGACGCCTATATCTAAATATGCAGATTCCGGTGGAAAATCCAGGGGACAGGGTCATCTGTTCCCTGGATGCCACTAAGGCATTCGATAGTATTGAGTGGGAGTATCTATGGGAGGTGCTGGAGAGGTTTAGTTTGGGGGATAGTTTCGTAGCATGGGTGCGGCTGTTATATGGTAGGCTTACAGTGCGGTTACGAGTGAACGGACACTTATCAGAGGGATTCAGGCTCTACAGGGGAACCAGGCAGGGCTGCCCTTTATCTCCATTACTGTTTACCCTCACCATCGAGCCATTGGCGGCTATTGTTAGCAGTCATGACGGGATCACAGGGTTTAGCCAAGGCGGGTCATGCGGATGATGCCTTGCTGTGGCTTGCCTGGCTGAGGCTAGGGAGTCCCTACCTGTGGTTATGGAAGTGATCGGTACCTTTGGGCGCTACTCTGGCCTGGTTATCAATTAGAGCAAATCGTCCCTCCTTCCTATAGATAAGGTGGATAACTCTGTGACTTATGCTCAGTCAGGACTGCAGGTGGTGAGTGAATTTAAGTTTTTGGGGGTGGTGGTGTCTAGGAAACTCACGGAATATGAGAAGCTTAAATTATCCCCCCTCATAGGCAGATTCAAACAAAAAAATGCACGTATGGTCTAAGCTGCCAATGTCAGTAGTAGGAAGGATTAATCTTATTAAGATGATCTGGATGCCCCAGCTACTTTATGTACTACGTAATTCCCCCATATGGTTGCCTCTTAGGCCTCTTTCACACGGGCGTCATGTTTGACGCCCGGATAAGAGGCGGGTGCGTTGCGGGAATATGCGCGATTTTCCCACGCAGGTGCAAACGTTTGTAATGCGTTTTGCACGCGCGTGAGAAAAATCGCCATGTTTGGTACCCAGACCCGAAGCCGGACTTAATCACTGAAGTCCGGTTTCGGGTCTTCTGGAGAATTTATTATTTTCCCCTATAACATGGTTATAAAGGGAAATAATAGCATTCTTAATAAAGAATGCTTAGTAAAATGAAGAGGAAGGGGTTAAAAATAATAAAAGTTAACTTACCTTAGCCACTTGATTGCGTAGTTGCGATCTGTCCTCTCTTTCCCTGCATCAGCTAAGAACTAAAGGACCTATGATGACGTCACATCACATGGTCCAATCACATGGTCCATCACCATGGTAAGATGGACCATGTGATGTGACGTCATCACAGGTCCTTTAGTTCTTAGCTGATGCTGGGAAAGAGAGGACAGATCGCAACTACGCGATCAATTGGCTAAGGTAAGTTAACTTTTATTATTTTTAACCCCTTCCTCTTCATTTTACTATGCATTCTTTATTAAGAATGCTATTATTTCCCCTTATAACCATGTTATAAGGGAAAATAATAAAGATCGGGTCCCGTTGCTAAGCAACCTTGCGGGAAAATCGCAACGCTTGCTTGCAGATGCTTGCGATTTTCCCGCAGCCCCATTCACTTCTATGGGGCCTGCGTTGCATGAAAAACGCACAATATAGAGCATGCTGCGATTTTCACGCAACACAGAAGTGATGCGTGAAAATCATCGCTCGTGTGCACAGCCCCATAGAAATGAATGGGTCCGGATTCAGTGCGGGTGCAATGCGTCCTCCTCACGCATTGCACCCGTGCTGAAAACTCGCACGTGTGAAAGGGGCCTTAGGTTTTTTTATTCCATTAATAGGTTGTTTAGAGAACTTATCTGGAGGGGGCTTGGCTCGATTGTGGCTAGAGACATTGCAACGACTGCAAAACTGATGGGGGACTTCCTAGCCGCCCAACTTCAACATATGAGGGACTGGGAAAGGGAGGAGGGGGATACCCAAAACAAGTTACTGAAAGGATTCTTGGCGGTATCAAATCTATATGAAGCGTTGGAAGCAGACAAGATGAAAATGTCAGGTCTGGTGTTCCCTACTGTGCTTCTCTTGCATAAAATATAGTGGAAAGTAGGGGATATACAGGGCATAAAGGTCATAAAGGGCATCACGCAGTATACATCCATATGGGACACTCCATGGTTGCCGTATCTGGGCTTCCTGCAGGATATGGGGGGATGGCGCCATAGGGGCTTTATCAGAGTTCACCAACTTCTAGATAATAATGTCCTTAAAACTTATGAGCAACTTCAGACGGAAACTGGTTTACCATCCTCAGACTTTTATAGGTATCTACAGCTGCTGCATGCCTTCCGGGCTGACCATGATGATGATATGTTAAGCACGGTTCACCAAAACAAAATCATTGCCCTGGTGGACCAGAGGAATTCCTCGTCTGGAGTTATCTCTCTGCTCTATCAGGCCATACTAGACGATTTCTGCAAGACTACCCAGTGAACAGTAGGACAAAATGGGAAGCAGAGGTGGGGCCGTTAGAGGAAAACCAGTGGCAGGAGATATTGGAGAGGACTCTGCAGCTTTCACTTAGCGAAGCCCATACGTTATCACAACTGTACCTGATCCATCGGGTTTACAGAACTTCTAAGTTCTTGTTTAATATCGGACTCCGTTCAGATTCCAAATGTCCGCAATGTGGGGAGGAGAATGCGGGTTTGTTACACATGTTGTGGTCATGCTCGGCCCTGGAGGGTTTTTGGAGCTCATTGGTACATCTCATTAATTCTCTGTATGAAGTTACATTGGATGTGACTCCATTTGTTTGTATATTGGGATATGTGGAGGATTTGCCAATAACTGAGCCCAGAAAGGTAGCGGTGGCCAGAATGTTATATATGGCTCGTAAGCTGATTGCTCAGCACTGGCTAGATGAGTGTAGCCCTAGTAGAACCAAATATATAACCAAGATTAATTGGCTAATTAATTTGTAAAGAGGGGTTTATAGGGAGAAGGGTGCTATGACCAAATTTGAAAAACTCTGGACTCCTTGGATTGATGCCCCCGGGCTGGCGTCCAGGGAACTCCAGAGATACCGTTTGGGACTAGTGTGAGGGGTACTAATGCCCGATCTGGGTATATGGATATGTGACTGGCGGTCTTTTGTGGGATTTATGGAAAGTATCTCCACTATTAGATAAGGGGAAGTTGTGTCTGAAAACAGATTGTAATTTTGCTCACGGGATCAAAGATTTAACTCCATTGTATTGTTAAGAGTGTTGTAGGGAAGGAGCATGTATCTATCATAAAACATGATGGTGTGGTCAGGTGGTAAGGGATGTTCAGGATGGAGAGTATCATTAAGATGTTATGTGGGGGGAGGGTATGTGGGTGTTTGGGTTTTCTGTCTGTAAAATTTAAAATATGTTAATAAAAACTACCTAATTTAAAAAAAAAAAAAAAAAAAAAAGACGCTCTCAACCATCCCCCCACCATGCGAGGCCACACAACTAAATTCTAAAAATTCATACAAACCCCTGTAGACTACACCGACATGGGGACGGCCCTGACCACTGAACCCAATATGGGCAATATTGGTTCCGGCTGCCATCTTGTGGAGGGCTTGCTGTACATCCTGGCAGGGGGGCGTGGCCTGGACGCTGATGGCGCTGGCCACTTAACTTGCTAGCTCCGTACCAGCCTTTATACAGCGGCTCACTTAGGACGCCTGAGATCGATCCTACAGTCCCATTCGGGGTCTGACGACTGATAGACATGGGCAAGCTTCGTAAGAAACAAGCACTGAAGAGATTGACGGAGTTTTTCACCAAAGCAGCGAATCTGGAGACGGGAGCCTCGGGCTCCCCACCGACCCAGCCATTACAGGCCGCAGCCTCTCCGGAGCAAAATACTAGCTGCTCGCCAAATGGGAGTATACCTCAGTTTCCGCACTCTCACTGCCACTGACTGAGGGAGCCATGCAGGCCATGATGAACACTCTTCGTTCATCCTTGAGGGAAGATATGGCAGGCTTGGTGAGAGAGTTTCGGCGCGTACTGCAGGGCCTTGGAGACCGCACCTCCCACGTGGTCTGCTCCTACAGTTGGGTCTGATAGCGGCCCCAGAGTGGACACTGGATATACTTGTTCACTGACTTCCTATTGATGGTCCGTGACTGTTCTATGTTCTTTTTTAGTTTTCTTTGTTTTCGCAGTTTTTTGTTACACTGTGCTGTATGGTCCCTTGAGTACATAGCTTTACAATCCGATGCCGAGAGGGTTGGATGGAAGAGGGTTGAGATGGTAAGAAGCGTAGCAATGTCGCCCAGCATGTCTCCCTGTTTTTGTTATGGGGTTAAAGTATTACTCGAATAATGTACGGGGACTAAACTCCCCATTTAGAAGATGCCAATTATGGGATGACCTGCTGAGATCTAGGTGCGATGTAGCCCTAATCCAGGAATCACATTTGCTTGAGGCTGATAAGCATAGATGCTCTCACCAGCGTTTTCCTCATTTATTTCATTCACCAGCTGTGAAAAAAAGAAAGGCTGGGTCCTTCATCTGTATTACGGATGCAGCAGGGCGCTATGTTATATTAATATGTCTTTTAGATGGGGTCCAATATACCATTGTGTCTGTCTATGCCCCCAACACTAGACAAAAATAATTTCTCCATAAGCTCTTTAGGAAAGTGCAGAAAGAAGCGAAGGGAGCTGTTATACTTGGGGGGGATTTTAATATTCCTGTCAATGCTGAAATGGACTGCCATTCTCCATCACAGAGCAAGAGAGAAGAACTTCAAAAGTCCCTAAGGTACTCCCCGTTTCATGACATCTGGAGATACCAGCACGCGGGTGGGGGCCGGGGGGGGGATGTGGACTATACTCATATCTCTTCGGCTCACTCATCCCAATCCTGTATCGGTTATTTTTTTGTATCCAGAGATCTGGTACATAAGGTGGTCAGAACAGATATTGGTTGTGTGATCTCACGCTCATATGTTGCTAGTAGTGGATAATGGCCTTCCTGCTCTGCCTCCCCCCCCCAATGGAGGCTTAATCGTTTTCTGCTTAAAAGTAGTGATAGAGTTGCAGAATATCGGACATGTTTGGAGGAATACCTTCAATTTAATGAATCAGCGGAGGTTTCTACAACCACCCTATGGTTGGCACATAAGGCTTATATGAGGGGAATCCTACTGAAATCTGCAGCGTGTCTAAAACGGTTGAGGGAACAAGAAGTAACCAATGCCTTAAATCAGCTTGAAGCCGCTACAACATTGTACAGGGCCCATCCGTCAGCACCTTCGCTCTCTCTTGCTATATCGGCATGAGAAGACTCTCAGTAGATTGAAGATGTCGTTTTACCATATGGGGGATAGGGCCGGGGCGTTATTGGCAAGACGACTTAATCGTAGGGCCGCAGACGCCAGGATTGAAAAGCTCTTATATAATAACACGGTGATCACCCACCCGCAGGAAATAGCAAATACATTTGCCTCATACTATGCTGCCTTATATAATTTACGGGATGATGCAAACACCCCCCAACCTTCTAGGTTGGAGATTAAAACTTTCCTAGATCCAATATCTCTTCCCTCTCTCACGGAAATTCAGTTGGCCAAATTGAATGAACCGATTTCTGAGTCAGAGGTCATAGCGGCCATTAAAGCCACCCTGCAGGGCAAAGCTCCAGGGCCTGATGGCTTGTAGCAGGTAATTATAATACGTTTCAGGGTCTTTTGATCCCCCACTTAACGAAACTGTATAATTTTTTTATGTCATCGGGGGTTATTCCCCCAGAAATGTTACAGGCCACTGTGGTGACGTTGCCTAAGCCGGGTAAGTCCCCGGATGAGCCAGCCAATTACCGCCCTATATCCTTGTTAAATGTAGATTTGAAATTGTATGCCAAGATACCGGCTATGCGCCTTAACTCTCTTTTGCCCCTTTTGATCAATCCTGATCAAGTAGGATTCGTGGAGGGCCGACAGTGTAGGGATAGTACCAGGCGCATGCTTAATCTTGTTCAGCTTGCTGAAGGGTCCAGGGATCCCACAGTGTTCGCTTCACTTGACGCTGAAAAAGCGTTTGATAGGGTTCACTGGGGATTCCTGAATCTAGTACTTCACAAGTTTGGCCTGAACGATCCTATCCATTCTGCAATTATGGGTCTCTATTCACGCCCGTCTGTATCAGTGTTAGCTTCCGATTACCTCACACCGCCCTTTAAGATTACAAACGGGACGAGGCAGGGATGTCCCCTTTCCCCCCTAATATTTACAATGGTGATAGAGCCCCTTGCCGAATTGATTAGAAGCTGTCCGCGGATCTCTGGCATGGCTACTGGGGGGTCATCACATGTTATTGGGTTGTACGCCGAGGATCTAATATTGGTATTGACGAAGCCGGCGGAGTCTTTAGGAGCTGTATCCCAGATCCTGGATTCCTACTTGCATTGTTCTTATTATAAATTGAATGCTAAGGAAACTAATGTGCTTTCATTCCACATACCCCCAAATATAAAAGAGCGTATACAGCAGAAGCATATGCTTCACTGGGCTGAATCCTCCATTACTTATCTCAGGATAGAGTTGGCGTGCACGGTGCCTTAAATGGTGAATATCAATATTTCTAAACTGAGAGCCAATCTAAAGAAGGCTTATGCTAAAATGTCGCAGGTAAATCTCTCTTGGGTGGCCCGTATAAATGCAGCTAAAATGTTAGCACTACCAAAAATTATTTACGAGCAACGATGCCTCCCAGTTTTGATAGCGAAGGGTCAGATCGCCAAACTTCCAACTGACATGCTGCAGTTTATTTGGAATTGCCGCCGACCTAGAGTAGCTCAGTCGGCACTGTATTTGCCAATAAGGTCTGGAGGCCTGGGGGTACCTAATCTCCATAACTATTATCTAGCCGATCTGGCGGAGCAGGTAATGGAGTGGTGGTCTCCCACTACCTCTCATAGATGGCTGACTTTAGAGGAAATTACACAAAAGTTAGATCACTAAGGGCCTTCTTGGCGGCACATAGCCTAGACAGATATCGTGAGCCCGCTTTATTACACACTATGCAGGCTGCGGCTTTCATTTGGTCCTCTTCAGGGGCGTAACTACCGGGGAAGCAGCTGCTTCGGGGCCCGGGCTTACAGGGGGCCCGGCAAGCACGTGTTGTCCTCACTTCTCTCCTCCCCTGGGTAATCAGCACGTGTCCTCACTCCTCTCCCGATCGCTAATTGCTAATCGCCCTTGTCTATTTAAAACTTATTTTTTCTTTCTTTCAGAAAAGCTTGCCCTGGGGATCGAACCTGCGACCATTAGGTTCAAAGGCAAGACACTTATCCACAAGGCCATATAAGCTGCATAGCCAGATAGCTTAAAAAAAAAAAAAAAATATGACCTCTAGATGTGGAGAACTTTGATAGTGTATCCATACACATTACAGCTGCACCAGCACATTGTATATGGATGTAGCAGAGCTTGGTGTGTTGGGGCAGCTGTAATGTGTATAGATACACTATCAAAGTTCTCCTTATCTAGAGGTCTTATTTTTTTTTAGCTACCTGGCTATGCAGCTGATACAGTCTTGTGGTTAAGTGTCTTGCCTTTCATCCTAATGGTTACAGGTTCGATTCCCCTCACAAACTTTTCTGAAAGACAGGATAAATGAGGCTTGCCTAACATGGAGGTAAGTATATGTGTTGTTTTTTTTTTTAATACTGGACTTTTACTTTACTGCCACAGGGAGGAGGGGGCTATTGGCACTATGATATTGGCAAATGGGGGGGAGATAGGCACTTCATATTGGCACACACATTAGGGGCAGGGGAGAGGATGGCACTATGATATTGGGATGGGGAAGACAGAGGCACTTGATATTGGCACATTATAGGGGGCACTATGGGGAGAGGAGCACTATGGGGGCATCTGGTGCTATATGGCTGGCTACTGGCACATTATAGGGTGGGTTTATATGGCTGACTACTGGCACATTATAGGGGGGGTTATATGGCTGACTACTGGCACATTATAGGGGGGTTATATGGCTGGCTACTGGCACATTATAGGGGGGCTGGGGGGGCTATATGGCTGATTACTGGCACATTATAGGGGGGCTATATGGCTGGCACATTATAGAGGGGGAGCGAAACGCGCGGGTAGGGGGGCCCAATACAAAAATTTGCTTTGGGGCCCAGTCATTTCTAGCTACGCCCCTGGTCCTCTTGAATGGACTCTAAAAAGCCCTCTCCTATACCAAGAGCCAAGCTCCCCCTCAGGAATATATTATTCCTAATTCCTAAGTGGGTATCTCATAATATACACTCTATTGGGCAGTTGTATACTGACTCTCATTTGGTTGACTTTGAGTATTTACATAGGCATTATGGGATACCCAATACACTGTTTTACCAGTACTTCCAAATTAGGCATTTTTTACATACAGTACCGGCCCTTTTACCTGCTTCCAAAAATAATAAAGTGAAGTGCTGCACACCTTTCTGAGTGCTGGTGCTTGCAATGGACTTGTAGTCAAAATGCAATAGAAAAAGAAATTGCTGCACACAGCTTTTTAAGTTGCAATTCAGAAGAGTTTATTCATAACATCTTTGTGTCGTATACATGATCCAATTTAGAGCCAATAACATTTAGCCAGTTATATATATAGAGATACCGAACGTTTCGGCCTGAAGTGGCCTTCCTCAGCGGTACAATATCTGGATCCAGCGCTTCTGCCCACGGTCAACTCCAGATATTGTACAGCTGAGGAAGGCCACTTCAGGCCGAAACGTTCGGTATCTCTATATATATGACTGGCTAAATGTTATGGGCTCTAAATTGGATCATGTATACATGTATACGTATGCCTCCTCAGCGCGGCAGGCGTTCCCCTTGACAACTATAAGCAGGGGAGCTGAGCGCCGGCTATGTTGGGCTGTGTAATGTAAGTCACGTGACGCTGGCCACGTCATGTGACTCTCCACTCAGGGCTATTTAAACAGGCAGCCTGCTGGCCACAGGTTGCCTGTGATTGGTCCTTTGTTACCCTCACTAGCGTTCTCTAGGATTGTGTCTATCGTGTGTGCTTTGACCTCAGGTTTGTTTGTGACCTCGACTTCAATAACTCCTTTTCTACTTGACGTGACCGTTTGGCTTCTGACCTCGGCTTTGTTTGTGTCCTTGCTAGCTACTTTCTATTCACGCGTCCACCTGGCTCGACCTTTGCTTTTGTCCACGGTATTCGTATTTGTCTTTAGGTCCCTGCACTTATCCAAGTAAGGGACCGTCGCCAAGTTGTACGCCGTCAATTAGGACGGGCCGTGCAAGTAGGTAGGGACAGGAGTGCGGGTGGATATCAGGGCTGCACTTATCCCTCCCTACCGTGACACTTATGTAAATAAATAAATTTGCTATCAAAATGTGACTAAATGTAATTGTACACTGTGCTTCAGAAAATAAAAACATTTGGAACATAGGCATATTGGGTATCTCTGTATACTACTGTGTGCGAAATTAAATTGAAAAGTATGATAATGCTTGGACTCACATAAGCCTATATTGTTATATATTTATGTAGTTTGGTGGGCTTTATTTATTATTTTGGGCCCATACACAATGTACATTTTTTTATGTTTTTAAGTTTAAACGTAGCTACCATCATTACAACTTTTACTGTCGAAATACAATGCATTTAGAAAGTCTTCAGACCCTTTCGCATTTTTCATATATTGTTATGTTGCGGTCTTGTGCTAAAATTTAAAAAATCAAGTTTTCCCTTATCATTCTGCACTCAATACCCCATAATGAGAAAATAAAAACTGAATTTTAGAAATCGTTGCAAATTTATTAAAAAGGAAAAACTAAAATTTTGCTTGGACATAAGTATAACCTTTGCTATGTTGCTTGAAATTTTGTTCTGGGGACCACTTATTTTTCTTGATCATCTTTGAGATGTTTTTACACCTTGACTGGAGTCCATCTGTGGTAAATTCAGTTGATTGGACATGATTTGGAAAGACATACCCCTGTCTATATAACAGGGCTGGACTGGGATTACAAAGTAGCCCTGGAACAAAAACCCCACCAGCCCACATATGATATTGTTTAAAAAATGTGGTGCGAAATGCAACTTGGTCATGCCCCTATGTAAACCATCTATGGAAAAAAACTCAAATAAAAGTGCAAGACAGAAATGCCGAATCACATGTTTATGGATAGAGGTGAGCGAATCGTGCTTCGGATCTAAGATCCAAAGTCATTTTGTTCCCCAACTTTGTTTTAATGCTTCACGGAGCCCTGTCCCTGGGAGACTACCTTGCTCTCTCCACTTTGATTGACAAGGCCAGACATGATGATGTTTTTACTGCCTGGCCCTGTCAATCAAAGTGGAGAGGATGCAGCACTTGCAGAGAAAGCAGAGCCTCCACTGAAAGTTCTCAAGTGTATAGTGGCCTCCATAATTCTTGAATGGAAGAAGACGTTTCGAAAAACAAGGATTCTTCCTAGAGCTGGCTGCCCCATCAAACTACGTTATAGGGGAGAAGGGCCTTGGTAAGAGAGACAACCGAGAACCCAATGGTCACTGTGGCTGAGCTCCAAAGGTCAACCATTATACAGCACTCCACCAATCTGGGCTTTATGGCAGAGTGGCCACAAAGAAGCCTCTCTGTAAAATATGCATGGAAGTTTGCCTGGAATTTGCAAAAAGCATCTAAAGGACTCTAAGACTGTGAGAAACAAGATTCTCTGGTCTGATGAAACCAAGATTTAACTTTTTGGCCCCAATTCTAAGCGTCATGTTTGGAAAAAACCAAGCACTGCTCATCACCTGCCCAATACCATCCATACAGTTAAGCAAAGTGGTAGCAACATCATGCTGTGAAGGTGTTTTCCAATGGCTTGGACAAAGAGTCTGATCAGAGTTAAGGGAAGGCTCAACGGAGCAAATTACAGAGATATACATTATAGAAACCGGATGTGGAGTGCTCTGGACCACAGACTGGGCCAAAAGTTCACCTTCCAACAAGATAATGACCTTAAGCACATTTTAACTAAGTGCTTCAACTAAGTACTGAATGCACTGTACTCTATTATTAAGTGTTAAATTAGATTTGTGCTTGTAAAGGTGTGCTTACACCAAGCAACATTACAGCCTATTGTCAGGAAGCGTTCCTTCCCAACAGTCGGCTGCTTGTTCAATGAATGAGACCACTGCATTTACATGCAGCGATCTCCTTCACAGTATGAGGATGAGGGATTGCTACAGCGATCTCTCATCCCCATACAGAATCATTGTTTCTGGGCAGCAGATTGTTATTTAGACAGCCCGATCTGCTGCCCAGAAACGATGATTTATGTGCCTGCACGAACAACACGATCATTTCAATTGTTCATTGGGTGATCAGCGGCACATTTAGATGGACCAATTAATGTCGGGAATGAGCATTTGCAGGAACGGTCGTTCCCAATAGTGCGCCCGAAAATCGGGCACTTTAAATCCACCTTTATACCCTGGTACAAAAAGTTAAGGGAATATTTTGTAATTCACAAATCTTACATTAATAAACTTTGAGTCTTTGTCAGGCTACTTTCACATCAAAATTTTTTATTCGGGTTTTGAGATCCGGCACAGGATACATAATAAAATGCTTCCGTATTATTTAATACATCTGGATGCATCCATTTTATCCAGATGCAGTTGTATTAAATAGAAACCGAACAAACCGGTTTGTTTGATTTTTAGTTACGGATCTGGCACCATTGACTCACATTGATTTTCATGCCGGATCCAGTGTGTTCGGTTTCGCAGACCAGATGCTGGAGTAACATCTCTAGACATAATTAAAGACGCACCAACATTTCATAAATTTGGTCCAAATAAAGGTAAAGAAGATCTGTCAATTCAAAATTTCACTCATGATAAATTTCCCCCAAAGTGTTAGTATGTAGTCAGATTCTAAGCTCCAGCTATCAAAATTTTAAATGCAATCAAACAGATTTTTGGAAGTGGCTTTTCACTGGCTAGCAGGTTGCAGCTACTGTTGATGTAAAATTACAAAGGATCAGTTATCAACTTAAAGGAAGAATTTGGTTGCAACTATTCCAGCAGCAACACTTTTGGGGGGCAGTTACATTTTCTCATAGGAAGTATAGCTTATTACTTTAAATTATATCTTTATTTTACTATAGCTCTCTTTGTCTAGTTGTACAATGTACTTGATAGTCAATGTGACAAATACTTTGGCAGTAATAAAGTACTGATTTTGTTTATACTCCAAATGAGTTTATGGAAATGCAAACGATTTTCCCATGCCTAGATTCACCTCCAAAAAGGCACTATTGCCATCTACTGGTCACAAACGGCCATTACAAGTTGTTGACAACAGGTGGAAAGTGTTTTGCAAGCCAGAAATGTATTTGTATTCCAGGGGTAGATCACCCTCAGGGTGCCTGTACGCGGTCAGGTTTTGATAAGGTTTTCAGATGCAGTTTTGAAGCTAAATCCTGGTGCGGATTAAAAAAAGAGATCTGTCATTTATACTATCTCTATGGTTTTAGTTTCAAAACTGCATCAGAAAATGAGATCAAAACCTGACCATGTACAGGCAGCCTTACACAAGATCAGGATCACATCTTCAGGGTATATGAATTACCTTAAAACTAAGGAGTATGAATAATTAGAGGGTTAACTTTCACACTGTGGATATCTAGCACTCCTTAAATATTTTAGAAATAGACCATTTATAAAGGTCAAGGCTGACTCTCCCAGAGCTAAGCCAGTTTGTGTCCTTTCAAAATCACCCACCTTTGGATCCCAGGCCATCAATTAGCCGTTAATGAGCATTCTCGCTAGCTATTTGGCAAGGGAAACAAAAGACCACAGAGCCAAAACGGTGGGGGGTGTTGTGGGACAGTGATCTTTCCCCAGTTTAGAAATCAGAGATCTCTTGGCAGGGATAACTCCGTAAACAGTTTAATCTAAATCTGACAGGAGTGAAAAAAAGGGAGTTATTGCCCAAAAGGCAAAACTTAATTAAATGTATCCTCTGCTCCCACTACAATACAGATCTGGGCAAAAACATTCATGCTCCTGAGCAAGGTTTTCAGATTTCCTGTATTATAGTAAAACCTAATTTTATATTTCTTAATGTCAGACCTTTGCTGGTCAAGTAGCAGCTGACCTAGAGCACTGACATAAAGTCTTCCATTCTGCAGCAGGTCCCGCAGTTTCCATCTTGGAGTTAACATTTGTGTTACGTGGATAATCTTCTTGGCAGCATCAGTAGAAGATTAAATATGAAGCATTTGTTAATCTGGAAACTGTTGTGGTGTAACAATATGAAAGCAGGTCTTGTGAGATTTGGCATGTTCTTATATGAGGATTATCTCCCATCAGTATGGCACCACATGGCTACAGCACCACAATACATAAAGCATCATTTCTTGCAGGTGCTAAAGGAAAAAGGATCTACAAGTCCACATCCTGTATGACTAACTCTATGCTACGCCGTTCCTCTATTATATTTAAAAGGGGTTGTGTCACTTCAGCATGTGGCATTTATCATGTAGAGAAAGTAAATACAAGGCACTTACTAATGTATTGTGATTGTCCATATTGTCTCCTTCGCTGGCTTGATTCATTTTTCCATCACATTATACACTGCTCATATCCAGGGTTACGACCTCCCTGTAATCCAGCAGCGGTGGCCGTACTTAAGCACTATAGGAAAAAGTGCCACCTAAAATATATTCTGCAGTGGTGGTCGTTACATCCGAAAACAAGCAGTATATAATGTGATGGAAAACAGTGCCTTGTATTAACTTTCTCTACATGATAAAAGACATTTGCTGACATGAGACAATCCCTTTAACTAATATGTATCACTATTTCTAGTTTTACAGACTGAAAACTGCAAAATCCATTTTGTCCAGGAACCCAATGGTCACTGTGGCTGAGCTCCAAAGGTCAACCATTATACAGCACTCCACCAAACTGGGCTTTATGGCAGAGTGGCCACAAAGAAGCCTCTCTGTAAAATACGCATGGAAGTTTGCCTGGAATTTGCAAAAAGCATCTAAAGGACTCTAAGACTGTGAGAAACAAGATTCTCTGGTCTGATGAAACCAAGATTCAACTTTTTGGCCCCAATTCTAAGCGTCATGTTTGGAAAAAACCAAGCACTGCTCATCACCTGCCCAATACCATCAATACAGTGAAGCATAGTGGTAGCAACATCATGCTGTGAAGGTGTTTTCCAATGGCTTGGACAAAGAGTCTGATCAGAGTTAAGGGAAGGCTCAACGGATTACAGAGATATACATTATAGAAACCGGATGTGGAGTGCTCTGGACTACAGACTGGGCCAAAAGTTCACCTTCCAACAAGATAATGACCTTAAGCACATTTTAACTAAGTGCTTGAACTAAGTACTGAATGCACTGTACTCTAAAATTAAAGGTTTAATTAGTTTTGTGTTTGTTAAGGTGGGCTTACACCAAGCAACATTACAGCCGATTGTCAGGAAGCGTTCCTTCCCAACAGTCGGCTGCTTGTTCAATGAATGAGACCACTGCATTTACATGCAGCGATCTCCTTCACAGTATGAGGATGAGGGATTGCTACAGCAATCTCTCATCCCCATACAGAATCATTGTTTCTGGGCAGCAGATTGTTATTTAGACAGCCCGATCTGCTGCCCAGAAACGATGATTGATGTGCCTGCGCACAGTGCTTCTACTTCCAGTGGCTGCTTCATGAGTTATATCACAGAGATCGCAGGTCAGTGAATGTACCGGAGCATTAGATTGCATAGAAAGGGGGAATATAAATGTAATTTTAACTCCTAAGACTCCTGTGACCCGCCTTCTGTCTCCCAGGGAAGCATGGGAGGCAGAAGCACAGCGCCTGCACAGCCCGTCTCCCCTTTTCTAAAAGGAGAAGGATGGCCCTTAGCAACGCTCATTTCAGAGAGTGCCGCTAAGGGCCATTTCAGCCCCAGTTTTCTACCAAAATTAAAAATATTGGCTAAATAAGGTCTATTGCAAAAATGTTACCTATCACTTGCCCTACACTTTAGCAAAAAATAAAATAAAAATATGACAGTTATTCTTTAAGTTCAGTGCTAAAGCTTAAAGCAAAATCATGATACAGAGAAACCACTGAATTAGGAGTAAAGATGTATAATGCATAAGTTCGACAATTATTCCCCTTCCTCTTAGAGGTGTAATCCAGAAAATAAAGAATGCTCCAATAAGTACAGCCCCCATGGCCTACATAATCTCCTCTTCTCATTTCTGTCCCCTGTACCATTTTAATTAGCCTCTCTCTACATAGCCTCCCTTGGCCCCAATTAAAACAATCATAATGCAGCATAAGTGCAGTGCCTGTTACAGGACTGCGCATCTTTCCCTAGACTGCGCTTCATTCACCAACTGCAGAAAATAAATCTTCTTCCCCCTCAACCAGTGTAGTATTAAAAGGGCTCAGTGAGTGAAGACACCCTCTTCATTGAGCTAGGATTAGATTAAACACAGGTAGACATGCAAGCTGACCCTCCTACAGTCTAATAAGCTACAGCATAAAAAAGAACTAAAAAAAACACAACATGTTTATCAGAGCATGTTGATAAACTTTGAACATTGTGCCCAGAATTATTCTTTAACCATATAGTGCATTTACACAGAGATTATTAGTAATGCCAAGTGACCAAACACACCAATATACTATACACAATGTAAATATACAATGATGCAATACCAACTAATTGTTTTCTCATTTGTGAAAGTGATCATTTATACATTATAAAAAGGAGCACAGGATACACAGTATAGTGTATTTATTAAATTATCGTGTGTTTATTACAGTTATTGTGTATTGTTATCTTTCCTTCGCAGGTTCTGTGCTTTATTTTGTCTGTAAATAGTTCAGACATAACATAAACTGGAAAAAGGAGTATACAATATCCCAACTTAAAAGCGATCTAAGAGATTCAGGATAAACTGCAAAAATAAGAGTAATAAATATGATTGTTATGCTATCAAATATAAGTTCCAGAATCAAACAAGCAGAGTAAATACGAAAAGGAAGAAAGAAAGACAAGGATAATAATATAAAATTGTTATAACATCAACTATAAGTTCCAGAAAGTAATCAAATAAGCTTAGTAAACAAAATGTGGAAGGAAGGAATTAATGAAGAAAGAAAGAAAATATACAAGATAAGATACATAATACAAAACAAAAAAGAGGGTAAGAGGGAGAAAGCACTATCTGTGCAAGATGCCTTTGCCCTGAAAAAGGCCCTCGATAGTGTTCGACACTCATTCTGGGTCTTCAACTACCATCTGAGGTTCTGTGTGTTTAACAGTTCACAACCTCCACCAGTTCTACCTGGTGGTTGTTACATGTGTTTTTGCAGGTGGGCATCAGGGCTGCACTGGTTCTAGTCATGGGCTACATTCATGTTGTCAGATATATGGGGCTGCTTTACATGCTTCTTGGTGTGTGTGTACTGACTGGCCTCTTTGTAGGCCAGTGACGTTACATTCATCGGTCACATGGCCTAGTTGCAGCTCATATCCATTCAAGTGAATAGGCCTGGGCTTCAATATCAAGCACATCCGATATACAACGAATGGTTCTGTGTTTGGTATGCTCTGAAAACCACTGCATCCCTTCAAACAGCTGATCCCAAGGATAGGTCATCAATAATAATGATAATACACATTGCTCTGTACAGAATAACATATAATGCTATAATACATTGGCGTATCATGAAAACAGATAATTGTTAAACTTGGGCAACAACTATAAATGGTCTGAAACAGGCATGCTCAACCTGCAGCCCTCTAGCTGTTGCAAAACTACAATTCCCAGCATTCCCGGACAGCGTACAGCTATCAGCCTACAGCAGGGTATGGTGGGAGTTGTAGTTTTACAACAGCTGGAGAGACGCAGGATGAGCATCCCTGACCTAGAATAACAAATGAATAGATACTCACCTATTTCTGCTTTGCTTCTTTCTGCGCCGTGCTCTGGTCCTCACTGCCACTCTTTTTCTGGCTACAACAGTGACTTACCATGCATGGCTGAGGCCAGCGACTGGCTGCAGCAGTCACTTGTGCACAGAACATCACCACTGACCGTGGAGGTAGAACTGGAGCTCAGTGCTTGAAGAAACAGGCGAGAAAACAGTTGAGTATCAATTAATTTGTTATTTTAGGCCATTTAGGGCTCGTTCTCATCACCGTTTGTCTTTTCCGTTCTCCGGCTCCGTTAAGGAGCAGGAGAATGGAAAGTATGGATGCTGTACATAACTGACACCTAACTGACACCAACGGAGCATAAAGACCCCATAGACTTTAATGGGGTCCGTTTGGTGTCCGCTCAGAACATGATTTTTGAGCGGAGACGAAAGTACTGCATGCAGGACTTTCGTGTCTGCTCAAAAATCATGTTCTGAGCGGACATCAAACGGACCCCATTAAAGTCTATGAAGTCTTATGCTCCGTTGGTGTCAGTTAGGTGTCAGTTATGTACAGCATCCGTCCTTTCCGTTCTCCTGCTCCTTAATGGAGCCGGAGAACAGAAAAGACAAACGGTGATGTGAACGAGCCCTTACAGTGATTGCCCGAGTTTTTATATAACTTGGATAGCCCTTTTAACCTAACATTTATTGCACCTTTAATAGAAAATATAAAAGACAACTATACAATGCCTCTTTATTGTCCTAAAAGTGTCCATCCCCTGGAAGCTTAAAGTCTATGTACACCTTTGGGGGCAATTTTTTTTAATTACTGCATTGTACTCCTTTTGAACTAAAAATAATTTTTTTAATTGGTCTTTCTTAAAAATATGGCATACTTTTTTCTGTACAGTGCGGAGATGCTCTAGTAGCACCCTTTGAATTTTCTGTCTTTTCCGTCAGACCAGAAGCAGATGGATTCCTTATCTCTACTTTATGACCCCCAAACACTCATTATAGCTCAATTCTTATCTTACTGATAAGATTGTGGCTTAAATCAGTGTTGACTTCTTAGTAGTTTAGAGATAAGATTTATTAGATGACTGACACAAAGTTAAAGGACTAGTCACACAGCAAGAAAAACAGTTAAAGGGGTTCTCCGGCCCCGACTTGAAAATTGCCCATCTTCTTTACCTGTGGAGGGAAGGTTATTGCATTAATACTTACCCTCCACAGCGCAGCTCTTCCTATGGTTTTATTCACGGCCAGGTGACCGCTCCTGAAGCCTTTTGGAGGATTCCGGTCCAACGCCATCGTCTTCCTTTCCTGCCTGAGGCAGGAGACGGAACGTCATCACTGACGTCACCGCCTCCTTCCGGTCTCCCTCGGTCCCGTCACTTGCACACTACTGCGCATGCATCGGGACCACTGGCCGTCTTCAGAGTCTAGAGCCTGTACTGACTCCTGCACAGCATGATGGAAGTGCTGTGCAGGAGTGACAGCATAGCGATCAATCCCAGAGGCTGATTGCTATGCTATGGATATCACTGGGGGCACTGACTGGCACACGGGAGGGACAAATTGGGGCAATGAGGATGGTACATGGGAGCACAAATAAAATTACTGTTTTTAGGATTGTCACTACTGTTTGCTGGAACTTGGTATAGATAGATGGGATAACCTCTTGGTATAGACGTATAATCTCATTGATGCTGGAAGTACATTTATGAATGTTGTTATGGCTGGTTTTCTTACAGGGACATTGTTCACTGGGGAACTGATCAATGAAGCTAAGGAGATCTTTTCAGATACGGACATTCCGGGACTGACTACCTCTGCTACGTGTAAATTAGCCTTCAGGGATCTCTACATAGGATACAAAGACAACATAAAATCCTGGTGGGAGATAAAATCCCTGGAGAGCTATCTAGAGAATAAAATAGTTCCTAAGGGACTGCGTATTTTTGTTAAACCTGCACCGCGCATTTCCTCTCCCTCCCTGATTTCAAGGTGGGAAGAGGAATTGACTCTCAGTTCATTGAATCTTATGAGAATCCTCCTGGAAGAGGAAAAACAGTTTTTTGAGAAATCATCAGCTAGGTTACAGGAACTTATAGAGTCTGCACTCAAATTTAAGGACGACCCCGACTTTAAGAGGAGGGAGGCATCCTTGCAGACTTCAGTAGAGAAATTTCAGAATTTGCTCAAAGATCGAAAGCATAGGCAATTTGTACGGGATCTAGGAGAGTTTAAAGAAAATAGAGCCTATTGTCAGCAATCAAATTCTACAGCCCCATTAGAGTCAGATATTTCTTCTTCTGATCTGGAATCCTCAGATACATATACCTTACATAGAACATACGGTAGGGGTCCTGAGAGAGGGTTATTTGGACCCAGAAGACAGGGTAGAAGATGGCCAAGAAGTGGCAGAATAAGGGGGTACCCACAGAAGTCAAATCTTTCCAATGCTGCATCATCTTCCTCGTCCTCTGTTTCACAGAGCAATATATCTGCCCCCATTTTGTCATCTTCCTCTTTTTTAGAGAAGGGCCCAATACCCTATCATCTGAGATATCGAGGCAGAACAGCTATGAAAAAGCCTGATCAGAGAACTTACAGATCGTGAATCTGACTACTCATGTCCTCAGTGTTACAGAGATCAATGTGCTAAAGAAAGGGTTGTTATTTGTACCTACGACAAATTGTTGTCCCTTTACATGGATTAAGGACCTACATTTATTTAGTAGGAAGCTTAAATGGCACAAGTTCTTTGGACATACTCACCGGCATACACGTGAGAAGTTAGGACTGAGTGAGTGCGATTATGCGGATTTGCAAAACTTGGTAGATCTGAATGAGGAGAGCTTGCGTAATCCTGGCCAGGGACCATTTACTAATCTGAAACCGAAGATCACAAAGATGCCACCTCCTTTTAACTACGATTACATCGACATTTTTCTTCAACTTGTGACCTCAGACCTGAAACAACTGGGGAAGGTTTATCCAAGAAGATATAATCTCTCTAGAGAGGAAATGGAGGTATTGTGGAATCTTGAAAGAGATGACTCCATTATCATCAAGCCATCCGATAAAGGTGGTAAATTGGTGATAATGGATCATACGATGTATCAAAAGATGTGCCTGGATTTGTTAGGGGACAAAGAGGGTTACAGAATTTTGCGCTCTAACCCCACTGTAACCTTTTTGAATGAGCTTAAAAACATCTTAGATATTGGTCTTAAAAATAAGGTCATCAGTCTAGTTTAACATAAGTTTCTTCTTCCCCCTAATCCATGCACAGCAACCTTCCTCAGATTACCAAAGATCCATAAGGGTACTACCCCCTTAAGTAGTCGTGGGGTCTCTGACATAGAACTGTGGCATCTATGTGGATCGGGTCTTGAGAGAGTTTGTTTTGCCCCTACCATCCTATACTAGGGATACTATGGACTTTCTCAATAAGATCGAGACTATTAACATCGATCCTGATTGTCTTCTGGCCAGTATCGACGTGGAGTCTCTGTATAGCTCCATTCTACGTCAAATGGGACTTCTGGCGGTAGCATACTATCTAAAAAGCCGGGGCATACAGTACGGGACTCACAATCAGTTTCTACTTGACTCACTCGAGTTCACTCTCACTCATAATTTTTTCATCTTCAATGCGCGTTTCAATGTGCCCCCACTTACGCCAATCTCCTCCTGGACTGGTGGGAGGAAACGCATGTTTTTTCAGACCACAAAGTTTGGTGGAATGATAAGATATCTTTTTGGACGCGTTATATAGATAATATCTTTTTGATCTAGAAGTGTGGGGCTGTAGAATTTACTGACTTCGTAAAGGATCTTAACAACAACAAGATAGGCTTAAACTTCACGTTTGAGTTACATCATGAGACGATCACCTTCCTAGATATAAGGGTAACTAAATGCGTGGACAGGCTGATAACAAGTATTTTTAGGAAATCCACCGCTACCAACTCTCTACTCCACTGGGAGAGTCATCACCCAGTGTCATTGAAGAAAGGGATACCACGAGAAAAATACCTCAGAGTAAAGAGGAATTGCTTTGATCCAGAAACTTTCTTCGGAGAAGCCCGGAATTTATATCATAGGTTTCAGGATAGGGGATATCCACAAGTCACCCTGAAGGAGGCCTTTAGATATGCATCGGGACGTAATCGTAATGAGCTACTGGTGCCAAAACAAAAAATAACAATGACACAATTCTCCATTCGGTTAATATCAACCTTTGACTCAGCAAATATCCAGGTGAAGTCTGTATTAAAGAGATACTGTCCGATCCTATGCATGGATCCGGATCTTCTATATGTGGTAACTGAGTACCCTAGTATCACATATCGGAAAGGGAAGTCTTTAAAAGACCGACTGGTCAGGAGCCACTCTATACCACCTATTATAACAGGCTCCTGGCTGGATTGCAAACCCATTGGTATGTATAAGTATGGGTTTTGCAAGGCTTGCAACTATATTTCCACCTCCAAAACTATCATATCCTCCGTGACGAGGCAGGTGTTTCATGTTAGAGACTTCTTCAATTGCAGGAGTAAAGGTGTAATTTACATCTGCCAATGTCCTTGTCCTAGGGACTACATTGGCACCACTAGAGAGTTAAGAAGGAGGACTTGTGAGCATGTCAATGACATGTATAAGAAAAAATGTAACCCCCTGTGGCATCTCATTTCCTGGAAGCTCATGGTGGGGATCCTACATCCCTCAGATTTTCAGTGTTGGAGATGGTACCACCTCCACAAAGGGGTGGTGACTGGGACAGGGGGATCCTTCAGAAGGAATGTGAATGGATCCACCAATTCCGGTCCCAGCCCCTCCTGGGTATTAATTAGCGGCTTACATTTTGCTGTTTTCTTTAATCACATTATATAAATCGGTCCTGGGATGTCCCTGTTTGGATAGTCCCAGCACCTCAGATAACTACTATACCCCTAAACCAGACCTGTGATGTGCGAAGCTTCCGAACAATTTTTTTCATCGATGACTGGAGGGTAATATCATTTCTCCATAATTCTAGGGCAACCCCTCATCTTGGGTCTAAAATTGATTCCCTATTATGATCTGGGAACTGTACCTTTCATGATTGGGCCAATTGTTCACGAGTATGTTATCGACACATACCGCTCTTTGATGGAAGGAGATGATCTTACCTTATAATGGGATCTTCCTTTTCATATGGCACCTTTTCTGTGCCTTTTTACTTATGTGTTATCAACTATGCATATTATTCGCATGTCGCTGTCTCTTCCGGCCATTTGGAATGCAAAATGCGTTCCACCTGGGCCAAAGATGCGAGGGCCACTCTCACTTACGGTACATGCGGTCCGTAGGCCGGAAGTGTGGGAGTGAGCATCGCATGTGGTGCATCGGCCGACAGCATGGGAGCAGCATTTTGCCGTACTATATCGCAGGGACCACGGATACCTTTCAGTGGTGACTACTGAGCTGTGTTCTCACCGTTGTGCCAATTTGGCATACAATGAGGTTTTTTGTGGGAAGTGAGCGTGACACGTGACCTTGTTGGGGGGCGGTGCTTTCTGTGTGTGACTCGTGGCGGGCTGCCCTATTTTAGAGCAGGCGTGTAGTGTTCGGATATGCATACTGTAAAGGATCGACGGGCACCCCGACTGGGTACCTCCTTTGAAGGATGCTCCTAGCGCTTCTTGAGGATTCCAAGCACTCTAGCCGACACCACAACCACCAAATCAGAGCAGCATATGAATGCGGTAAACAGCCGAATAGGAAAAATCATACAAATAGGTTTACACTCCTAGCAGTCAAACTGGAACAGCATACAATAAATCCCCCCAATAACGAGACGACACTTCGTTTTCAGGGTCAAGCAGGAACTGACTGTACTGGCACATACAGCCTCTTTTATTCACAAACCACAAACATAGTACGGCCCACAGGGTTTTAAAATACAACCAATCAATCCGTACAATACACACAGACACTCACCTCTGCCTGTGATAGGATTACTGAACACAATGGTTAATATAATTATCACAGGCACAGTTAAACAGGTGAGTTAAATGGCTGCCATCCATTGTTCTCACCATGTGTCTCTGATACATGAAATGGTGGCCACCCAGTAACTCCACAGTATGTTCCCAGATGGTTCTCAAAGGGCCAGCAGCAGCAGCATAATAAAATACAATATGCCCAAATTCTGGTTTAAAAGGGTACAATCTCCCAGGGGCCATATTCGCAGGGGAGGAGGCGGGCAATCAGTCTTCTCCAATGCCCAGTGGCGAGGTTGGTTTCGTCACACATACTCAGGGGATATCGAGCAAGGGATGGTCGTATGACCTATGTAAGTAAATTGAATTATTTTCTAGTCTATATCAGGTATGCATTTTGATTATAACCAGTGCTATTATTATAGGCAGGGTAATAACGCCTCCGGTATGTATCAGTGCTGTCTACAATTATCTGGTTGGGCAGCATTCATTTTTATCATATGTTGTGATAGAGGGGAGGTGTGATTTAATGATTCCTATCTAAGGAACTTTTTTCCTCTATTTCCTTAGATACCAGTGTCAGTTTTGAGTCCTATCCATTCCTATCTAAGGAGCTTTTTTCCTCTATTTCCTTAGATACCAGTGTCAGTTTTGAGTCCATCATGAATTATTTCATCTGCCTGGTATCTTCCGAGATAATATGGAAAAACCCCGCCGACCATCTCCTGATATAGTGGTACCCCTGTAATGATATCTCTTTGCATCATTCTCGCCGTTGCTCTCTGTGTTGCAAGTGTCAAGCCTTGTTGTGACTTTAGGGCATCTATAGTCACTAGTTGATATTATCTACCTCCCGATAAACCCTCGATAAAAAGGGGGAAACGCGTCGGGGTAATCTCTGACATATGTTTGGTGTCAAGCTTTTCATTGCATCTATATGCGCTCCATCAGAATTTAATATGTATCAGCTTTATCTATGTTTTTGTATATATATTACTAACTGCTTTGTGACTTGCGATTATTGATTGTGAGGGGGTAGTAACTTTTTGACGACTGATCTAGGGCCATTTAGGGTACACCAGGTTAGGCACGTGGACAAGGCATCCCCACCATCAGGGGTAATCCCTGGGCTAAGGTCGAGTGCAGAGATTGCATAGGGTGAGCTGTTATTATTCCCGACTACCCTGATTAGCCTATGTTTTGTTTCATCATGGTTTAGAAACATTATCTGGCGACTTTCTCTCTGGTGTATTTAAGCGACCTGGTGTCAACTCATAGATCCCGGCCAAGAACAATAATCTCAATAGGGGCCGGCTGCCCATAACCCTGTGTCCATACCAGGGTTATCTAGGGCAAAAAGGCCTAGGTAGGAGGACAGGGAGCCCCCACCATTAGGGGTCATTCCTGGGCTGAGGTTAAACCTAGGGATTTTTTGAGGGCAAGCTATCCTAATACTTCATTCATTCTTACCCCCTCATTTTGTATACTATCAGTTTTATTGGACTGATGTTCCAGCCACTACAATGTCTTGGGGAATATTTGGTTTTTAATTGGATAATAATAAAATTACTGTTTTAGGGTTGTCACTATTGTTTGCTGGAACTTGTCACTGTTATGGGAGCATCGTGGAGGTCACTGTTATGGGCGCTCAGTATAAGTGATAGGACTCATGCACAGAACTATATCCGTTTTGCGGTCTGCAAGTCGCGGATTCACTAAATATGGTTACTGGCTGTGTGCCATTTTGACATTATTTTGCAGTCCCATTGAGTTCTATGGGTTTTCGATCTTCATTATGAGTACCAGAATAGGACATGTTCTATATTTTGCAGGACTGACATACACATGTGGAAAGCACAGGGACGTCATCAGTGTATTTCCTACATCCGTATATCCGTTCCAGTAAACACAGAACATGTCCTATTCTGGTCCTCATAATGAGGTCCTCGAATTCATAGAACTCAATGGGACTGCAAAAAATGCGGATCGCAAAATGGATAAGGTCGTGTGCATAAGGGTTTAGATAATGTTGAGAAAGGGGCTGAGCGGCACTCCTTATTAGAGAGTGGGCGGTGCTCAGTGGTAAAGGGTACATCCAATATATATCGAAAAACCACGGCACTCTATAGTTGCTTATAGCTTCTTATTTTATTATTTCATTTCAATTAATTATTTTCTTATCCATCCAATACGGGATGCTCTCTTCTATGAACACTAAGGCCGTGAACAAGGTCTAGGATTAGACCGAAACGTTGGCCAGTGGCTAATTTTTGAAAGGATAAGAAAATAATTAATTGAAATGAAATAATAAAATAAGAAGCTATAAGCAACTATAGAGTGCCGTGGTTTTTCGATATATAAGAGTTTAGATGCACAGCCCAGCAGGCAGGATCATACACATTAGGATTAGATACACAGCAGAGCAGGCTGTATCACAGACGATGGAATTAGATACACTGCTCAGCAGGCTGTATCGTAGAAGATGGGATTAGATACACACTTCAGCAGGCAGTATCACACACACCAGGCTGTGTATCAGACACATATATGATAGGATTAGATACAGATGTGTTTGGATATGATGTGTTTATCACACTCTAAAGATGGTGAGCGAAGAGCCTGTGGACAGTCAGTGATGAGATTAGGTACAGCGCTCAGCAGGCTGTATCACACAGGCTAGGATTAGATACAGATGTGTTTGGATATGATGTGTTTATGACACTCTAAAGATAGTGACCGAAGAGCCTGTGGACAGTCAGTGATGAGATTAGATACAGCGCTCAGCAGGCTGTATCACAAGGCTAGGATTAAATACACATGTGAGGGCAGAGCCTGTAGACTGTCAGTAATGGGATTAGATACACCACACAGCAGGCTGTATCACACAGGGTAGGATTAGATACAGATGTGATTGGATATGATGTGTTTATCACACTCTGGAGATGTTGAGCCAAGAGCCTGTGGACGGTCAGTAATGGGATTAGATACACTTCTCAGCAGGCTCTATCACACAGGATAGGATTAGATACAGATGTGTTTGGATATGATGTCTTTATCACACTCTGGAGATGTTTAGCGAAGAGCCTGTGGACGGTCAGTGATGGGATTAGATACACCGCTCAGCAAGCTGTATCACACAAGCTGGGATTAGATACACATGTGAGGCAGAGCCTGTAGACTGTCAGTAATGGGATTAGATACACCGCACAGCAGGCTGTATCACACAGGCTAGGATTAGATACACATGTGAGGGCAGAGTCTGTGTACAGTCAGTGATGGGATTAGATACACCGCTCAGCAGGCTGTATCACACATGCTAGGATTAGATACACTTGGGAGGGCAGAGCCTGTGGACTGTCAGTAATGGGATTTAGACACTGGGTAAGAAGTAGATTCATGTCTGGGTGTAGAAAGATGGACACAGTAGTTGTAGTGGGTGTGGCTGCTGCAGACAGACCAGTGGGGGGGTGTGGCCAGCCTGTGAACTAAACAGGAAACCGAAGAATGTAAACCGCTCTGCCTCAAAGAAGCCAATACATTCTAGGCTTCACACAGGAGATTTTGAAGCACAAACGTGAAGAAAAGTACAAAAATGAAAAACAGGTATTGGGGGCATATGTATGCATGTAGAAGGGTGTTAGGAGCACAAAAACTGAATTTTGATTTTGGGACTGGACAACCTCTTTAACCCTTTGTGACAGAACAGCTCAATATTTTAATATAGGCCTATTGAAAAAATTATCTTTAGCCAAAAATAAGTAACATGCAATCACTTTTTAAAAAATTGCCTCCGATGGTGTACATAGCCTTTAACTTGTTCTGTTAAATATCCCCTTAAAAAATGACAGACTCCCAAAGATTCAGACTAAACAGGGTTTGTGGAGGTCATATTTGAAGTTGTCTCACTCTATAACCCAAGCCATCCTTTGTAAATGACAAAAAGTACACTGTTAGCTTCAACCAATTTATTTTGATTTATTCTTTGAAGCCTTCTCCAGCAGATACATAAGAACTACTAGTTTCATTTTGCTAAGGCTCTTTCACACGAGCGAGTTTTACACTCGGTTGCAATGCGTGACGTGAACGCATAGCACCCGCACTGAATCCTGACCCAATCATTTCAATGGGTCTGTGTACATGAGCGTTTTTTTTCACGCATCAGTTATGTGTTGCGTGAAGAACGCAGCATGTTCCATATTCTGCGTTTTTCACGCAGCCTTGGCCCCATAGAAGTGAATGAGGCTTCAGTGAAAAACGCATTGCATCCGGAAGCAAGTGCGGATGCAATGCGTTTTTTACTGATGGTTGCTAGGAGATGTTGTTTGTAAACCTTCAGTTTTTATCACGCGCTTGAAAAACGCATCAAAACGCTTAGCACTCGCGCGGAAAAAACTGAACAACTGAACGCAATTGCAGACAAAACTGACTGAACTTGTTTGCAAAATGGTGCAAGTTTCACTGAACGCATCCGGAGCCAATCCGCCACGCTCTGTGAAGCCTAAGCCTAAGGCTTCTTTCACATCAACTGGTATTAGTTCCGGCAGGCTGTGTTTTTTGTCCAGCCAAATCCTGGCGTATTTGCGCCAGATCCCATTAGAGTCAATGAGGCAGGCGGGCATTGTGGTAACACCTGGCAGTGCCAGATCCAGAGTGGTCCAGCAGGCTGTTCTCTGCCGAAACAGCCTGCCAGAACTGATACAGCCAGTGTAAAACTAGTCTAACAAAGTGATAAGAAAGATCAGGAGAAAGATCACAGCTATAACAAGCTGGATTTTATATGAACTTGAGAATCCAAGGATTATAAACTTGGTAACAGCACTGATTATGGATTCGACAGAATTCATGATATCTCATCTAAGACGAAGAAAATGTAAAATAAGCAGCCTACTGTACAGTTGCAAGAAAAAGTATGTGAACCCTTTAGAATTATGCCCAAATTGGTCATAAAATGTGATCTGATCTTCATCTAAGTCACAACAATAGACAATCACAGTCTGCTTAAACTAATAACACACAAAGAATTAAATGTTACTATGTTTTTATTGAACACACCATGTAAACATTCACAGTGCAAGTGGAAAAAGTATGTGAACCCTTGGATTTAATAACTGGTTGAACCTCCTTTGGCAGCAATAACTTCAACCAAACCTTTACTGTAGTTTCAGATCAGACATGCACAACGGTCAGGAGTAATTCTTGACCATTCCTCTTTACAGAACTGCTTCAGTTCAGCAATATTCTTGGCATGTCTGGTGTGAATCGCTTTCTTGAGGTCATGCCACAGCATCTCAATCGGGTTGAGGTCAGGACTCTGACTGGGCCACTCCCGAAGGCGTATTTTCTTCTGTTTAAGCCATTCTGTTGTTGATTTACTTCTATGCTTTGGATCATTGTCCTGTTGCAACATCCATCTTCTGTTGAGCTTCAGCTGGTGGACAGATGGCCTTAAGTTCTCCTGCAAAATGTCTTGATAAACTTGGGAATTCATATTTCCTTTGATCTGTCCAGGCCCTGACGCAGCAAAGCAGCCCCAAACCATGATGCCCCCACCACCATACTTCACAGTTGGGATGAGGTTTTGATGTTGGTGTGCTGTGCCTCTTTTTCTCCACACATAGTGTTGTGTGTTTCTTCCAAACAACTCAACTTTGTTTTATCTGTCCACAGAATATTTTGCCAGTACTGCTGTGGAACATCCAGGTGCTCTTGTGCAAACTGTTAATGTGCAGCAATGTTTTTTTTGGACAGCAGTGGCTTCCTCTGTGGTATCCTCCCATGAAATCCATTCTTGTTCAGTATTTTACGTATTGTAGATTCGCTAACAGGGATATTAGCATATGTCAGAGAATTTTGTAAGTCTTTATCTGACACTCTAGTTTCTTCTTCACCTCACTGAGCAGTCTGCGCTGTGCTCTTGCCGTCATCTTTACAGGACGGGCACTCCTAGGGAGAGTAGCAGCAGTGCTGAACTTTCTCCATTTATAGACAATTTGTCTTACCGTGGACTGATGAACAGCAAGGCTTTTGGAGATACTTTTATAACCCTTTCCAGCTTTATGCAAGTCAACAATTCTTAATCGTAGGTCTTCTGAGAGCTCTTTTGTGCGAGGCATCATTCACATCAGGCAATGCTTCTTGGGAAAAGCAAACCCAGAACTGGTGTGTGTTTTTTTATAGGGCAGGGCAGCTGTAACCAACACCTCCAATCTCATCTCATTGATTGGACTCCAGTTGGCTGACACCTTACTCCAATTAGCTCTTGGAGATGTCGTTAGTCTAGGGGTTCACATACTTTTCCCCCCTTCACTGTGAATGTTTACATGGTGTGTTCAATAAAAACATGGTAACTTTAATTCTTTGTGTGTTATTGGTTTAAGCAGACTGTGATTGTCTATTGTTGTGGCTTAGATGAAGATCAGATCACATTTTATGACCAATTTGTGCAGCAATCCATATCATTCTAAAGGGTTCACATACTTTTTCTTGCAACTGTATATCCAATCAACATGACCTCAATGAGGTCTGACCTATGCAAAAGATCTTCTAATACAAGTGTTCAATGCAGGAAGAAGCATAAACAACATCAACCCACAAAGAAACCATAAATCACTCCATAATCCTATGTAAAATTATACAACATCTAGCCTTAAAACTAAACAATACAATGTCCTGTATTATTGCCAGAACTAAATAGTTTTATGTCTCTATTGACACATTAATACATTCAGTATATGAATTTATCCACAACCATAGGGCATGATCTTGAAACTAAATGATGTCAAAACTGCTAAAAGTGTCCTTATTGTCCATAGCAACAAGATTACGGTACTTTTTTAAGTCTTCCAGCTGCAATTGAAAATCATTTTAAGGGTAGAAATACATGCAGCTGAAATATACCGAATATTGCACTGCAAGTCCACATGTGAATTCTGCTCCATATTCACTGCAGATTTCACCTATGATACCTTGAAAGGGGTTAAATCCAAGGTTAAAATCCGCAACAGAAATGAACATGCTGCGGATTTCAAAATCTGCAACGCTGGCTGATTCCTGCGCAGAAAATTTCTGCAGCATGTGGATGAGGGTTGTAAAATCTCACTCACTTCACTGTATTCCGCAGCAGATTTTACCTCCACATGTAAAATCAGCAGCAATTCCTCTTCCTTGGATACCTATCCTAAAGCTGAACTCTGATTGAGCAGTGCAGATGTGTAATATGTCCGTCTATAGTATCTTACCTGCTTATATTCTGTTCCTCACCTGATTGCCTGTATCTGCCTGTTCTTAGTCGCTGTCTCTCTGTCCGGGGTGGGAGGGGGGTAGGGGTGTTATAGTGTTTGAAAAACTGGTTGACATTGTTTAACTGACTTCTTGGACGTGCTTGTATCCTGTCGAGGGGCATCTTCCGTACGTTCTAGACTTTTTTTTTTTTGCAATGTGTTAGGTGTCTGCGTACACCGTTATTGTGCCTTTTGACTTGATTGCATTAGTGATATGTCTCACTGTACATGCGGAAAAAAAAAAAAAAGAAACAACGTCCTCTCGGTTGTAATCTTTATAATGTGTTTTATTTCAATAAAAAGAAACCTGATTGAAAAAAAATATGTCACGCCGAGAATTATTTTGCAAACTCTACCCAACTGTACCTCTTTGTTCTTCATCATATCTGATGTATTATTAAGGTTTGTTTCAGGCAAAGTACAGTGCCTCATGTAGACCACCTACAGTTAACCCATGACAAGTCTACAGGATAACAGGGTTGGGCTGGACCACCAGAGTACCAGATGATCCTCTAATGAGCCAGTCTCTGAAGCCACAGTGGGCCCAAGATGCAAGAGAAAAATTCCGTTTGGAGCTGCCTTTGAAACCAATCACTTGCCTTTAGAGTCTATTTCTTTGATCTATTAGACTTTATTAAGGAATGGATATTAGACTTTATCAAGGATATAGGGTTGGGTCCTGAGAAGAATTTCCTCCGGTGAGCCCCAGGAACCCTAATCCAATACTGCAGGTCAATAATACAGCTGGGTCACGTGACACATGGGGGGCACGTCACCTCTGCGTCCAGCAGTCACGTGGTGGTCCGCATCGATGTTAACACGCATATACCGGAACAAGGCAGCGACTGTGCATAAAAAGCCATCTGAAGGTCAACAATCCCTTAAAAATGAATAAGATCCGTTCATCATGACTAGATGATTTTTTAACAAAAAAAGATACAAAATGTGATACCTTTCATCATTTTTGACATAGGCTAACTATGTCAAAACCTTGTAGTGCGGCCCCCACTGATGCGATGTGTGTGTTGTTTTTTTCAAACTTAATGCCCCCCCCCCCCATTCGTTCGCTGTGGAGCCCTGTTCTGTATTGTACCGACCTGTAAACTCGCAACAGGGCGGAGACGCAGTCTTCTGCTGTGGGCGTCTCCTTTTCCCTGGTTTTAATCATGATCCAATCAGAGCGGACCGCTCAAAGCCAGGCTCAAAGACCGCACTTCAAGGTTTTGACATAGCCTATGTCAAAACTGATGACAGGTCCTCTTTAAATAAGATACCCAAAAACCTGTTTAAAACTAAAGCTCAATTCTCTCCTTTTTATTCTTTTTCATTGGCGCCAACATTTCCACTTGTGGCGAACCTGCCTCACACCTCAGGACACCTTTTCCTCTATGTCTCCTGTAAGTGGTTGGCCCTGGGGACTCGGCCTCGAGACGCTGGTAAGCGACTTTGTGATAACTGCCTACTGAGACGGCTATGTAATATTTGACCCGGGACACAGATGTGAGCTCCACTTTATATGAAAAGTGTTGCTTGAGTTTATGTCCCTTTTCCCCTCACCCCTTCTTTCATCACGCACTCCCCTCTTTCACCCCCCCACCTTCATCCCAACTTTCCCTCCCTATGCCTTCCCAATTTGTTTATGATTCAATTCATAAAATGAACATCTCCGTATACGAATCACTGAAACCTTGCTTTGTGCTGACTGTTGATGTCACTGTCTTACTTTTGTGCAAATTCTCAAAATAAAAAAGAGATTTGAAAGAAAACTAAAGCTCAATTCACACCACGTTTTCCACACAGCAGTATACGATTGGAAACAAAGGAAAGTAACTGGACATTTGCTGTTCAGTATCCTTACACTTCTATTGGGCAGACAGATGCCAAAAGTGTCTTCTTTTGTCATGTATCTGGATACCCTTTTTTGATTGGCAAAATGTGAGCTGCAGAACTTTTCAGAACAACATGAAGCAAAAAAAAAAAACACTCATAGATGGTAAGGAATACATATATTTATAATAAATGTCAATAGAAGACATATACAAATGCGTAAAATATACATTTGCACAGTTTATTTTTAATCTGCTGGAGCTGAGCAGATATATAGTTTTGTGGGAAAAGAGAAAAACTTGTAATTTATACATTTTCATCTCTATCTTTTCTGATTAGAAGGCACAGGGGAGGTCCTACTTACTGACTGACACCTATCTCTGTATGCACAGTCATGCAGTAAGCTCACAGTTAGTAGGAATGCCCACATGACTCCTAAGCCCAGAAAGAGCAGAGATTTAGGCATCATGCACATGGCCGTTGTTGTGGTCCGCGTCCGAGCAGCATATTTTGCGGCTCGGGCGCGGACCCATTCACTTCAATGGGGCCGCAAAGATGCGGACAGCACTCGTGTGCTGTCCGCATCCGTTGCTCCGTTCCATGCCCCGCAAAAAAAAATAGATCATGTCCTATTCTTGTCCGTTTTGCGGACAAGAATAGGCATTTCTATAATGGACGCGTTCCGTTCCACAAATTGCGGAGCGGAACACGGAGCAGCTTCCGTGTTTTGCGGATCCGCGGTTTGCGGACTGCAAAACACCAACGGCCGTGTGCATGAGGCCTTAAATGAATAAATTACAGGTTTTCCTGAATCTTCTCCCATAAAACTATACATCCATCTGCTCAGCTCTTCTCGCTCTATAACATGTTGCCTGCAGATTGCACTGCATGTTTATGATGGCATGATGTTTTCGGCCAAGTCACTGAACATAGTGTGAAGCTAGTCTGAGATCTATTATTACAATTTATTTTTTATTATGATGATAGGAGTGACAGCCTGTGGACAGGTAGAGTTAACACCTTTGTCTAATGTCACCTGCAGGATCTTATGGCGTGTCTGACCTGGTGAGAGAGATCACCAAATCTTCCATGCTTATTAGACATCTCCTACTGTTTCCTAAAGAGGATTAACCATATTAATGAGTTAATTCCAGCTGGTATATTAACTGGCTTAAAAATGCAACCTTCTACTCCTACCGGTGGAAGAAGAAAATAATTATGGAGGGTGTGTAAAGCCTTTCCTTGTTATGAGCTCAGCTGGAAGCATTCAGGGCTAGCTTGCATGGAAAGGTTTGCTATTAAAGGGTAGTCTTATTATTCCATGACTTTGCTGAAGATATAACATCATAGTTCAATTATTAATCAGTAAATGTTATCATTAATAAAAGTCTAGTATATCAAATACCTCTGATCCGCAGGTGCTGGATGACAAGGAAACTATTATGCCCAAGTCACATGTCTTATACTTTTTCCAGAGTCCTCCTAGAAAAAGACCTATCACAAGGTATGAGTAGATACAGACAAAACTCATTTCCCATTTCCTATGAGATGTTTAGTAGCCAGAAACATATGTCAGTGTGTATTATTATCCTGTGAACATGAATGTCTTGGTATGATGTGTAACAGACATGGGTGTAACTATAGCCGCAGCACCTGCTATGGGGCCCAGAGGTTAGATGGGTGGCCCTATCAGGTGCACAAACATTGTACCTTCCGGCCGGCGGCTCGGCAGAAATATAAAGCATGTCCTATTCTTGCCTGCAATTGCGGACAAGTTTAGGCATCTCTATAGGGCTGGTGGCAAGGTGTTTTGCGGATCCGCAACACACTACGGACGTGTGAATTAGGCCTTAGGCTGTTCTTTCAGTTTATGTTTATTATAGTGTAGGGCCCGGGATGTGAATAATTGTTTATAAGTACATTATTAAGAAAAAGATGTTTCTTTGTACTGGGAAACAGGGTGTGTTTAGTCTTCTTAGACTACTTCCACACTAGCGTTTCTGTATTGAGATCCATCATAGGGTCTCAATACTGGAAAAAAAAACGCTTCCGTTTTATCCCCATTCATTGTCAGTGGGGACAAAACTGAACAGAATGGAATGCTCCAAAATGCATTCCATTCCGTTTAGTTACATTCCCAGACCGGAGAGCAAACCGCAACATGTTGTAGTTTGCTTCCCGTCCTGGGATGCGGAGCAAGACGGATCCGGCATGACCCCCAATGCAACTCAATTGGGACAGATCCATTTTCTCTGACACAATGGAAAACGGATCTGTCCTCCACTGACTTTCAGTGGAGTTCATGACGGATCCGTCTTGGCAATATTAAAGATAATACAACCGGATCCGTTCATAATAGTTGTATTATCAGTAACAGAAGCGTTTTTGCTGAACCCTGCCAGATCCAGCAAAAACGCTAGTGTGAAAGTAGCCTTTAGCGAACAGGTAACTGAGCATTGCTAAGGAAGGTCTGTCTTCAGTGTTCTACTGAGCACTGAAGACGCCTGTGTACACACAGATTCCTCATGCCTGCCTGTCACTACCCCAGTCCCTGACTATGTTCATGTGCCCCAGACTATCAGTCCCCATCTCCCTGGTTATCTGAATTGTAACGCACAGGCATCTTTAGTGCTTAGTAGAACTGAAGACTGAATGCAGACTCTCCTAAGCTCTTTGCTAACAAGACTTTTTACCCTGTTTTCTAGTACAAATAAACATCTTCAACTAATAAAGTATACTGTAAAAATGTTTAACATCCCTGTTCCTATACCATATTAAATAATAAACTGAAACAACAGTTATTCTTTAAAAGTACAGTCTATCCCCACAGATTTCCATGGGTGTAGTATTACGGATCTATACAACATGGATCTGAAATTCAGAAGTGTACCAGATACTGTAGGTAACAGCAGTTTAAAGTCTGGCCTGAGATTTTTGCCATTCTGTCCAGCAGAGTTGTTGTTGACTGTTGATTGTAACCAGGCCACATCCTCTGAGCAGCTATTATAGAGATTGGTGGTAGTGAATGACATCATTTACATTGCTAATTTGGAAATATAAAACTATCAATCTTCTGAAAACAAAAGAAAGTAGATTCTAATTGCAGGCAATGAGGCTTTTAGCCTGCAGGGTAATCTAATTAAATGCCATAAATGGTTTTCAATACAACTATTTGGTTGAAAGGCTTTTGCAATCCTACAAAACAAGTTCAGAATATTTCCTACCAGCATCGATATATTTACAGATTGTGTTCAGCTTCAAACCTGATTTCTGGGCCACTTTAGAGTTAGCTACATACAGTCTTGTGACTGTGGTTGTTCACTTTTATTGACCTGTGGCCTACAGGATTGAAGAAAATGAACTGTGTTTTACACCTAATCAGCTGGTATAAGCAGGTAAATGTGAAATACATTGCTAGGAACCCAGCAAGAGCTTGTCTCTGAGAAGGAGGGATGATCTCACAATTACAATCAGTGACAACTAGGTGTCAATCTGCATTTGTCAGTAATGTTTTATAAGTTATTTTATATTGTATAAAAATTTTATTTAGCATGTTTGTAATCTTTTCTTACATACTTCATTCTTTTTTTTTAACATTAATACAGAGAAATGACTATAAGTGTATTATATGCATCTTTTGACTGCCACTTTTTCAATACACTTTTCACTGAGTTGTTTGTCTATTTTCACAGTCAGGGAACTTACAGTCAAGGTCCTTTACGTGGACCAATTCAACAGGCAATTAGTGGGAACAGACAGTTCATTCAATATTTGCCTGTTCGTCAGAGAAGGTGAAAACTGCATTTCCATCTCCTCTTTATGGGCAAAAGTGACCTCCATTGAGAATCAATTGGTGCACCATTACACATGGCAATTATCAGGAACAAGAGTTCCTAGGAACACTCATCCACGATACCTGCCCCAATCATGATACTTTGTAAAGGGTCCTTAAAGGGCTTCTGTCACCCCCACTGATGTAATTTTCACTAGCTGACATTAGCTACTTGCTAATGTCAGCTGAGTTCAAACATATGTTTCCTAACTTTTTTTCTGTTTTCTATCTTCTAAAAAACTTACTTTTGTGATATGCAAATTATCTTCGCTACCAGCAAGTTGGGTGGGTACTTGCTGGTAGCCGCACGTCTTCATGCCTGGGAACACCCCTCTTCTTTTGATAGACAGGGCCAGCGCGCTCTCCTCCTCCCGCTGGCCCTGTCTGCAGCTGCAATCCAGCGCCTGCGCCGTATCGGTCTTTAGTCGGCGCAGGTGCTCTGAGTGAAGGACGCTCGCTAGGCGCTCCGTCCTCAGTGCGCCTGCGCCGATGACGTCAGCGCTACACCCGGAAGAGAAGACGCCGGCATCCCTGGTAAGGAGCAGGCGATGCCGGCGTCTTTTCTTCCGGGTGTAGGGCTGACGTCATCGGTGCAGGCGCACTGAGGACGGAGCGCCTAAGCGAGCGTCCTTCACTCAGAGCACCTGCGCCGACTAAAGACCGATACGGCGCAGGCGCGGGATTGCAGCTGCAGACAGGGCCAGCGGGAGGAAGAGAGCGCGCCTGCCCTGTCTATCAAAAGAAGAGGGGGCGTTCCCAGGGCATGAAGATGCGGCTGCTACCAGCAAGTACCCGCCCAACTTGCTGGTAGCGAAGATAATTTGCATATCACAAAAGTACGTTTTTTAGAAGATAGAAAACAGAAAAAAAGTTAGGAAACATATGTTTGAACTCAGCTGACATTAGCAAGTAGCTAATGTCAGCTAGTGAAAATTACATCGGTGGGGGTGACAGAAGCCCTTTAAGACACTGGGCCCATCAGTATGCTTTTTGTATCCACTGTATACAGTGGTCCCTCTGGTTCGAACATTAATTGGTTAATTGGACAACCATTGCAAGTTACTATAGTTCCATGGAAAGCTAGTAATTGGTTCCGATAACCACAAAATAACTCAAAATAAAACAAAATACAGATAAAGCAGGAAATAGCTGCCAGAAGTTGGAAAACAGTTTCTACATACAGGGCAGGAGCTTCTTCAGGGTGCTATGCAGTACACTCTGGCCCAGACTTATTATCCTATAGATGGTGTAAGCTTAGACAGTCTGTCCAGACCTGCACCAGATTTATCACAGGTGCTTAGGCTGGATAATAAATGTGGTGCAGGGGTAGACACTTTTCTCTGACTCTATAGCAACTATTGGTTGGCTTACTTTGAGACAGATTTTTACATCATAATTGTCCCGCAATTTTGGAGCAAAATGGTGCATCTTGAGCCACTGCCCTTTCTTTGTTAAGCCCGACCTATTCTGATAAGCCATGCCCTTTGTTCAGCATGTTGGAAAAAAGTGTAGATACCCTAGTTGTGCTAAGTTGCACCAATTTGTGTCACTTTTAGACAGATTTTTGGCACAGACACGTTAGTAAAATACATTATGAAATCTCGGCCTCTGTGTTCCAGGGGCTTATATGGGAGCAGTTCATTGTGGCACAGATAAAGCAGTACAGAACATGTAGTACTGCTAATACTGATTTCACCATTTGCTGGACCTTCCAGTCAATCACACGTGCTGCAGAGCAGAAGGGTCTGTGACATTGTATGTTGAATATGGTTTCAAATTAAGAGCATTGTATGTTGAGAATATTGTAACCCAAGGACATTGCAACTTGAGGGACAACTGTACATGCTAGTTCATTTATGAAGTTCCTGAGCCCACCTGTCACATCTTCCCTACCTCCTCTGACCAACCTTTGTCACTGCCTGGGTAAAACCATGAACCAAGCATGCATGTGGATGAGGGAGCTGGTATGAATAGCTGTTGGACTAATGAGAGTTCAATGACATCTATCTTAATGATAAACTGTGACAACAACTGCAGCTCTTGTTACTTGGGTGTTGCTGCCGCTTCACAGACTCTGCCAGCGTTTTTTTTTTTTTCTAGACCCCATTTCCAAACAGGCTGCCAAGGCAAGGAAAGAATCATGGGGAGCATCCAGGAGAGACATAAATGCTCATGGGAATAACATGGGGATTTATCATTTGCGGTGGTTTTAATTTCCATTTTAAAGAGGTTGTCTCACTTCAGCAAATGGTCTTTATCATGTAGAGAAAGTTAATACTAGGCAGTTACCAATGTATTGTAATTGTCCATATTGCTGGATTGATTCATTTTTCAATCACATTATGCACCACGGCCACCACTGCAGCACAGATACGAGTTGGCCAGGATAGGAGCTGCAGTGCATGTGTGCCTATGCTCACCCCACAGTCCCGGCCACAAGACAGGCCAGTGCTTTTTACTATAATTTGTTTCCTATAGTTCTAATCTGAAATCCTGACCTACTTTTTACTCCTTTTCTAAAAGAGGCGAGGATCACCAAATACCAAAATATGCATCCAAAGTCGCAGGTGGGCATCACTTGTGACATTGTTATATCACAATACTTGCATAGCAGATTTAATAAATGTCCCTTATAGTTCTTGTCTCAATTTCAAGCACCTGTGTATAAGAAGGACATGTCTGAACTAGAGCGGGGCGCAGAAGAGGGTGATCAAAATAATTAAGGGAATGAGTGGGTTGCAGCACCAAGACAGGTTATTTAACTTGGGGTAATTTTGGAAAAAAAGATAGCTCAGTGGCAATCTAATTACAATGTACAAATACATGAATGGACAGTACAGAGCATGATCCTTTTCTACTTAGGTCTGTGACCATGACAAGAAGACATCCTTTACATCTAGAGGAAAGAAGTATCACCATCAAAATAGCTGGGGTTTCTTTACTTCAAGAGAAATTAGACTATAGGACTCTCTGTCACAGGAGGTTGTGATGGTTGATTAATTGAGCAAGTTCAGGAAAGGCCTTTCTTTTTTTTTTGACAATCTTTATTTTACATTTTCATTAGTTACAGATATCAAAACAGTACAGAAATATAAGATAAACGTGGCTTAAAGGGGTTTTCTGGGAATTAAGAAAATGAAAATACTTAAATAATACTTTATTATAAATATATTCCCAAATACCTTTCATTAGTTATAATGGCTCGTTTTGTCTAGGGAGCAATTATTAGGAGAAACAAAATGGCCGCTGTCCTATTAGTACACCAAAAACCTGTCCTAATCACACAGGAGGACAAGTTACTTCACAACACTGAGGTAAAATGCTGCTTCATCCTCCTCTCTGATCATGAATACAGGTTATGATCCTGAATACAGTTTAATATGAGCGTCAGCTGAATCTCTGTAGGAATGGAGTTCATGAAGAGACATGAAGTACAGAGAGGAGGTGGGGATGTGAGTAATGAGCAGCAGCACTTGTATGCAGTCTTTATTAGTACATCCCCACATTGCCATCATCTGTCCTGTCCTTCCTCTCTGTACTTCATGTCTCCTAATGAACTCCTTTCCTTTAGAGATTCAGCTGAAGATCTTATCATCTGTATTCAGGATCATAATACCTGACAAGCAGAGCAGAGAGGTGGATGAGGCAGCTCATTACTTCAGTGTTGTAAAGGAACTTGTTCTGCTGTGTGATTAGGACAGGTTTTGTGTGTGGCGGCCATTTTATTTCTCCTAAATAAATTTATTTATAATAAAGAAATATTGAGGTATTGAGGTATTTTAATTTTCTTAATTCCTGGAGGACCCCTTAAAATGCCAACTAGGTCATGGGTACATCATAAGGACGTATACATTCTGCAGTTACATATCCTTCATACATACAGCGTGTTTCTAGTCACATGCTAAAGGTGTGTATGGCGGCCTACAAATATAACTGTGAAAAAATAAACCCTATGGAGTGCCAGGGAATGGGGGCACCACCTGTAGGTAGGAAGGCCCATGGCAGGAGGGATGAGGGTGTTGCGCCTTCCGCTGAGTTCGAAGTTGTGTTAGGATGGTCGTTCGTAATGTTGACCTAGGAGGTCCAAGGAGACCATAGTTTGTGAAACTTATCACGTGTATGCAATTCCCAACTGAGTTCCTCCAATCTGAAAATTCCTCACTTTCCTCACCCATTCTCCCAAAAAGGAGTGACCTTGTTTAGCCAGTGTAGATGTATTATTAGATTGGCTGCCATAATGAGAAGAGAGAGTAAGTCATGTTTGGAGATGGGACAGGAGTTAACAGGCAAGTTGAGAAGCACCAGGGTAGGGGTGAGAGTGATGGAAGGGGTACGGATCTGATTGATGGTGTAATTGATTTTCTTCCAAAAAGGAAGTATTAAAAGGCATTGCCACCATATATGTAGTGCAGAACCAAGTTCTGTAAGGCATCTCCAGCACTCCGCAGATCGAGTAGGGTGTAATCTGTGCAAGGCGTCAGGGGTTCTGTACCACCTAGTGATAACCTTATAGGTATTTTCTTGTATACGAATGCACCTAGATGTGCCATGTGAGCATAGTAAAATCTGTGAGACCTCGGACTCTGAGAAGTTCCTGTTGAGTTCTTTTTCCCATTGCAGTATGTATGTAGATTTTGACGGAGCATTCTTCTCCAAAATGTTATTGTAAATGAGATATTTGCAATAGATGTTGTAGTTCCATTCTTCACAGTTCAAAGCACAAGGACATCTGCACTATGTTCATACAATTGCTCTTTATGGCCTGCTTTCATTGATACAGCTCATGGATAAAGCTCACATGAGAACTTGATGCACTGAAGTGCCAATTAGAGCACTCTTTCAATCAAAATAAAGAATGATTTTGCTTTCTACTTTCCATTTCTAAACTCATTTATAACCATGGGTTCGAGTCCAGCCAAGATATCACCTGCTTCAGTGTAGAATAGTTCCTCAATAATCTATAATTAATTTGCGCCATATGAAATATCATGTGGATATAAAGGTAGGTGAAAGCTTCAGTGGACCTCAGGTCAACAGATATTAATAAATAATGTTTATGTTATTGACTTACACACAAATGAATAATTTATGGTCAAAGTAGTTCTTACTAACTGCATTACTAATAATCCCCTTGTGAATTGTACCATAAGGCATAAAATCCTCTGGTAGACTATAGCTATCAGCAGGTATGCAGAGCAAAATAACCCAAATTTATGTAGCATTTTCTGTAGTCTCTATTGCATTATTTATCCAAATACATTATTTTGTGCACATCAAAAATGTATTTTTAATTCATTAGTGACCACCAAGACGTCTTTTATGACGGTCACTAAGGGACCATTGGCTAGAGCACAGCATTTCTACAGCGGTCTAGTCTAAGCATTGCATGGGTCTCCCATGCAGGGAAAAGCAGAAACACAGCTGTCTTATGATAGCCGAGCTCCTGCTCTAATGGTCTGGATTGACCAGGACCATTTAACCATGGTCAATATCAACTGCAGCGTCTAAGCATTTTCAGAAGGAGAAGCTCCCTCTGTCACCCATTGCAACCTACGCGAATACGAACAAGGGATGCTGACGTCTTTACATGAATGTTGAATGCTTAGTCGCACACTGCTTCCTATGTTTATAGATTTCTTGGATTGGGGTTCCCACCCCACTAGAAAATGTATAATAAAACTCCAGAAAAAATATCAAGATTTGTTTTATCTTGTGGAATACGAGTTTTTTATTAGCAATGTGGCTGTTTAGGTACGTTTTGGCCCTTTTTTTGGCCTTTTTCAAACTGGAAGGAAAAGGAAGGAAATCAGGAGGTACCCGCTCAATGAGGTAAGCGTGCGTCCGCACTGCAGTATGAATGAGCCAAGGTAAAACAAGATGAAACAAATCTTGATATTTTTTCTGGAGTTTTATTATACATTGTCCTTACATGAAGCCAGGGGTCTAATGTAGGCCCTAAGATTTTCCTTCTGTGTATGCCTTTGGCACAGCCTAATAGACAGCCTGTCGGTATTCTAGTGACAGCATAATACATTGTACTGCATAAATAGTACGATGTAATATGTAAGCAATCAAATGATTGCATGTCAAAGTCTCCTTGTGTATATAATAAATGGTATACTTAAAGGGGTTATCCGACCCCTGAAATGCCCTCCATATACCAAGGCCCCTAACACACAATGTACTTACCTTGCTTCCCAGCACCCACATTGCTTCTGAAGCACGCACAGCCATTGCTGCATCTACCTGTCACGCGGATGAAAACAACCAGCGTCGGGGGACGATGCGGCAGTCAATAGCAAGTGGTGACGGGAAACAAGCCTCCTTAGCATCACCCGTGACGTGGGGGGGGCAATTAAAGAGTCGGATAGCCTTTTTAAGAATTAAATAACATTTTATTTTACAAAATATGCAAGTTGAAAAAATGCACCTTTTTCCTTGAAAGAATGGTTTTTATCAGAAGAAAATTAAAAAAAATAAAAATTCACATATTTGGCATCGCCAAATCCATAATGGCCTGAACCATATATTGATCTTATGGTTTATCCCTGGTTTAGACGTAGAAAATGGTCTAAATGTAAGACAGCAAAGAAGCTAGCTTACATTTAGAAGTGGCAGTGGATCCACCAAAGCCATGTAGAGGTCGGCGCATCTACATAACTCCGGTGGATCCACTGCCAGCTATAGGAGATATTAAGACCAGCGTTAGTTTTTGGTGTTTGTACTGACCCAGAGAATACATTTATCATGTATTTTACGCTGCAAATGAATGCTGCAAGTTTAAAATGTAAAATGTAAAAAGGACAATGGCAGAAGTGTTGTTTATTTTCATTCCAGAAATAGTTAATCGAGTTATGTGTCGATTGAAATTGTCCCATTAAAAACTACAATTAGTCCTGTAAAAACACACATATGGCTACATCATTGGAAAACTAAAAAAGTTAAGGCTTCGGAAATGCGATTTTTAAAAATTTGTTGGTGATTAAGGCCCAAAACAGGCTATTCACTAGGGTGTTAATTTCCCATGCATGCTTTCAGGACTGGCCAGGGATTACAAGGCAGCCCTGGCACACAAACAGCACCATTCCATATATGAAATTGTGTAAAAATAGTGGTTGCGCAATGCATTCTGCAGTGACGTTTATTTGCCCCTGTGCAAACCATCAATGCAAAAAAGAAAAGTGGACCACAGAAATCAAAATGAAAAAAGGGGGGGCACTCTAAAACTTAGCCTTTATTATGCAAAAAAGATAAAAAATTTCTACCCCAATAAGACTACTGGCAGACGACTGGTTTACAGGACGAGAGGAACCATCATAGCGGATGGACAAATCTCACCTGCATATATGTCGACTGAAAACCATTGAGGACTAGTGAAGCCAAGCAAGAGGGGATAAGGGTCAGGCAGTGTCCCCTTACTGGGTGTCGGGCTAACACAGTCTCCTATAGTGAAATAAAGGAAAGACTAGCCCTAGATACCCCTACTTGGCCTATGAATCCCTATGCCTAAAACAGCGTACAACCCCTCAAGGAGCGGCGCTGTTACCGGAACCTTGTCCTATTAAATGCACCCTAGACAACCCTCAATAGCAAGGGGTCAGGAGAAGTACTCAGGGACAAGGTATAACAGACAATGTGTGGTCTCCACATGCTTCTCACAATGCTATGTCCAATATGTTGTCCCTACGCGTTTCATCAAGCATAACTGGACAGGCCCCAGACTCATCAGGGGACAGGGCCAAAAGCATTGAAACCAAAGTTCCTCCAACGAAACCTAAGACAAAACACATATTCAAAGGTCCGGATTCAGCATAATCAGAAGTACAATCTAGATCGCAACAAGTGGAGTAAAGTCAGTCACTTACTTTGAATGTGAATGAGCGGCGTATGGCCGAATCAGGCGGGCTGGTTTTCACCCGTCAGGGATTGTTCTCCCCAGGCTGCGCCGGCAGTCGGACATACTGTGTGTTAGTCTGCCTCTTTTAAGCCATGCGGACGCGGGCGCCCGTCGCAGCCAGGATGACGTCACGATGCGTGATGGCGTCATCTCAGAGCCGTGCGCCTGCGTGCCGCACTACATCGCTATCATACGAGGCCGGGAACTGTGTATGCCGGTAACCAGGCAACGAGGGCATACGCGATTGTGTTCCGCTCGATAGTATTGGACCACTGGACCAACAGTGCTATGATAGCATACTACAATAAGTGCACCGACGGTGGGTGAATAATATAAGGGGAGGCAGGTGGGTGGTATGCCCCCACTCCACTGTTCTCCCAGAACAGGGGCTTATGGCGGTAGTCCCACCACAGACAAACAGGTGGGTAAACATAGAATAACAGGACAACCAAAGTATAGAGTAATAGATGTACAGTCATGTGAAAAAATTAGGACACCCTTTGAAAGCATGTGGTTTTTTGTAACATTTTTAATAAATGGTTATTTCATCTCCGTTTCAACAATACAGAGAGATTAAAGTAATCCGACTAAACAAAGAAAACTGAAGAAAAGTCTTTTCAAGATCTTCTGTAAATGTCATTCTACAAAAATGCCTATTCTAACTGAGGAAAAAGATAGGACACCCTTGCCCCTAATAGCGAGTGTTACCTCCTTTGGCTGAAATAACTGCAGTGAGACGGTTCTTGTAGCCATCTACCAGTCTTCGACATCGGTCTGAGGAAATTTTACCCCACTCCTCAATGCAGAACTTTTTCAGCTGTGAGATGTTTGAGGTTTCTTGCACGTACAGCCCTTTTCAAGTCACCCCACAGCATCTCAATGGGATTCAAATCTGGACTTTGACTTGGCCATTCCAGGACTCTCCATTTCTTCTTTTTCAGCCAATCTTTGGTTGATTTACTAGATATGTTTTGGGTCATTGTCATGTTGCATGGTCCAGTTCCGCTTCAGCTTTAATTTTCTAACTGATGGTCTCACATGTTCTTCAAGCACCTTCTGATACACAGTAGAATTCATCGTGGATTCTATGATGGTGAGCTGACCAGGTCCTGCTGCAGCAAAGCAGCCCCAAACCATGACACTTCCACCTCCATGCTTCACAGTTGGTATGAGGTTCTTTTCTTGGAATGCTGTGTTTGGTTTACGCCAAACATGTCCTCTGCTGTTGTGTCCAAATAATTCAATTTTGGACTCATCTGTCCAAAGAACATTATTCCAGAAGTCCTGGTCTTTGTCAACTTTATCTCTGGCAAATGTCAGTCTGGCCTCGATGTTTCTCTTGGAAAGCAAAGGTTTCCTCCTTGCACACCTCCCATGCAAGTTAAACTTGTACAGTCTCTTTCTGATTGTAGAGGCATGTACTTCTACATCAACAGTAGCCAGAGCCTGCTGTAGTTCTCGAGATGACACTTTAGGGTTTTTGGAGACCTCTTTTAGCATCTTGCGGTCTGCTCTTGGGGTGAACTTGCTGGGGCGACCAGTCCTGGGCATGTTGGCAGTTGTTTTGAAAGCCCTCCACTTGTAGACTATCTTCCGGACAGTGGAATGGCTGATTTCAAAATCTTTTGAGATCTTTTTAAATCCCTTCCCAGACTCATAGGCTGCTACAATCTTTTTTTCTGAAGTCCTCTGACAGCTCTTTTGCTCTCACCATGGTGCTCACTCACTTCAACAGTCAGGAGCACACCAAACTAAATGTCTGAGGTTTAAATAGGGCAAGCCTCATTCAACATGCAGAGTAACGATCTACTAATTATGTGCACCTGGTGTGATATACCTGTGTGAGATCTGAGCCAATTTAAGAGGGAATACATGTGAGGGTGTCCTATCTTTTTCCTCAGTTAGAATAGGCATTTTTGTAGAATGACATTTACAGAAGATCTTGAAAAGACTTTTCTTCAGTTTTCTTTGTTTAGTTGGATTACTTTAATCTCTCTGTATTGTTGAAACGGAGATGAAATAACCATTTATTAAAAATGTTACAAAAAACCACATGCTTTCAAAGGGTGTCCTAATTTTTTCACATGACTGTAGGTATTGGTAGGGACTGGGAAAGAGAGCATCAACAGGTGTCAGTCACACAAAGCAACCAAATTGTAGTTGCTCGTTAAGTCCTTTGGGAGTGCAGGTATCTAATTTAAAGATCCACCAGCACTCCCTCTGGAGGATCAGTTTCTCCCAATCGCCTCCCCGTTTGGGTCTCTCCACTCTTTCTATGCCCATGAAGTTGACCGCAGACACGCGGCCCCCATGGGTCCTGTGAACATGTCTGGCTACCGGAGTATCCTTGTTGTTCCGTATATCGTTGAGGTGTTCCCCCATACGTTTACGGAATTCTCTGCAGGTCTTCCCCACATACCTGACGCCACACTGACATGTAAGTAGGTAAATCAGACCAACTGTGCGGCAGTTGATAAAGTCGCGTATGTAATGTATAAACCCATTGGGAGCCTCCCTAAAGGATCTACCCTGAGATATGAAACTGCAAAAACTACAGTTACCACATCGGAAGCAACCTTTTATCGGGTTTGTCAGCCACGTCGTGGTGGGTGGGGGCGCAAAGTGACTGTGAACTAGGTGGTCACGGATATTGGTGCCCCTCCTAAACGTGATGGGTGGAGCAGGGCTGAGGGTGTCCTTAAGGTCTGAATCCATTAGCAGGATTTCCCAGTGTTTTTGGATCACTGAACGGACCTCTCGGGCTGCAGTGTCAAAGGTCCCAATGACCCGTGTGATCTTCTCATCGCGTCTCGATGGCTTATTGACCGGATGTAGAAGAGCCACACGGGTGGTGTCCTTAGCACGTTGGTAGGCTCTACGTAGGGTCCTGTCTGGGTAACCCCTCTCTTGGAATCTCCTGCGCAAGATGTCCGCCTGCTTCTTAAACTCCCCGTCATTCGAGCAGTTACGTCTAAGACGTAGGTATTGACCTACGGGTATGCCACATTTGAGGGGGGTCGGATGGCAGCTCTCCCACCTCAACAGTGAATTAGTCGCCGTGGGTTTGCGGTAGATAGTACTCTGGAGGCTGCCATCCTCTCCCCTCTCCAATACGATATCTAGGAAGGGTAGGGCGATCCCTCATAATCACAGACGTGAAGCGCAGGTTAAGATCATTGGTATTTAGGATACCCACAAACTCATGGAATTGCTCTTCGGACCCGTTCCAAATGACGGACCCGCTCCACTGCCCTAACCACAGAAATGCCTACTCATATGGTTAGGGCAGTGATGGGCAAACTGCGGCTCTCCAGCTGTTGTAAAACTACAACTTCCACCATGCCCTGCTGTAGGCTGATAGCTGCAAGCAGTCTTTGCATGCTGGGAGTTGTAGTTCTGCAACAGCTGGAGAGCCGCAGTTTGCCCATCACTGGGTTAGGGAATACATTACCCAATAGCACTACATACCAAGCAGCAAGTAAAGCACAAAATATCTCCCCATCAGTTCCAAATAAATAGCACAGTGCAGCACAAAAGACCTGTCCCCAGCGCCATATAAATACCACAGTGCAGCCCAAAATATCCCCCAGCAGCACCCGATACCACCGTGCAGCACCAACTAAATACTAACATGCAGCACCAAATACCTCCCCAGTAGCATCTGATATCACTGTGCAGCACAAAATATCCCCAACAGCACCAAAACAGCGCTGGAAAGAAATTCTAAATGGGATGGTATTGGAAAAAAAACTATTCTGCCATAGTTTTATGGGTTTCATTTTATGGTGTTTCCTATGTGGTAAAATTTACATCTCAAGTTCATTCTGCAGGTCACTACAATTATAGCGATTACAGCTTTTAAAAAAGAAAATCTTTGGGGAGTTATTTATTAATCAAAAATATGCCTAAATTAGGCCTCTTTCACACTAGCGTTTTAGCTTTCCGTCCTAGAGATCCATCCTCGGGTCTCTAGGACGGAAAGCTACTGATCAGGATTATCCCCATGCATCCTGAATGGAGAGCAATCCGTTCAGGATGCATCAGGATGTCTTCTGTTCAGTATGTGAACGTTTTTTGGACGTTGACAAAAGCGCAGCATGCTGCGGATTTGTCTCCGTCCAAAAATCCAGAAGACATGCCGTAACGCCGGATCCGGAATTAATGCCCATTGAAGTGCATTAATCCGGATCCGGCCTTTAGCTAAACGTCGTTTCCGCGCATCGCCGGATCTGACGTTTAGCTTTTTGTCAATGGTTACTATGGCAGCCAGGACGCTAAAGTCCTGGTTGCCATAGTAAAGAGTAGGGGGAGCAGGGGAGCGGCATACTTACATTCCGTGGGGCTCCCGGGACGCTCCAGGATGACGTCAGGGCGCCCCAGTGCATAGATCACGTGATCGCATGGATCACGTGATCCATGCGCGCGGGCGCTCTGGCGTCATTCAGGAGCGCCCGGAGCCGCACGGAATGTAGTATGCCGCTCTCACTGCTACTATGGCAACCAGGACGCTAGTAGCGTCCTGGCTGCCATAGTAACACTGAAAGCATTTTGAAGACTGATCAGTCTTCAAATGCTTTCAGTTCACTTGCGTTGTGCCGGATCCGGCGTGCACTTCCGGCGACGGAAGTGCACGCCGGATCTTCACAACGCAAGTGTGAAAGAGGCCTTAAGCATATTTCTGGTACACATTGCCGTGCAAAGGTCCTTTGCGCTGTAAAATGCAACTTCTCACTGCTCATGCCAGCTCTAAAAAAGTGGACGTGGTATGGCCGGGGAAAGGGAGACCCGTCTCATTTAGCATTTGCGCCTCTTCATAACTCTGGCGGATCCAAATGCTGTTCTTAACTAGTGATGTCGCGAACATAAAATTTATCGTTCGCAAACGGCGAACGCGAACTTCCGCAAATGTTCGCGAACGGGCGAACCAGGCGAACAGCCATAGACTTCAATAGGCAGGCGAATTTTAAAACCCACAGGGACTCTTTCTGGCCACAATAGTGATGGAAAAGTTGTTTCAAGGGGACTAATACCTGGACTGTTGCATGCCGGAGGGGGATCCATGGCAAAACTCCCATGGAAAATTACATAGTTGACGCAGAGTTGAGTTTTAATCCATAAAAGGCATAAATCACCTAACAATCCTAAATGTTTTTGAACAACGTGGTTTAAAACATCTAGTGTGTGTATACGACCAGGTATGATGTTGTATCGATCAGGGTTACGGGGTTGTATCGATAAGGGTTACGCCCTCTTCACAGACATTGACAGACCAAACTCCCCTTTTAATGCACCGCAAACAGTCCATTTGCACAACCGCAAACTCCCCATTTGCACAAGGTTGGATACCAAGCTAGCCACGTCCCGGTGATGTCATTGAAGGTTTCTTCCTCCACCCAGCCACATACAACACCAAGGGTCCCCGAAAGGTGAAATGAATTGATTTTTCGAACGGGGAGATGGTTAAAAAAACGCTGGCTCCCTCCCCTTTGTTTTTATCCACGGTCACTGCGTCTGCGCCGTGCAATTTACTGTCACACCCGATATGAGTGGTATTTTCTGTAGTACTATTCTATACTAAAATTAGACTAATGTGTAAAAATGAAATGCCTTATTTATCGGCAAGCTACTGTGCCACCCGGTATCAGTGGTTCGCACTGGCAGTGGGCACACTACAGTCTGTGAAAGTGGGCCTGACACACACTGGCAGCAGGCAAGCAACTGAAATTAGACTTATGTGTAAAAACTAAATGCCTTATTTATCGGCAAGCTACTGTGCCACCCGGTATCAGTGGTTGGCACTGGCAGTGGGCACACTACAGTCAGTGGAAGTCGGCCTGACACACACTGGCAGCAGGCAAGCAACTGAAATTAGACTTATGTGTACATATTAAATGCCTTATTTATCGGCAAGCTACTGTGCCACCCGGTATCAGTGGTGGGCACCGCCAGTGGGCACACTACAGTCAGTGGAAGTCGGCCTGACACACACTAGCAGGCAAGCAACTGAAATTACACTAAAGTGTAAAAATGAAATGCCTTTTTTTGATGCAAAGTCCTGTGCCACACGGGATCACAGGGGTGGGCACTGGCAGTGGGCACACTACAGTCAGTGGAAGTTGGCCTGACACACACTAGCAGGCAAGCAACTGAAATTACACTAAAGTGTAAAAATGAAAAGCCTTTTTTTGACGCAAAGTCCTGTGCCACACGGTATGACAGTGGTGGGCACTGGCAGTGGGCACACTACAGTCAGTGGAAGTCGGCCTGACACACACTAGCAGCAGGCAAGCAACTAAAATTATACTAAAGTGTAAAAATTAAATGCCGTCCTGTGCCACACTGGATGACAGGGGTGGGCACTGGCAGTGGGCACACTACAGTCTGTGGGCCTGCAGCTCCTTACACACAGGCAGGCCAGGCAACTGCAATATATATATGGAGAGAAAAAAAAAAAGCAGACTAATGTTGCAGCCCTAAAAAGGGCTTTTTGGGGTGCTGTCAGGACGCTGTCCTTACAGCAGGGATCAGATGAGTCTTTCAGGACTGGAGTGGACACTGAATTCACTAGCCTAGCTATCGATTTCCCAATTAAATCAGCAGCAGCTACACTGTCCCCCCTCTCACTAAGACTGCAAATTCCGAATGAATCTAAAATGGATGCTGTTCAGGAGATGGGAGGGTCTGGGAGGGAGGGTATGATGCTGATTGGCTGGAATGTGTCTGATGACTGTGAGGTACAGGGTCAAAGTTTGCTCAATGATTATGTATAGGGGGCGGACCAAACATCGCATGTGTTCGCCCGCCGCGGCGAACGCGAACAAGCTATGTTCGCCGGGAACTGTTCGCCGGCAGATAGTTCGGGCCATCTCTATTCTTAACAAGGGTGCCATTTTATGTTTAAAAAATGGGAAATAGGCTGTTTTGATTTTTGTTAGTTATGCCGTTCACTGTTCCAGATAAATATTTACATTTTTTAACAGTACGGGCATTTTGGAACATGGCGATACCAATGATCTTTATATTTTTTATTTGTAAAATGGGGAAATGGAGTTTATTATTTTTTTTATCTTTTTTCGTTTTTTATACCTATATTTAAAACCATTTTCTTTTTCCACATTTATTTTTTGTCTCCTTAGGGGACTTTACAACGCCATCATCTGATTGTTACTATGGCAGGATCACTACGTTCCTATGAAGCCCTGCCTGTGAGCTTGACTGGAACTTCGCTATGGCAGACGTCTGAGGGCTTTAAAAGGTCTGAGGCTGCCATAGCAACTGAACAGCTCCTGCAATCTCATTAACACTACCGGTATTTGACCACTCAGATGCCTTGGTGACAACTCACCACAGCAGCTGATAGTCTGTGATTGGTATTATCATCAGTCACAGACTTTGCCACTGAGTGTCCGCTGTGTAAAACAGCAGGAACTTAGCGGCTATGGAACCAGCTCAGCACCTTCTTTAATGACCCAACATCTTCTGTACATGTATGGCAGATGTCAGGAAGGGGTTACATTTTTCACTTCTCTTGCAGACTGACAGGACAATGAGTCTGGAGCTGGAGGGAGATTCTTCACCTGCAGTTCCCCTCCATACTTTTAGGGGATGAAGGACCCATGATGATGTCATTGCAGCTAGGTCCTGCACTCTCCTAACCTTGGACCTAGAGCATTATCAGTGCAGTTCCTGTACTCGTGAGCCCTCCTAACCTTGCAACTGCACTGATTATTAGTGCAGTTCCTGTACTCTCAGGGGTTTATGGTCTGTGATGATTATGTCATCATGGATCCTTGAGTCATCATAGCCTCAGAACTGCACTCATGCTGTAGAGTTACCATCATGAGTGCAGTCCATGTTTAATCATATCAGGCACACCTCTGACAGACGAGCCCACCAGGAATCCGCAAGATAAGACAGATTATCAGTCCAGGTCTCCTTTTATGTCATGTCAATTAGGATCAGACCAATAAATACTTTACCAATCCCAAGAATGAGGAAGTTCTGATCCCCGTTCTTGGTAAAGATGTGCCTTTACTAGGTATAGCTCATCCAAGTACAGGTTATTATTTACAATGTACTGATGAATGATATATATTCCTGATGCACCTGATCCAGATTCACATGCAAGGTGGTTACACAGTAACTGTCGAAAAAATGTTAGTAAATAGGAGAAGAAGAGGCAGCAAGGAATTTTTTTTACATATGGTATGAGACTGCCAACTAATTACAGTGTCGGCACATGCACGGATTATTTTAATCCTGAAGATCTTGCACACAGCTGTGGTCTTGTGTGCCCGTCTGATGGAGAAAAAATGCCATACGGAAGTTGCTTGCACAAAGCTAGAGGTGGCTAAGCTTGGCTTAGCTCTGGCATGTTTTGGGTCCAACCCACCCACAGGGTCAGTGGCATTACCAGACCCCAAAGCAGATGTGGCCCTGGCTGTCCTTTGGGAGGTACGTCGCTTCTGCTCTTTATTGCTCTTTATTGCTGCGGCTCCCGCCACCTTCATTCTCCACTGATGTTGCCTCCCCCTCAGCACCCCAATCCGCCTCCCAAGTCCTGTCCAGCACACAATCATCATCAGAGTCCTCATCCTCCTTGCTGGTTCTGTCAGACTGTGAGATATCTTGGTGGGTTCTTGGCCCTTCCTTCCCTGCTCTGTATTCGCCCAACTGCCATTGTCGCTGCCCCCACCACCAATGCCGTGGCTATGGGTGCTACCATTACCACCACTAACACAACTATGCATGTGGTCCCCAGCCTCCTCCTGAACCTCCGCCTCAAGGAGCCCAAACGGTGAATGCTCTTTCTCAAGTTGTTGTCAGGCAGACTCTCTTGGCTGTCTGCCATAGGGTGTGATGTAGTTTTCTTGCCATTTCTTAGGAAAAAGGAAGGCACCCCACTAGGAAGGGGCAGTGTAGACAGAAAGGTCTCCACTGAAAACCTTCTCTGGGGCTGCAAGGAGTAGGAGCAGGAGGAACGCTGTGTCACGTATGCTATTTTCCCAAAGTTAAACAAAAAAAATGTGGAGATGCCCTACGTTTAGACTACTATATCAGGTGTTTTCACTGAGATTTTAAATGCAACATCCATCTTCTGGATTGTAAAACATGTGTTGTACAGTTTTGAGCTTTTCCTCCCCCACCCAAAAAAAATTCTGTTAAAATGAAAAAAAGAAAAGAAAGCAATGTTCTTGCAAGTAGCTGCATTTGAGTTTCTGCAGCAGCAGCTGCTGTGTTGTAAGGCAGTAAATGCAGCTAGAACGTACTGCCATGCACACCCAGCTTCAGCTCCTCACTTCTCACTCCCTGGCTGACAGCTTTCCCCGCCTTTCCCTATGCTACACAATTCTTCTACTTTCTAATTCTAGGCTTTCTGTTTCAATTTACCTGGCAGTAGAAAATAAGCTTGATTGTGACTTTTGACTGTCCCTAAGATCTTTTTTCTGTCAGACACTGCAAGATCCATGCAGCCTCATTCACAGTCCAACACAGAATTGCATTCTGCTCATTCTGCAAGGGCACCGCCCTGCCTGCTGCAGCACTTATTGGCTCATCCAGGGTGTCAAGCCCTCCCCCCACTTTATCTTAGGGTTATGTGAGCATCTTTCTTCTTTCTCCCTAATGCTGACATGTGTAGTAAAATGGCTCTTAGCGCTGTTTTACTGGATTTGTCCGAAATGAACCTGAAAAGGTTCGGGTTCGTCTGCCAGACGATATTTTGCAAAGCTTATTACAAACCTGGTTCGTTTATCTCTACTGCTTATAATGACAATTTACATTTTTCTGGTGTTATTGCCCCTGTTTGATGATTACTGCGACTGAGGTAGTGATTTCTGTTTAGTGTAACATAAAAATCCATAAGTACAGTGCCTCACAACCTGGAATTAACATGGATTGTTTGCAGATTGCATCATTTAATTTACAGAACATGCCCACAACTTTGAAGATGTTTTTTTTTTTTTTTTTATTGTGAAGCAAACAACAAATAGGACAAAATAACAGAAAAAGTCAATGTGCATAACTATTCACCCCCCAAAGTCTATACTTTGTAGAGCCACCTTTTGTGGCAATCACAGCTCCAAGTCACTTTGGATAAGTCTCTATGAGCTTGCCACATCTTACCACTGGGATTTTTGCCAATTCCTCCTTGCAAAACTGCTCCAGCTCCTTCAAGTTGAATGGTTTGCGCTTGTGAATAGCAATCTTTAAGTCTGACCACAGATTTTCTATTGGATTGAGATCTGGGCTTTGACTAGGCCATTCCAACACATTTACATGTTTCCCCTTCAGGGCCGTTTCTAGGCCCGGGCGGGCTGGGTGGCCGCCCGGGTCGCTGTGAGAAGGGGGGCGCCGAGAATGCAGCGGCAGTAGACAGGGAGATGAGCGCTTCCACTGTGGAAGCGTTCATCTCCATAGTCATCTGTATCGCCGTCCTCAGGACAGCGATACATATTACTGTGCTGTGGGGCATGGGAGGGAGAGGTGTCTCTCTTCCCTGTTAATCTGATAGGCTGCAGGCCTTGCGTCAGCAGCCTATCAGAGCGGTGCAGGTTGCGCGATGACGTCATCGCGCCGCCTGAGCAGTGCAGAGCGGGACACAGGCCGGAAGAGGCCTGCATCGCTTCCAAGGAGGTAAGTATGGGTGGGTTTTGGGGGCAGAGCGCAGACTGGCACATGATTGGGGGGGGCAGTTGCAGAGAGGAGACTGGCACATGATGTGGGGGGTTGCAGAGAGGAGACAGGCACATGATGGTGGGGGTTGCAGAGAGGAGACTGGCACATGATGGTGGGGGGCAGAGAGGAGACTGGCACATGATGGTGGGGGGGGGCAGAGAAGAGACTGGCACATGGGGGGGTGGCAGAGAGGAGACTGGCACATGGTGGGGGTTGCAGAGAGGAGACTGGCACATTATGGTGGGTGGGGCAGAGAAGAGACTGGCACATGATGGGAGGGCAGAGAGGAGACTGGCACATGATGGGGGGCAGAGAGGAGACTGGCACATGGGGGGTTGCAGAGAGGAGACTGACACATGGTGGGGGGTTGCAGAGAGGAGACTGGCACATGATGGGGGGAGGTTGCAGATAGGAGACTGGAACATGATGGTGGAGGTTGCAGAGAGGAGACTGGCACATGATGGTGGGGGGGCAGAGAGGAGACTGGAACATGATGGTGGGGGGGGCAGAGAGGAGACTGGCGCATGATGTGGGAGGCAGAGAGGAGACTGGCACATGATGGGGGAGCAGAGAGGAGACTGGCACATGGTGGGGGACAGAGAGGAGACTGGAACATGGGGGGGGGTTGCAGAGAGGAGACTGGCACATCGTGGGGGGGTTGCAGAGAGGAGACTGGCACATGATGGTGGGGGGGCAGAGAGGAGACTGGCACATGATGGTGGGGGGGCAGAGAGAAGACTGACACATGATGGAGGGGAGGGGTTGAAGAGAGGAGACTGGCACATGATGGTGGGTGGGGCAGAGAAGAGACTGGCACATGATGGGAGGGCAGAGAGGAGACTGGCACATGATGGGGGGGCAGAGAGGAGACTGGCACATGGTGGGGGGTTGCAGAGAGGAGACTGGCACATGATGGGGGAGGTTGCAGATAGGAGACTGGCACATGATGGTGGAGATTGCAGAGAGGAGACTGGCACATGATGGTGGGGGGCAGAGAGGAGACTGGAACATGATGGTGGGGGCAGAGAGGAGACTGGCACATGATGGGGGCAGAGAGGAGACTGGCACATGGTGGGGGGCAGAGAGGAGACTGGAACATGGGGGGTTGCAGAGAGGAGACTGGCCCATGATGGTGGGGGAGGCAGAGAGGAGACTGGCACATGATGGGGAGAGAGGCACCTATAACTGGCACTTGAGTGGGGGGGGAGAAGACTGGCACTTATTACTGGCACATGATGGGGGAAAGAGTGGCACTTATTACTGGCACATGGTGGGGGAGAGAGGAGACTGGCACGTGGTGGGGGTGCAGAAAGGAGACTGGCACATGATGTTAGAGGGAAGAGAGGAGACTGGCACAGGATGGGGGTTGCAGAGAGGAGACTGGCACATGATGGTGGGGAGAGTGGCACTTATTACTGGCACATGATGGGGTAGAGGGGAGACTGGCACATGATGGTGGGGGAGCAGAGAGGAGACTTGCACATAATGGGCAGGGTTGGAGAGAGGAGACTGGCACATGATGGTGGGGGGCAGAGAGGAGACTGGCACATTATGGGGGGAAGTGGCACTTATTACTGGCACATGGGGGGCAGAGAGGAGACTGGCACATGATGGGGGAGAGAGGCACTTATTACTGGCACGAATGGGGGGACGACTGGCACTTATTACTGGCACATGGGGGGCAGAGAGGAGACTGGCACATGGTGGGGAGAAAGGCACTCATTACTGGCACATGAGTGGGGCAGAGAGGAGACTGGCACATGATAGTGGGGGCAGGGAGGAGACTGGCAGATGATGGTGGGGGGACAGAGAGGAGACTGGCACATGATGGGCGGGGTTGCAGAGAGGAGACTGGCACATGATGGGGGAGAGAGGCACGAGTGGGGGGGACGACAAGCACTTATTACTGGCATATGGGGGGGCAGAGAGGAGACTGGCACATGGTGGGGGCAGAGAGGAAACTGGCACATGATAGTGGGGGCAGGGAGGAGACTGGCAGATGATGGTGGGGGGACAGAGAGGAGACTGGCACATGATGGGCGGGGTTGCAGAGAGGAGACTGGCACATGATGGTGGGGGCAGAAAGGAGACTGGCACATGGTGGGGGAAATGGCACTCATTACTGGCACATGATGAGGGGGAGAGAGTGGCACTTGTTACTGGCATATGGGGGGGCCAGGAGGAGACTGGCACATGATGGGGAGAGAGGCACTCATTACTGGCACATGAGTGGGGGGGGGAGACTGGCACTTGTTACTGGCACATGGGGGGCAGAGAGGAGACTGGCACATAATGGGGGGAGAGTGGCACTTATTACTGGCACATGATGGGGGAGGAGACTGGCACATGGTGAGGGGGCAGAGAGGAGACTGGCACATGATGGTGGGGGGTAGAGAGGAGACTGGCACATGATGGGGGGTTGCAGAGAGGAGACTGGCACATGATGGTGGGGGGCAGAGAGGAGATTGGCACATGATGGGCGGGGTTGCAGAGAGGAGACTGGCACATGATGGTGGGGGGCAGAGAGGAAACTGGCACATGATAGGGGGGAAATGGCACTTATTACTGGAACATGGGGGGGGGGGCAGAGAGGAGACTGGCACATGATGGGGGAGAGTGGAGAGAGGCACTTATTACTGGCACGAGTGGGGGGGGAGACTGGCACTTATTACTAGCACATGATGGGGGAGAGAGTGGCACTTATTACTGGCACATGGTGGGGGAGAGAGGAGACTGGCACATGGTGAGGGGGTGCAGAGAGGAGACTGGCACATGATGTTAGAGGGAAGAGAGGAGACTGGCACATGATGGTGGGGAGAGTGGCACTTATTACTGGCACATGATGGGGCAGAGGGGAGACTGGCACATGATGGTGGGGGGGGCAGAGTGGAGACTTGCACATAATGGGGGTTGCAGAGAGGAGACTGGCACATGATGGTGGGGGGGCAGAGAGGAGATTGGCACATGATGGGCAGGGTTGGAGAGAGGAGACTGGCACATGATGGTGGGGGGGGGCAGAGAGGAGACTGGCACATGATGGGGGGGAAGTGGCCCTTATTACTGGCACATGGGGGGGCAGAGAGGAGACTGGCACATGATGGGGGAGAGAGGCACTTATTACTGGCACGAATGGGGGAGACTGGCACTTATTACTGGCACATGGGGGCAGAGAGGAGACTGGCACATGATGGTGGGGGGCAGAGAGGAGACTGGCACATGATGGTGGGGGGCAGGGGGAGACTGGCACATGATGGTGCAGGGACAGAGAGGAGACTGGCACATGATGGGCGGGGTTGCAGAGAGGAGACTGGCACATAATGGGCGGGGTTGCAGAGAGGAGACTGGCACATGATGGGCAGGTTTGCAGAGAGGAGACTGGCACATGGTGGGGGGACACAGAGGAGACTGGCACATGATGGTGGGGGGCAGGGAGGAGACTGGCACATGATGGTGGGGGGACAGAGAGGAGACTGGCACATGATGGGCGGGGTTGCAGAGAGGAGACTGGCACATGATGGGGGAGAGAGGCACTTATTACTGGCACGAGTGGGGGGAGACTGGCACTTATTACTGGCACATGGGGGGCAGAGAGGAGACTGGCACATGGTGGGGGGGCAGAGAGGAGACTGGCACATGATGGTGGGGGGCAGGGAGGAGACTGGCACATGATGGTGGGGGGACAGAGAGGAGACTGGCACATGATGGGCGGGGTACAGAGAGGAGACTGGCACATGATGTTGGGGGGGCAGAAAGGAGACTGGCACATGATGGGGGGGAAATGGCACTCATTACTGGCACATAATGGGGGAGAGTGGCACTTATTACTGGCACATGGGGGGCCAGGAGGAGACTGGCACATGATGGGGAGAGAGGCACTCATTACTGGCACATGAGTGGGGGGGAGAGAAGACTGGCACATGATGGGCAGGGTTGGAGAGAGGAGACTGGAACATGATGGTGGGGGGGCAGAGAGGAGACTGGCTCATGATGGGGGGGCAGAGAGGAGATTGGCACATTATGGGCAGGGTTGGAGAGAGGAGACTGGCACATGATGGTGGGGGGCAGAGAGGAGACTGGCACATGATGGGGGAGAGAGGCACTTATTACTGGCACGAATGGGGGGGGGACTGGCACTTATTACTGGCACATGGGGGGCAGAGAGGAGACTGGCACATGGTGGGGGGGGCAGAGAGGAGACTGGCACATGATGGTGGGGGGCAGGGGGGAGACTGGCACATGATGGTGGGGGGACAGAGAGGAGACTGGCACATGATGGGCGGGGTTGCAGAGAGGAGACTGGCACATGATGGGTGGGGTTGCAGAGAGGAGACTGGCACATGATGGGCAGGGTTGCAGAGAGGAGACTGGCACATGGTGGGGGGCAGAGAGGAGACTGGCACATGATGGTGGGGGGCAGGGAGGAGAATGGCACATGATGGTGGGGGACAGAGAGGAGACTGGCACATGATGGGAGGGGTTGCAGAGAGGAGACTGGCACATGATGGGGGAGAGAGGCACTTATTACTGGCACGAGTGGGGGGGAGACTGGCACTTATTACTGGCACATGGGGGGCAGAAAGGAGACTGGCACATGGTGGGGGGGCAGAGAGGAGACTGGCACATGATGGTGGGGGGCAGGGAGGAGACTGGCACATGATGGTGGGGGGACAGAGAGGAGACTGGCACATGATGGGCGGGGTTGCAGAGAGGAGACTGGCACATGATGTTGGGGGGAAATAGCACTCATTACTGGCACATGATGGGGGGGAGAGTGGCACTTATTACTGGCACATGGGGGGGCCAGGAGGAGACTGGCACATGATGGGGAGAGAGGCACTCATTACTGGCACATAAGTGGGGGGGAAAGACTGGCACTTGTTACTGGCACATGGGGGCAGAGAGGAGACTGGCACATGATGGGGGGGAGAGTGGCACTTATTACTGGCACATGATGGGGGGAGAGAGGAGACTGGCACGTGGTGAGGGGGGGCAGAGAGGAGACTGGCACATGATGGTGGGGGGGTAGAGAGGAGACTGGCACATGATGGGGGGGGGTTGCAGAGAGGAGACTGGCACATGATGGTGGAGGGGCAGAGAGGAGATTGGCACATGATGGGTGGGGTTGCAGAGAGGAAACTGGCACATGATGGTGGGGGGGGGGGCAGAGAGGAGACTGGCACATGATAGGGGGGAAATGGCACTTATTACTGGAACATGGGGGGGGGCAGAGAGGAGACTGGCACATGATGGGGGGAGAGTGGAGAGAGGCACTTATTACTTGCACGAGTGGGGGGGGGGAGACTGGCACTTATTACTGGCACATGGGGGGGCAGAGAGGAGACTGGCACATGATGGGGGGAGTGGCACTTATTACTGGCACATGATGGGGGGAGAGAGGAGACTGGCACTTATTACTGGCACATCAGGGGTGGGAGATTGGAGAGGAACTTTTCACTAGCACATCTATGGAGAGCACTTGTTACTGGCCCATTATTGGGGAGCATCTATGGGGACATTTACTGAGGCCACAAAGAACGGGTATTTTATATGGGGGCTCTGTGTGGTACTAGTATTATCAGGGGTATTATATGTTTCTGCAGTATAATATTGGGGACCAAAGCGCCACAGTATTGGGGGTAGTAGGATGAATTGTCCAGAAGATGGGAGAATGATGGAAAAGTAGTAAACTTATTTTTTTTTTGTTGTCAAACTGCAGAGACGAAAACTGGTGGTCTGGTCTGCAGGTCTGAAAGGAGAAGATGAGGACAGAAAACATCTACATCAAAGGAGACGTCACTGGATGTAAGGGTACTTTCACACTTGCGGCAGGGTGATCCAGCAAGCAGTTCCGTTGCCTGAACTGCCTGCCTGATCAGGCAAACTGTATGCAAACACATTAAATTTTTTCTGACTGATCAGGCATTCTTTAGACTGATCAAGTCTGAAAAATGCCTGATCAGTCAGAAAAATGCCGGATCAGTCAGAAAAATGCATTGTAATAACAGATCCGTTTTTCCAGTGTCATCAGGCGAAACAGATCCGGTATTTATTCTTTTCACATTTTTGAAGGTCTGCACACGCGCAGACCAGAATGCCGGATCCGTCATTGTGGTATTTTTAATGCCGGATCCGGCACTAATACATTTTAATGTAAATTAATGCCGGATCCAGCATTCCAGCAACTGATCAGGCATTTTGGACGGAGATAATACCGCAGCATAATGAATGTAGGCATAATAAAAATTATCTTTCATGCAGCCTGCATGAAAGATAATTTTTATTATACATACATAGGTTAGGCAAGATTAGACTAAGTTTTTTTGACACTTGCCCTGAGAGAAATTTTACCTAGAAACTGCACTGTTAACCTTAAACCACTCAGGTGTTGCTTTAGCAGTGGGTTTGGGGTCATTGTCCTGTTGGAAGGTGAATCTCTGTCCTAGCCTCAAATCACACAAAAAGTGGTACAGTTCTTGCTCACGAATATCCCTGTATTTAACACCATCCATCTTTCTCTCAACTCTGACCAGTTTCCCAGTCCCAGCTGCTGAAAAACATCCCCACAGCATGATGCTGCCACCACCATGTTTCACTGTGGGAATGGTGTTCTTTGGGTGATGTGCTGTGTTGGGTTTGCGCCAGACATAGCGTTTTCTTTGATGGCTGAAAAGTTCAATTTTAGTCTCATCAGACCAGAGCACCTTCCTCCATACATTTTGGAAGTCTCCCACATGCCTTTTCGCAAACTCACAATGTTCCCTTTGGTTTTTAGCTAAAAGTAATGGCTTTCTTCTTGCCACTCTGCCATAAAGCCCAATTCTATGGAGCGTACGGCTTATTGTCGTCCTATATACAGATACTCCAGTCTCTGCGGTGGAACTCTGCAGATCCTCCAGGGTTACCTTAGGTCTCTGTGCTGCCTCTCTGATTAATGCCCTCCTTGCCTGTTCCGTGAGTTTTGGTGGGCAGCCGTCTCTTGGCAGGTTTGCTGTTGTGCCATGTTCTTTCCATTTGGTTATGATAGATTTGATGGTGCTCCTGGGGATCATCACAGATTTGGATATTTTTTTTATAACCTAACCCTGACTTGTACTTCTAAACAACATTGTCCCTTACTTGTTTGGAGAGTTCCTTGGTCTTCATGGCAGTGTTTGGTTAGTGATGCCTCTTGCTTAGGTGTTGCAGCCTCTGGGGCCTTTCAAAAAAGGTGTGTATATGTAATGACAGATCATGTGACACTTAGATTGCACACAAGTAGAGTAGGTAATTGGTTGCACCAGAGCTTTTTTTGGGCTTCCTAACAAAGGGGGTGAATACATACCCACATGCAAATTTTCTATTTTCTATTTCTAAACAATAGTTTTATTCATATTTTTCTCATTTCACTTCACCAACCTAGACTATTATGTTCTGATCCATCACATAAAATTCAGATTAACAAAACATTGAACTTAAGGCTATTATGTAACAAAATACGAAAAAAGTCAAGGGGGTGAATACTTTTGCAAGGCACTGTAAACTCTTGAAAATACCAACATCACATATTCTAGAGAATAATGCGCCATATGCTAAAGCAATATACTGTACATAATGGTTTATTAAAGGTTAATCCAGAGTAGTTCAGTAAGTTATAGTCAAGTGATGAAACTTCAAGACAGTTTAATGAGATGTCATGGGGATTTAGTAATCCCAGTAGAACATGGCTGCAGAATGGAGGGGTCTTATATTCTTTATAAAGTGCAATCTCTGTTCATCTTCTGTGGGTGGCACATCACCCCCACCAGGAATTGTGGCAGAGGTAAGTAATTTCTATATTTCTGTGTACACTAAAATATAATATAGTTAGAAGCTGAAGAATTTCTCTTTTGCAAGTGTTTCCTACATTTTGTTTCACACCTTAGTCAATACACTGCAACAAATCAGCAGTTTTCAGATAGCATCTTGGAAATAGGCACCGTGGTGAGCAGTCTTAAGAAGAGTTTTTTTTAACTTCTTCTGTAAGTTATGCTCAAATTTAGAAACACAAAAATATTCTAATTTGTATTTTACCTTATGCCAAAATTCAGTCCACGCTGAGATTTTGGGGACAGTGATTATATGGAAATATTATTTTTATTTACACATGGACAACATTATAGCAACCTCTATAACTGTAGACTTCAGTCTACTCAATCTACCAGACTCTGTATATATATGGTTGGTATTAATATAGCAGATTTAGATGCACAACACTATAGAAACCCCTATACACATGTTATTTACTGTACATGGACTTCAATATACTCAGCTGGGAGGTAGACTATGATTTGTGGTTGTGCATATGTGAATAAATACATCATTAATATGTTTTTGAGTATGCTTTTGGGAGGTCAGTCACTGATTTTATACTAGAGGACCTGGGTTGCAAACTCCATTCTAGTTCATTCCAAAGTTACTTGATAGGGTTGGGTTCAGGACTCTGTGCGGGCCATCAAGTTTGTCCACACCAAACTCATCCAACCATATCTTTACAGACCCTGCTTTGACTGTATTTTTGAAAATCCCTCAAACAAGAATTGAAAGACTGGCTACAAAAAGTGTTTACAAGCTGTGATACTTTGTCAAAGGGGGTAGCTACTAGGTACTAGCCCTGCAGGGTACCCAAACTTTTGCTTTTCCTTTTTTGTTATTTTGAAAATTAAAAGATGAAAATAAATAGTTTTTGCTTTAAATACAAAGGAAATATGTCATCTTTAACTTGCTTAACTGTTCACAGTAACATTTTGCTCAGGAGCGCCCAAACTTTTGCATGCCACTGTATATCCTTTAAAACAAACTACACATAATAATATTTTATAGAGTTCATTACATGAACCAGAAATACCTAAATTAAACTGGCTGACATTAGCGATGTGCTAATGTCAGCTGAACCTAACTAGCCTATTCCTAGTTTCATCCAAGCCCCCGTTACTCCATAAATGTAACTTTTATAATATGAAAATTAGTCTCTAGGAGCAGAGGGGGGCGGAGTTCTCCCACCTCTGACACCTCCCTCCAAGTCTTGATTGACAGGGCCAGGTAGCGTGTTAAATCTCGTGCCTGTGCCGTGCCGTTCAGTATTCGGCGCAGGCATAGTGAAGGAAGGACTCTGACTGGCTGCTGACTTCCTTACTGCACCTGCGCTGAATACTGAACGGCACGGCGCAGGTGCGAGATTTACCATGCACTCAGGGCCGGCACGAGGATGTAAATGCTGCCTGGCCCTGTCAATCAAGAATTCCTCCTAGAGGCTAATTTGTATATTATAAAAGTTACATTTGTGGAGTAACGGGGCTTGGATGAAACTAGGAATAGGCTAGTTAGGTTCAGCTGACATTAGCACATCACTAATGTCAGCCAGTTTAATTTTAGGTATTTCTGGTGACAGAAACCCTTTAAACAGACATTAAAGGGGAAGAGACAGAATGATGGACGTGATAAACTGTACCGCACTAATATGTAATAAAACCAAAGGGAGCACTGGAATAATAACAAACAGAAAGCAATGATAGGCCAGGGACACCAGAATTCTGTTCATTTCCTACATTTTACTTGTTAGAGTTCCTTGTTATCTTTTTTACAGCCCAGCTGTTATTATTGTTTGGAACTATTTAATATAATAGCTTCATTACAATAGTGTAAGACCACATTGAAAGGGTGGAGAGTGCAGAAGAACTAAAACGAAAACATTCTTGCTTATAATAATAACAGGAAATTGGCTTTCTACCAGGTGCAGCTTTACAGTAGATCTGGACATAGAAAGATTTATCCTATATGCTTTATACTGTAAATATATTTGCTGCCTTTCAGCATAGTTCACAATGCACCTCTTTACTGCCACTTAAAAAATATGGAAAATGTTACAATTTATCCAGAAACAGGAAATAGCTTTAATAGGTGGTATAATTTTCTAAACATTACCTGTAACTATTGCAAACTAAGAAAATAGAACCAACCATTCTCATGGTAAATGTGTTCTGGAACTGAAGGTGTTGTTCAGCAGGGCAAAACCTTTACAAAAGTGTTCAGAGTGGTGTAAAAAAAGAAAAGAATTGACGCTCACTCTTGTTGATCCCCCAACACTGCTGTTCCAACACTTATCAAGTTCCCACTGATCTTCGTCTTCCTGATCCAGACTTGAAACATAGGAAATAGCGGGAGATGACTAACCAATTAATCGTTGGCTGCAGAAGTGACCCTGCTGAACAGCCCCTTTAAAGTGTACAGTAAGCTTTGAACACAAATATAGATAGAATTTATGAGTACGTTGTATTTGTTAATGGGTTGTAGCCTGTGTTACAGTCCAGAGTTACATTCACAATTCTGCTGGTTAGCAAGAAAAATAGTTGCATACTGCATTGACAGCAAAACCCCTAAAAGCTTGCTGAGGAAGGTTGCCCATGTGGTGCTGCAGCCATTACCATAAGCGGCCATTGAAAAGGATGGCAATTTGGCTAACATAGTGATAGAAACATTGATAAATATTGTTTAGCAGTAACAGATGTATAATACGGAACCAGATCGGATCGAACTGAGGTCAGAACTTTGTTATTTTTTGGAAGGCAGTAGCGCTATTTTAGTGCACATTTCAAGAGGAAGAAGGATTCTCACTTGACCCTGAGAGGAAGTGTCGGGGAGGGCTTTCCCTGATTAGCTCCCAGGCTGACAGGCAGCCTGGATGAGCCAATCAGTGCTGTAGCACGCAGGGAGGTGCCCTAGCAGAACGAGCAGAATGCCATTCTGTGCTGGGCTGTGAAATAGGATGGTTTTGTGTGACAGTGTGTGCCAGGAAAATGATCTTAGGGAATCAGGGACCGTGAAAAATCAATCAGGGACAATCAGGAATCAATCAATCCTAATGCCAGTGACAGTGAAAGGAAGGATAGGTGAAGGCTAGGATTCCAAAGAAGAATTTTGTGTGTTGTGTACAATAGAGAGAATCAGGACAGCTGACAGCCAAGGAGAGAGGAGACAGGACCTGTGGCTGTGCCTGCTATCAGAAGTGCAGGTACTCCTTAAAAGCAGCTATCTTCAAGCAAATACTTTCATTTTTTCTCCTCATTTTCACAGAAATCCTTTTTTTGGTGGGGTTCAAAATAATTAAGCATTTATTCAGTTTCCACACAGTTGGAATTTTAATATTTTGGAGATTGTTAAATGTAATAAAACCAGCATATATATGTGATTACTACAATATACCAGGTAGGGCAGCAATCTACCTGTGAATGATAATGACAAATTGAGCATCAGGCCTCATCTGTCCATTTCTGTGAATTCTATTTCTACACAGTTGGAATTTAAATGTTTTTTGGGACTTGTTCAATTTAATTAAACCAGCATGTAGGTGACCAACACCAATATACAGAGCAGCACACAAAAGTATCTGTGAGGGATAACAAATTAAGGCCTAAATCAGTTTTCTCTATTTTTTATATATATATTTTTTTTTTGGGGGGGGTCGTTGATTATATTCAAACTAGCAGCATATATACATGCTTATTTATAACGCCTAAAAGGCTTAACCCTATCTTGACCCAGGTATAATATGGTTATTAAGACTTGACTTTTATTAATATCTAATAATAAACAAGACAAGACAAACAGTTAAAAACTATGCCTTCACCAAAAGCACTGAAGTGATTGAAATGCTGGAAAATAGAGATGTGCACAATCTCTAAATCACTATAGCTGTCTGTGCTAGCGTAAGTATGAGGTCAGTGGAGATTCACTATATAGCTAGCAGCCGCTTAACTGACATGACTCTAAGACGTGATGCATGGATGAGCTAGGGGAGTGAGCCACCTGCGGTTTGATCCTAGATAGTGACAATTCTGTGAATGTTGCTGTGCTGAGAACAAACGCACTCAGTGACCTGCACACTTATCCGATACTAAGTCAGTAGCTGTCGAATCACATTCCTTGTCTCAGAGTCATGTCAGTCGAGCGGCTGCTAGCTATATAGTGAATCTAAACTGGTCTCATACTTACGCTAGCACAGACAGCTAGTAGTGATTTAGAGATTGTGCACATCTCTTTTCCAGCATTTCATTCACTTCAGTGCTTTTCGGTGATAGCATAGTTTTTAACTGTTTGGCTCATAGCCATTTTATTATTAGATATTATTAAAAGTCAAGTCAAGTCTTAATCACCATATTTTACCTGGGTCAAGATAGGGTTAAGCCTTTTAGGAGTTGTAAGTAAACACGTATATACCCTTACCCAGGTTAGGTCCCTTTATTTGTTAAACTAAAATATATAAAAACATGTTTACTACACCAATACACAGGGTAGTACACAATATTATCTGAGAGGAAAAATTTCTTGGCTACAGATGGGTTCCAAACAAAAGGTCCAGAGCCAGAATGTGGGTAGTAGCAGCACCAACTCTGCAGCCAGAAGTGGCAGTAGGCCTCAGTTGTCCCTGCTGGCTTCGGAAAGGCGCAACATTATAGTTGAGGAGAAAGAGGAAGAGATTATGGATTGGATTGCTCATTCCTCCTCTCAGTTGCAGCAGGATGATGTGGAGGTGACTTCAGAGTCTGACACCGTGCCATGGAGCCAGTGGTCACAGTGTTCCTCCTGCTCCTTTTACTTGCAGCCCCAAATAAGGCTTTTAGTAGCGTCCTCCCAGTCTTCACTGTCCCTTCCTAGAGGGGTGCTTTTAGTTTTCCTAAGAAATGGTAAGAAAACCCAATCACGCCCTACAGCAGATAGTCAAGAGAGTCTCCTTGTTGATGACTTGTGTGAGAGAAATCACAGTTTGTACTGCCCTGAGGAGGCCATGTCTGCTTTGGGATCTGGTGATGCTGCTGACGCTGACGTGATTTAGGCCTAAAATGCGAGAGCTAAGCCCAGATTGGCTGCCTCTACCTCTGCTGTGCCATGCTGCCGGAAGACAAAAGTAGTCTGATTACTGGATAGCCATGCTTTTAGACCCTCGCTACTAAGGTCAAATCGGGGAATGTTTTCCTGCCAGAAATAAGACAAATTACGACGAGCAGACGCCTGCCGCCAGCGTGCCTGGTAGGGAGTCCCCCCCTCCGCCTCCTGCAGAGGCACCCCTCACCCTCCGCAGCAGCCATTTTAGTCTCCTCAACATGATGGGGCAGTTTTTCCACGTGCAGTGCCAGGCTGAAGCCAGTAAGCAAGCCAACAGCTCCTGCCTCAAAGCACAGGTTCAGGCCTGCCTAAATTAAGGCCAGTCTCATACCCAGTTCCCTGACCCCATGGATTTCTGGGCAGGCAGACTGGAACAGTGGCCCGAACTGGCACAGCACGCTCTATATCTTCTTTCTTGCTATGCCTCCATTGTCATCTCAGAGAGGGTTTTCAGTGCTGCGGGGGACGTGGTCACACCCAAACAGACCAAGTTATTCACCGCCAGTGTCCAAAATATCACTTTTGTCAGAATGAACCAAGCCTGGATTTTCACACTCCTCCGGCTGATTCATAGTGATAATGAGGAGCCACAAGGGAATGACTAAGACAAAAAACCAAAGACATCTGGGGGCAAATAATGATTAAAAAATGAAGATCTTTAGCCAACTAAGAAAAAATGTTTTTGAATTGAAGATGAAAATGAAGACTAGTTTCTGCTATTGTTAGAGCAATAGTGCTAATCAGTGGTTGCTATCTAGATGTCCTGGCCTCCTATTTTTCATTATGTATATGTTTTACCTTGATGTGTAATGGGAAACAATAAATTTGAACTGCTTGGAAGAAAACACTACTTGCAGTGGTGTACATAGAGAAGTAAGGGACCCATAGCAAGGATGAAACCAGGCCCCCAGACAGGACAACAACCAAGGGTCATTGAACCCTTTCAATGACTCTTGGGCCATTTTTTCCACTGCCTCGTTTGGTAAAAGTGGTTTCTTTAGAGGGTAGAGTCCCGACCAAGTTTTCACCCCCAGTAGAAGAGGAGATGATCACAACTGGGCCCCCTCTTGCCCTGGGCCCCATAGCAGTCGCATGGTCTGCTGCTATGGTAGTTACACCCCTGACCACTTGGGTTCAGTTTTAAAATTTTCCTATGTGTCTTGAATATTAAAACCATTGAAGTGTTTGTTTCACTACTGGCAAATAAGAATGTTCTCTGGTATCAAGGTGGCACTTGAATAGGGCTGAGCTGCTCCTAGGCCACGTAACAGATGAACGTATCGTAACTGGCCTAGGGAAAGCAGAGAGAAGACCATGGGGCTCACTGGAGCGGTGCTGCCTTCTCAAACAGCTGATCGACGAGGGTCCCGATTGTCGGACCACCACTGATCAGATACTGATGACCTATCTGTAGCAGGCATGCTCAACCTGCAGCCCTCCAGCTGTTGCAAAACTACAACTCCCAGCATGCTGAACAGCCTACTGCTATCAGCCTACAGCAGGGCATTGTGGGACTTGTAGTTTTCAAAAGCTGGAGGGCTGCAGGTTGAGCATGCCTGATCTAGTGGATAGTTCATCAGTCAAAAATTCTCGGAAAACCCCTATAAATTTTCAGAACTGTGTAAACTGCTTAGTGGATATGACAATTTCTTTAAGGTGCAGCATAAATGTCTGTGATTACTGTATTAATACCAAAATTTTCTCACAGTCCATGCAATGCTGCGGCCTGCATCATGCCACTAATGCCTCAATCGTCAGTTTCCGGGTACTCAATTTTCACACGGTTGAAATGTAAAATTTTATTTGGGTGGTCAACATGGTTGAAATTTTTAAAAAACAACATTTTTTGGGGGTGATGGTTAAGTCCAGTGCAAAAGAGATCCAAAGCATGGCACTCACCATTAAAATCTCCCTTTATTGAATTCAGGGTATGCATACAGCAAGGACGGGAGGGTAATGCAGGAGAGCAGTCAGCCTGCTTTCTCAAGGCACTATGGAAGCACCTGTGTGCTTCCTTTTATCGGCTGCTCCCGCCCACCTCATTACATACAAGTAACAATATATACTAACAGAGATACAAATATATACAAACAAGATAATTCATTCTAAAAATGGAGCCAATTCATTTTGGTCATTTAAACCAAGAGGTCCCAAAGCGTCTTGTTTTATAATCCAATTTGCTTCATATTTCAACAGGACACCATGTCTATCTCTACTATTATGTGGACAGAAAATCCACTGCAATTCTGCAAAGGTTAAACTGTCCATATTCCCAATGTGAACCTCTCTAATATGATTAATTAAATGGGTACATACCTTGCCTGTTTTTATGGAGTTTTTATGTTCCCTTATTCTATGGAACAATGGTCTGATGGTCTGCCTATGTAGAAAAATCTGCATGTGCAGAACAACCCATAGACAACAAAATCAGACCTGCATGTTATCAACTTCTGCACTAAAGAGTGTATTAGACACACCGATGCTGCAAGCGATTATTGGGAGGGAAGCGTTCGGGAGGGAAGTAGTCGCCAGATAGCTAGCAGACCATTTCACTGCTATTACATGCAGCGATGTCCTCCATAGCATGGGGAGGAGCAATCGCTATGCCATCGCTCGTCCCAATGCAGGACATCACTGTGCCAGCGGCAGATCGTGATTACACTGCACGATCTGCCGCCGGCAAGTCCAGATCTTTCAGCATGCAGAAACATTGCCCGATGAAAAAACGTTTGCTCACTTATTAGGCAATCGGAGGCTGTATTAAGACTGTCAGATGATTGCTAACGAGCGTGACTGCTAACGCTCGCTAGCGATTATCAGGCAAAAAATCTGCCAATATATACTATTAAGTGTGAACTAGCTCCTATTTGCAACACTTTACTCTCCTGCATCTGAGCACAAAGAACACAAATTTACAGGATTACCGTATTAATATTGACATTTTCTCACAGTCCAGGCAATGCTGCAGCCTGTATCATGAAACTATTCAGAAACTATTCACCAGCAGCAGCAGGTAGACATGGAGCAGAACCTGAACCAGCAGGTTGTGGCATACTTGAAGTGCACCCTACCACCCCACATCGAAGATCCCCTGGACTACAGAGCATCCAAACTAGATTTGTGGCCACAACTGGCCGAGTTTGCCTTGGACAAGCTTTCCTGCACTGCCAGCAGTGTGGCATCAGAGAGGGTGTTTAATGCGGCGGGGGCCATAGTTACCCCAAAGAGAACTCGCCAGTGCACCCAAAATGTGGAGAAACTGACCTTTGTGAAGATGAATCAGGAGTGGATCAGCCAGGATTTCCACACACCAGTGCTTGAAGCATCAGACTAACTCATCCATGGTGCCACACCTAAACTACCTGCTTCAGCTACTATTCTGATGCTGCCACACGCCTGATGCCACACACCTGCTGCCAAGTGCTCCTACTGCCACCCACCATCTTCAGCTGGTAATGGTATTGCCCCACACCTCCCCACTCTGTCACTGGGCCACTCTGTGATCTCCTCATGCAGCTACCACTTCACCACTCTGTGGTCTCCTCATGCTGCTGCCACCTCACCACTCTGTCACTAGTCCACTCTGTGGTCACCTCATGCTGCTGCTACCTCACCACTCTGTGGTCTCCTCATGCTGCTGCCACCTCACTACTTAGTCACTGTTCCACTCTGTGATCTCCTCATGCTGCTGCCACCTCAACACTTTGTCACTGGGCCACTCTGTGGTCTCTTCATGCTGCTGCAACCTCAACACTCTGTCACTGGGCCACTCTGTGGTCTCATGCTGCTGCCACCACTGTGTCATTGGGTCACTCTATGGACTTATCATGCTTTTACCACCCTCCCCACTCCATGACTGGGCCACTATTTTCCTTTTTGGCCTGGTTTACATCACCATTTATTTGACCCTTCTTCTGATCTGCCAGAATGAAGGAAAAATGAGACACACAACAGATCCTGTCTATGTAGCAGCTCTAAGGCCTGTATGACATGGTCCCATCAGAATTGGCTTATGATTTAGTAGCCAAAAGCAGAAGTGGGTACAAAACACAGAAGACATGCAAACATTCCATTCACGTGTCATCTTTCTTTTGGATCCACTCCTGTTTTTTTTGGCTTAAGCAATACTGATGGATTACTGACCAAATGCTGACCGAGTGAAGGCGGATGCTCAACCGACAGGATCTGTTTTTTAAGGATTATTGTTCTGACAGATCAAAGGAAGGGCAAAATAATCAGTCACGTCAACACAAACTTACTGCTGACACCCTCTCCACTCTGTCAGGGGGCTCTACTTGTATCAGCGTTTAATAGAACAGCTTCTGTAGAAATCTATGTGGAATCAGCTGACGGTGTAAATGGAGTGCGCTCTTTCACACTATAGTAGGATCTTGGGCCTCTGCATGGTTCTTTATACCTGCAGCTAACATTGACCTGTAAGACTGAGTTCACACTTTAGTTATTTAGTCAGTTTTGGCTCCATAACTGCCCAAATAAGTCTGAGAGCGACTCCTGTCATCTGCGTGTCATACAGATGCAAAGATGAACAGCACTCCTTAGTCTGTGAGTGGTGGATGCTCGTCTCCAGGGGGTGGTAAAAATCCCCCTATATACAAAATCTAGTAGAACAAACTTGAAAAAAATAAAAAATGGAGACAGCACATGCAAGCAGTGGGGTTTATTCCAGATGCATCTGGAATAAACTCCACTGCTTGGACGTGCTGACTCCATTTTTTATTTTATTTTTTACAAGTTTGCTCTATCTGCGTGTCATACTGACTCACAGTATTATTTCACTACCACAGCAGACTCCTTATGCATGTTTCTGCAAGTCACAGTGTTCCACACCACTATACAGGCTCTCTGCAGCCAGGAAATATTATTTTTAACGCGATTCATCACAAATAAATTCGGATCGAATCGAATCTTTTTGGAAAAGTCGGCAAACCAATTTTTGAGAAATTTGCTCATCTCTAGTCATAACCATGATAAACGAGCAGTGTATAATGCAATGGAAAAAATAATCCAGCCAGAAAAGTAAGCAATATGGATAATAACAATACATTAGTAAGTGCCTTGCATAACTTTCTCTACATGATGAATGCTTTTTGCTGAAGTGACAAAACCCCTTTATTTTTAAGTTTTTTTGGGAGGGGGGATGTTGGAGGAAAAAAATTCATAAAAATAAGAGAAAAGAGATAACAAGTTGGATGAGCTGGATGATGCTGTTTCTCTTTGTTGGGAAATCTTCATGGCTGCTCCTGGATTTGCACCAGTGACCTTTCACTTTCTAATCAACCTAAGAACACACTGAGCTATTAGGGAATGTGAGAACAGGTTGTAATTTGTAGTATACAAGCAGTGTCGGACTTGGGTGCCTAGGCCCCACCATTAAAATTTATTTTGGGGGCCCACCGTACGGATACATTTAAATATTATCTGCTCATACAGCAGCAAGATGCTACCAGATGATTGAATAGGGGGGTCCCTGCAGCAACTTTAAGAAGGTAGGTCCTGGGGAAAAGAGGATACTGGCTAGCTTTCCTCTATACCTAGAGGTCATCTCAGCTATCTAATTGTGTCTATAATAATAAACTAGTGGGTTTCTTTAATAATCTATCAGTTGTTTTATATGAACATAGGCTGGTTGAGGTGCTGGATGTGGAATATATGTATGTAGTGCAGTAAGTCTACTGTGTTATGTGCCACTTGTGCAGCGGGTGGGAGACTAGGGTCCCACCTTGCTCAGGGGGCCACCGGGGGATTCACCTGTACCCCTGTGGGCCAGTCAGAGTATTTAATAAAGGGGGAGCAATAAACTTAGATAAAACATCACTTTTAATCATGAAACTAAGTTAAAAAACACACACATGAGCCCCATAGCACGAAAACTAAATGTGGACACACAATGAGCAAACTACAAAAAACTAAAGCAGACACTGCCCCAGCCAAAAAAGTAGTAAGGCAATCCTACCGAGACAGAGACTCCACTGGGCGGCCCAACCACAAGGCAGGGGTCGCGTGATGTGTGGTGGAGTCAAAACATAGGGTGAAGGAGGGAAAAAGATTGGTAAGAGGCCCCTAGTTTCACCCTACTTGGCCTATTGTGCCCTAAGTAGACTACCACTGGGTCCAAAAAGCCCCGCAAGGGGTGGCCCAGTGCTGGAACCTGACCCTAAAACTACTTACCCTAGAATGCAATAAGGGGAGGGATCCAGACTGATACAGTAGACGCAGGGCACAAACAACAAAAACCAAACAGAGCCTCAAAAATTATTATTGTACTCTAGGTGCATGAAGATAGGGCGTCCCCTGTTGGCCAGTCAGAGCCTGCATACAAGAAAAAAAAGATTGTTCCACCACCAGGAGCAATGCAGTTACATGACAAGAATCTGCATAACTAATATGCTAAATAGGTGCAAATCCAATTTATGTATGAGATAGCCAAGATGATTATCTAAAATGGTAGTCTCCGTTTGAAGCTGTAGTGGTTGGTGAGATATGGATCCTGAAAGTCAAAAGTTCAAAACAATGTTACCCTTTTGCTCGTCAGTGTACCAACTTTCAGGGCATTTGGAGCAACTTTTTCAAAAGTTCGGCGAACTTGACCTGAAACAGAATCTTGACTGGTTTTCTTATCTCTAATGTGTAACATAGGGATCTGGGGTGCATGTCTTTTTTTCTACATGTTTTCTATATTAGTGGCATATTTGTATTCTGTGCCCTGATGAGGTTTTGTGATTTGTTCACATAGTGTGGTACTACATGATAGTTGTCATTGCTGTGGTGCTGTGCATGTGGAGTGGTGTCGTCCAGTGCAAAAGGGGTGTAGCCTAGCAGAGGAGGTACTATTGGGCTACCGGGTTGCCCAACACCACCACCAATAGGTGGTGTGTTGAGCCAGTGGCAGCTGCCATGTGGTACCACACCCATCAGTGCAGGGACCCACATGAAAGAGGTTGGTGTGATGTTGGCAAGTGGGCTTAAACATTTTCACAAAGACCATCATGTTTATACCTTGTACTTAGCCGCAATAAATAAATGTGTACCATTTGGATGTGCAGTCAATGTCTTATTTTTTTTTTCATTTGTGGCATTGAGAAATAGTTTGCTTTTCCTACATATTACTGTACTATGCCTGATGTAAGGATGGAAATCACTAGGTCAAGCTCTGTGTTGACTTTGTGAGCAAAAATTTAAGGGAGATTTCAACTCTAAAGGCAGCAAAATTGTGCAGCTCTGTACAGCATTAAGTAGAAAGTAATGGATGTAATTTTTATGTAAATTATTACTATAGTGGTTTGCAAATTTCACTTTTCAGATATTTTCCATTAATACTGAAATTGATAGGCAAGTACAGTGCCTTTAAAATGTATTCATACCCCTTGAACTTTTCCACATTTTTTCACGTCATACCCACAAACCTAAATATATCTTATTTATATTTTATGTGATAGACCAATACAAAGTAGCACGTATGTGTGAAGTGAAATGAAAATGAAACATGGTTTTCAAAATTTTTAAAAACAGAAATCTAGAAAGTGTGGCGTGCATTTGCATTCAGTCTCCTGTACTCTGATACCCCTAAATAAAATCCAGTGTGACCAATGGCCTTCAGAAGTTACCTAATTAGGAAATAGAGTCCACCTGTTTGTAATTTATTCTCAGTGTAACTACAACTGGTCTGTGAAGGCCTCAGAGGTTTGTTAGAGAACAATAGTGAACAAACAGCTTCACGAAAAGCAAGGAACACACCAGACAGGTCAGGAACAAAGTTGTGGAGAAATGTAAAGCAGGGTTAGGATATAGAAAATATATCCCAAACCCTGAACATCTCACTGAGCACTGTTAAGTCCATCATCTGCAAATAGAAGGAGAATGGCACAACTTCAAATCTACCAAGTCATGGCCATCCACCTAAACTGACAGCACAGGCAAGGATAGGACTCATTAGAGAATCAGCCCAGAGGCTCACGGTCACTCTGAATGAGCTGCAGTGATCTACAGCTCAGATGGGAAAATTTATCAACAGAAAAACTATTAGTCTTGTACTCTACAAATTTGGCCTTTATGGAAGAGTGGAAAGAAGAAAGCTATTTTTGAAAGCAAGCCATAAGAAGCAAATATGTGGAAGAAGGTGCTCTGGTCAGATGAGATTGAAGTTAAAGTTTTTGGCCTAAACGCTATGTGTGGTGGAAAACTAACACTGCAAATTACACTCAACACACCATTCCCACTGTGAAACATGGTGGTGGTAGAATCATGATGTGGGGATGCTTTTCTTCAGCAAGGACAGGGAAGCAGGTCAGAGTTGATGGTAAGATGGACAGAGCTAAATACAGGGCAGTCCTGGAGGAAAACCTGGTAGAGGCTTCAGAACATTTGAGACTGGGGCGGAGGTTACCTTCCAGCAGGACAAAGACCCCAAACATACAGCCAGGGCTACAATGGAATGGTTTAGATCAAAGCATATTCATGTGTATAATGGCCCAGTCAAAGTCCAGACCTAAATCCCATTGAGAATCTGTTGCAAGACTTAAATATTGCTGTTCACAGTCACTCTCTATCCAATCTGACTGAGCTTGAGCTATTTTGTAAAGAAGAATGGGCAAACATTTCAGCAAAGCTGGTAGACACATACCCCAAAAGACTTGCATCTGTAATTGCAGCGAAAGGCGGTCCTACAAAGTATTCACCCAGAGGGGCTGAATATAAATGCACTTTCCAGATTTCTATTGATGAAAAAAATGTTGACAACCTTGTATCATTTTCTTTTCACTTCACACATACTTGATACTTTGTGTTAGTCTATCACAGGCATGCTTAACCTGCGGGCCTCCAGCTGTTGCAAAACTACAACTCCCAGCATGCCCGAACAGCCTACAGCTATCAGCCTACAGCCGGGCATTGTGGGAGTTGTACAGTGGCGTACACACAAGTCATGGGGCCCCGGTGCAAAACTGATTAATGGGCGCCCCCCCCCCCCATTTCTGAGAGCGCTGCTAAGGGCCATTTTAGCCCCAGTTTACTACTAAAATTAAACGTTTTGGCTAAATAAAGTATTTTACAAAAATTTAACCTATCACTTGCCCTACACTTTAGCAAAAAAAAAAAAAAATTATATGGCAGTTACACTTTGGGCTACTAAGGGCTCTTTCCGTGCAGCTAATCTGCTGCGTGAATGAGTGCCAAGCCCCATTCCGGACAGCAGCGACTCGGAGCAGTAACATGACAAGGGTATTGTCCACTCACGTTCGGGTGCTGTGCCACCTTGCCAACTCACGTACTCCTAATTCCCCCCTTCCTTAAAATAACCACACGGACTCACTGTTCGGATATAATCGGCCACAGCAGCCGTTTTATTAAATAAAATAAATAACATAGTTAACAACAACATTTTTTCCTAGGCCGAGGGAGATCCTAGAAGCCCCAGCAACCACCGAGGTCACCCAACCTGGCGACTCCATCTTGCCCCCAGCCGTATAACCCAGCTCGGGGGCACCAACTGATGGACGCCTATTTCCTCGAAACAGGTTCCTCTATGAGAGTCCAGCCCCTCCCACGGGGCCCTCTCATCCTCACTAGCCACGATAAATTCCACTTCTAGGACCTCCCCGCCTCCCGACTGCCGCGACAATCACACACATAACAGAAATACGTCCCTCCAGTTCTCCCATCTTCCAACTATCACTCCTCACTCGTCCCAACCACAAAATGGGCGGGAGGGTGGGCGTTTGCCTGGCTCCTCCAAATGACACCTTGCATGCCCCTACCCTGCACTCTTGACCGTTATCCCCCCTCCCCCATTGCCCTGGCAACCAGCTCCACCTTCCTACTCCACCTTCTCTAAACAAAACCTTAACCCTTCCCGCGCCCCCTCACTGTCCAAACCCCTGTCATGCCAGCCTCCCCCCAGAGCTTCGCTCCTAGTCCGGCCATACTTGATTGACTGTGATCTTTTATCTACAAAATCATGGTGGCAACCTTATCTTACTGTGATTTTGTAACAAAAAGAACACAAAGAGGCACGGAGCATTATCAATCATGTCACTGCTCCGTGTCTCTGCTGCCCAGAACAGGGCTTGGATCTCTTTCACACAGCTGATTACCTGCACAGTATCCGCTCTTGTTAAAGAGCCCTAAGCCCAATGGTTACACTCACCCAGTCCTAATAAAATCTGGTCCTACCTCATCCAGGGTGTCGATGGTGTCGGCGTGATGTCCGCTGGATCCAGAACAAGGTCCCTGTGGGGAGAAAAAAAGAATAATCACAACAGGAAGGGATGGTGACTGGCCCTGTGAAATCCCCAGCATGGGGCACTGTGCTGGCCTGTAAAACTGAGCCATGCCAATGTATAGCCGGGTAATCTAGTGCTACCACACAGTACTAATGCCCACCTTGAGGCCCCTTCACAGTACTAATGCCCACCTTTGTTCCTGTAACAGTAGTTATACTCAGATATGTGCCCCCCTCACAGTAGTTATGCCCAGTTATGTGCCCCCTCACAGTATTAATGCCAAATATATGTCCCCTCAAAGTAGTAATGACCAGATTATGTGCCCCCTCACAGTAGTAATGCCAAATATGTGCCCCCTCACAGTAATAATGCCAGATTATATGCACCTCACAGTATTTATGCCCAGTTATGTGCCCCCTCACAGTAGATATACCCAGATATGTGCCCCCTCGGAGCGGTTATGCCAGATTATGTGTCCCTCACATTAGATATGCCCACATATGTGCCCCTCACAGTGGTTATGCCAGATTACCTGCCCCCTCACAGTAGTAATGCCTTTATATGTGCCCCCTGTGGTAAGGTGCAAGGTACCGTTGTCGACGGGAGGTATGTGTCACCGAGGTTCCTGGCCTCGGTTGAGGTAAGAGCCGGGTTTTTTGTGTCAGCAGCAGCTAGTGCTGCTTGACAATTTGATACTTAGTTTGGCTGCAAAGCCAATCCGGGCCGGCTCTTACTGGGAGTAGGCAAAGAGTTGGGTGGGTGCCTACTCCCCACGGTCCAGGCCGGACTTTGCCAAGCTTTAAAACACAGCCAGCACCAGCAGGTGGGTGTGATTGTCCTGGAGCTGCTGTAAGGCTGCGGAATCATTTGAGTTTGGGAGTTCTCTGGGCTGGAAGCAAGAGCCCAGCAAGGAGGAGTGCAGACGGCCTGGAAGCCTGACGTCGCTTGTTTTGCGGCTGGACTGATAGCCAGGTGCGAACCTGCACCTAAAACCTCCCAGGTGACTGGAGCCTGTTTTGGACTGTCTTGTTTTTCCTCATGATTTCTTATGTGTGTGAACTAACACCAAGAGACTGTTTATTGTTTATTTTGTGCAAAGTGTGAATAAAACACTGGTTATTGCACTTTCTGGACTCCTTGTTTGCCTCTGTACTGCACCCGCACCGCTATCTACCAGAGCGACTCCCCACATTTGGTGTCGGATGCGGGCATGCGCAGTGAGGCTGGCGTGAACGCCGAAAATTTTTGTTTCTGCTGGGCACGACTGGATGTCCTATATTAGGCCGGCAAAGTTGCAGCCTGTGTTCCCTGACACAATGGAGGCAGTTGTAAAAGCCCTTGTGGAGGCTAACCTGCAGCAGCAGGAGACCAACCAGCTACTGCTACAGCACGTGATGGCGTTAAAGCTGCAGGAGCATCCCACCACGACCATGATGCCCGGAAAGCGGTCCGTGCGGCGATCCCAAAGATGACCCCTTCGGACGACGTGGAGACGTATCTGGCGGTCTTTGAGAAGGTAGCCGTGAGGGAGAAGTTACCCCGTGACCAGTGGGCCGAGGTGGTCGCTCCGCTCCTGGCATCCGGACCCCAGCAGGTTTTTTTGACCTATCAGATGACCAGGCTGCTGATTACCCCACGGTGAAGGGGGAGATCCTGGCCAGACTGGGGGTAAACGTGTTGGTCCGGGCTCAGCGGGTCCACCAGTGGGACTTTAAAACGGCTGAACCCGCCAGGCCGCAGTACTATGAGTTGCTGCACAGGTTGCAAAAGTGGCTGCAGCCTGAGGTTCTAAGTCCGGCTGCTATGCTGGACCGTCTGCTGGCCGACATCTTTGGAGGGCCCTGCCTTATCCCCTCCAGCACTGGGTCGGCCAGGCGTCTCCGGTATGTGCCCTGGAGATGGTCGACCTGGTGGAGCGTTACGAGGCCACCAGAAACCTGCAGGGGAGTCTTGCTGGGAAGGGGTCAGTCAAACCCCGGAGGCCTCCACCCCAGTTCCGACGTCCGGCGACAGAGAGGCCTGCACGGAATGTACCCCTGCGGATCCGCCTCCCGTGGTATGCTGGAGGTGTCAGGAGCCAGGCCACATCAGGGCCGACTGTCCGCATCGGGGTGAGCCGATGGAAGGGAACTACGGCTATCGCCACTCCCTGTATGCACGGAAGCTGTGTGCAACTGGCACCCGTGAGGTGCAGGACAATAACCATCTGTGTCAGGTAGAGGTGGGAGATTCTCTGGCGGTGGCCCTGCTGGACTCCGGGAGTCTAGTCTCCCTGGTAAGGGCTGCCCTGGTACGGCCTGTGGAGTATACCGCCGTAAAATCGGGGTCCTGTGCATCCACGGAGACCTAAAAGACTACCCCACTGCACTAGTGACTTTGTCCACAGCGGCTGGTAAGTGGACCCACGAGGTGGCTGTCACTACTAAACTCCCACACGAACTGATACTTGGGAGGGACTTCCCAGGTTTTCCGGCGCTGTGGCCGGCAATAAAGGTATCTGATGGACCCGAGACAGGGGTAACCCTAGTAGAGTGGCCTGATACCACTGGAAGGCCCGAACCCTGGGAGCCCGAATCTGAAGGGCCAGCGGTAGGGGTGACCACTGCTCCAGCGGTAGAGGGGGAGACAACCCCACTGAGTGTAATGGTGGGAGACACGGAGGACTTGCCACCGGGACCTGAGTTGGCAGACCTCAATGTCTCCGGGAAAATTTTGGGACCGCACAACACCGGGACCAAACCCTAACCAGGGCCTGGGAAAGTGTTGTAATGATTGATGGTAAACCCCAGAAACCTGGGGCTGAGTTAATGTTCCCACGATTTATTGTTCTTCAGGATATGTTGTATCGGGTGAACCAAATCCGAGGTGAGCCCGTTGAACAGTTGGTGGTGCCCACCGCATATCGCAAGCTTGTTATGGAGCTTGCCCACCAACATGTTCTTGGGGGACACATGGGGTGGCAGAAAACGCAGGACCGCGTACTACAGCGATTTTACTGGCCCGGTTTGTTTAAGGAAGTAGAGGAGTTCTGTAAGTCCTGTCCGACCTGTCAGGTAAATAGCCCCCAGCCGCATTACAGAAGTCCCCTGGTCCCTCTCCCAATAATTGAGGTCCCATTCGAGCGTATTGCCATGGATCTGGTCGGACCCGCACCAAGTCTGCTAGGGGTCACCAACATATCCTGGTGATTCTGGACTATGCTACTCGATATCCAGAGGCGGTGCCTCTGCGACATACCTCGGCTAAGCTCATTGCAAAAGAGTTAATGGAAATGTTTTCCCGTGTGGGCCTGCCAAAAGAGATTCTGACCGACCAAGGGACCCCTTTATGTCCAAAGTTATGAGGGAACTGTGTAAATTGTTGCGTATAAAGCAGTTACGGACGTCCGTTTACCATCCGCAAACAGACGGTCTTGTCGAAAGGTTTAACCAAACTCTAAAAATATGTTAAAAAGGGTGGTGTCCAGAGATGGGAAGGACTGGGACCTGCTTCTGCCCTATCTCATGTTCGCCGTGCGAGAGGTGCCCCAGGCCTCTACTGGGTTCTCGCCCTTCGAACTGCTTTATGGCAGACACCCTCGGGGCCTGTTGGATATCGCCAAGGAAGCGTGGGAACAACAGCCTGTCCCCCACAAAAGTGTCATTGAGTATGTCACCCAGATGCAGGAACGGATGGAAAGGGTGTTGCCGCTGGTCCGGGAGCATATGGAGGCAGCGCAACAAGCCCAGAGTAGGGTGTATAATCGTCAGGCTCGGGTACGGGACTTCAATCCGGAGATCGGGTTTTGGTTCTGGTACCCACCCTTGACAGCAAGTTCCTAGCTAGGTGGCAGGGCCCCTATGAGGTTATCGAGAAAGTAGGGGAAGTAAATTACAAAGTACACCAGCCAGGGCGGCGCAAGCCGGAGCAGGTGTACCACGTGAATTTACTGAAGCCGTGGAAAGACAGGGACACGGCCGACGACAACAGCCCCCGGCCAGGGCTTCTAGGTGACAAGGGTCCAGCCCCACAGTTCGAGGCCTGCGAAGCGGTAGCCACGGTAAAATTGCAGACAGCCTGTCTTCCAAACAAGTTCAGGAAGTCAGGGAGTTCGTCAGTCGGAACACGGATGTGTTCTCGACCTCCCTGGCCGCACGCCTCTCATCCAACATGACATCGCCACTGAGCCTCAGGCCAAAATCCGGTTAAAACCATACCGGGTACCCGAGGCTCGGCGACGGGCCATCGCGGAGGAAGTGCAATTAATGTTGAAGCTTGATGTCATTGAGGAATCGAAAAGTGAGTGGGCCAGTCCCATAGTTCTAATACCCAAGCCGGATGGGACGCTATGTTCTGCAACGATTTTCGCAAATTAAATGAAGTGTCCAAGTTCGATGCGTATCCCATGCCCCGGGTAGACGAGCTTGTTGAGAATTTAGGGCAAGCCCGTTATTTTTCTGTGCTAGACCTCACTAAAGGATACTGGCAAGTACCCTTAACGGAGGCGGCCAAGGAAAAACGCTTTGTTACTCCGCAGGGCCTGTATCATTACAAGGTGTTACCCTTTGGCCTGCATGGCGCCCCGCCACCTTCCAAAGGTTAATGGATATTGTGCTGCGACCTCATCGCCGGTACGCCTCGGCCTACTTAGATGATGTAATCATCCACAGCACCGACTGGGAAAGCCATTTGCCCAAAGTGCAGGCGGTAGTAGATGCCCTGAGGAAAGCTGGTCTAACCGCCAATCCAAAGAAGTGTGCGATTGGGTTGGAAGAGACCAAATATCTGGGATATGTCATTGGGCGGGAGTCATCAAACCTCAGGTAACTAAGGTAGAGGCCATTCGTAATTGGCCCCGACCGGTCACCACCAGGCAGGTAAAGTCCTTCCTGGGAATTGTAGGGTACTACATGCGGTTTGTGCCCCACTTTGCCACAATAGCAGCGCCGTTGACAGACCTGTTGAAGGGGCGAAAGACGGGGAAGGTTAGCTGGAATGAGAAGGCGGAGGAGGCTTTCTCCGCGTTGAAGTCGGTCCTGTGTGGGTCCCCGGTTTTGGTGACACCCGACTTCAACAGGGAGTTCGCTGCTCAGACGGATGCCTCGGAGGTAGGTCTCGGTGCAGTACTGTCTCAGGAAGTCAATGGGGAAGAACATCCCGTTGTCTTCCTGAGCCGTAAACTCACCCCAGCCGAGACCAGGTATAGTATAGTGGAGAGGGAGTGCCTGGCCATCAAGTGGGCACTCGAATCTCTCCGCTATTACCTGTTAGGGAGGAGGTTCCGTCTGGTGACCGACCATTCCCTCTCAAGTGGATGAGCCAGGCCAAGGAGAGGAATGCTCGGGTCACCAGGTGGTTCCTGTCCTTGCAAAATTTCAAATTTTCGGTGGAACACAGGGCAGGCCGCTTGCAGGGTAACGCAGATGCCCTGTCCCGCGTCCACTGCCTCACATGTGTTCACCCCTCAGGGCTGAACAAAGGGGGGTATGTGGTAAGGTGCAAGGTACCGTTGTCGACGGGAGGTATGTGTCACCGAGGTTCCTGGCCTCGGTGAGGTAAGAGCCGGGTTTTTGTGTCAGCAGCAGCTAGTGCTGCTTGACAATTTGATACTTAGTTTGGCTGCAAAGCCAATCCGGGCCGGCTCTTACTGGGAGTAGGCAAAGAGTTGGGTGGGTGCCTACTCCCACGGTCCAGGCCGGACTTTGCCGGGCTTTAAAAGACAGCCAGCACCAGCAGGTGGGTGTGATTGTCCTGGAGCTGCTGTAAGGCTGCGGAATCATTTGAGTTTGGGAGTTCTCTGGGCTGGAAGCAAGAGCCCAGCAAGGAGGAGTGCAGACGGCCTGGAAGCCTGACGTCGCTTGTCTTGCGGCTGGACTGATAGCCAGGTGCGAACCTGCACCTAAAACCTCCCAGGTGACTGGAGCCTGTTTTGGACTGTCTTGTTTTTCCTCATGATTTCTTATGTGTGTGAACTAACACCAAGAGACTGTTTATTGTTTATTTTGTGCAAAGTGTGAATAAAACACTGGTTATTGCACTTTCTGGACTCCTTGTTTGCCTCTGTACTGCACCCGCACCGCTATCTACCAGAGCGACTCCCCACACCCCTCATAGTTATGCCTTCATATGTGCCCCCCTCACAGTAGTTATGCCAGCTTAGGTGCCCCCTCACAGTAGTTATGCCTTTATATGTGCCCCCTCATAGTTATGCCTTCATATGTGCCCCCCTCACTGTAGTTATGCCAGCTTAGGTGCCCCCTCAAATTAGTTATGGCCCCCTCACTTGCCCTTTGCCCCCAGTCTGCAGTCTTAGAAAAAAAAAAAACATACTTACCTTCTTCCCTGATGACAGGCTCCCTCATTCATCGCGGTGCTGGCTGTGCTGAAGGCAGATTCCTGGGTTTTCAGATCTCCTCCCACAGCCAGCAGCGCGATGTGGGGCCAGCAGGGGGAGCTCCTGAGCTGTGAAGCAGGGATGAGAGAGGTTTCCCTGCTTCACTGTGGAAAGAAAATGCCGGCCGGGTGGCCAGCTGTGAGTGAGTGCGCGCCCCCCCATCCCCCTCCCCATATTATACATGTAATGGAGCGCTCTGATGGGGCCCAAAATTGCCACTGTACTTCATGCTGGGCCCCATCAGAGCGCTCCATTACATGTGCGTTCAGCCATTTTTAACATGATTTAGGGTGGGGGGTGGGTCCACAGGCGGCCGGGCCCCCTGGAGTGCCGAGCCCCGTCGCAAGTGCGACCCCTGCGACCCCTATATGTACGCCACTGGAGTTGTAGTTTTACAACAGCTGGAGGGCCGCAGGTTGAGCATGCCTAGTCTATCACATAAAATCCCAATAATATACATTTAAGTTTGTGGGTGTAATGTGAAAAAAATGTGGAAAAGTTCAAGGGGAATGAATACTTCTTCAAGGCACTGTAATTGCTCAAAGCATGTTATTTGTAATCTTGGTGAAGGGAACAGTATGTGTCAAGTCGTCCAATTACTGAAATCAATCCCCATTATGTATTGTTCATGCTACAGTTTTATAACTAGTCCTGGGTAAATGGCACAACAGTAAATCTTTTATAATGATTGTGATGTATTGTAATGTAAGCGTACATTAAAATGGTGTCGCAATATCTAGATCGAGCATCTACACTGAATATTGTATACTACATCTTTATGGGGAATCATCCAAGCACTGTTTACATTGGAATTATTTCGCTCCACTTGAATTTTTGTGTTCCTCAGCTTGCAGGGCTTTGATCCCGTGCTGAGCCACGCCCCCTGCACTGATCACATGACAGTGACGTCACGCCAGGTCCTTCAGCTGTTCTACAGTTCGGGTTGGTGGCAGCCGCCCCTTATGGATTCCATATGCGCTATTGTGGAATCCATAACGGGATGCGCAATTAACCACCACCCGAACCCCGAACAACGGACTTTTTTTAAATGTTCGCTCATCTCTAGATATAATCCATCTTTGGCAAAGTAGTATAGTATTTTATTGGGTATTTTATTTAAATGTAGGTTTTTTAACTATTAGATGTGTTTTACAATAAATATATTTGTATATTTTGTATTTTGTAAGTTTTTTCCTTCTATAAACATTTCCTGTATGCTTTGTGTCAGGGTGAGTCACTAAAAAACAGAGCACCTCTACGACAGTTCAAAAAAAGGAGGGGTGAGCCACTATATACATCTGTTACGCTTTTCTAAAATTCTATTTTCTTATTAAGGGCGATTGAGCGCAGATTGAGGAAACTTGGATTTTTTTTAACTCTTCACTGGATTCTTGTTATAATAGCATAAAATGTCATTGATGCTTCATTTATATTCTATACAATTAATATTACTTGTAATGGTTGGGAAAACCCCTTTAAAATTAAAACATACCTTTGTTTTGCAGATCTGTGGCTGCTGTGTAGAATTATGCAAATTAGATATTCAATGCACCAAAGGCTTGCCCTAGCCCAGGGATGGGCAGACTGCGGCTCTCCAACTGTTGCAAAACTACAACTCCCAGCATGCAAAGACTGCTTACAGTTATCAGCCTACTGCAGGGCATGGTGGGAATTGTAGTTTTCAAACAGCTGGAGAGCCGAGGTTTGCCCTTCCCTGCTCTAGCCCCTTGATGAACCAAAATTCTGTTTGCTTTTTTCATTAAGCCCCTCCCTCTTTTTGTTTTATTACAGGGTCAGGCATCTGAATCCCACTCTTTTCTGACCCCATAATCTCTCACCTGTGCTGTGTGGCAGCATTTTGGCTCACACACAGTACAGCATCTCCTTCCTTCCTCCACAGCCGAGAGGTTATGAGACCAGGCAAGGGCAAGATATAGACACCTGAAAAGACAAACAGAATTTTTGTGCACCAAGGGGCTAGGGCATGCCCTTGGAGCTCTGAACATCTAATTTGCATCATTTTACAATGCAAACCAAAGTTATGTTTTAAACTGCACTCAGGCCCTATATGTAACTGTGATTAGCTTATTAGGCAAAAAAAAAGTTGACAAAATGTAACTATATCAAAATGGGTTTTCTAAAAATCACTAGTAACCACAAGTTCTACAATGACCCCTTCAATCACACCCCATTTCCCTACTTTGAATGTGACATGGTGGGGAATGTTCAGGTTAACATCTGAGGCTGACACTTGCAAATGACTGGTTAAAAATGGGGTTATGTTTTTCATATATCAGCTAAACAACTTTTAAAGAGACAGGTAGGCCAGGGTAGATGCCCAATTGTAGGAGCAGACATTAGTACAGGAGACTGGAGGAATGGTGAGTATGGTGCTCCTAGCGCTAGCAGTACTTACTGCTGGTCTTCTTCTCCAGTGCTTCACATGTCCTGGCACAACATAGCCTGCAGAGCTATGGGTGGGGAGGATGAAGGGCCTGTTGGACCACATGTGAAGGAAGGAAGAGCAGGGGCATGTGTGGAGCACTGTGAGGGGAGAGGACACGGCTGTGTGGAGTAACATGAGGGTAAGAGGAGGGGCTTATCCGGTGAGTAGAAATTTGTCTGAGGAAGAAGATATAAGAACATGGCAGCTGACCTGTGCTGAACTTGCTTTAAAGTGAGTTTGACCATGAAGTAAATGTGCTGGATTCTGTGTTTGAGGGTTGCTCACTGTAGGAGGGACTGATACTGTGGGGGTGCCCAGTGTATGAGGAGAGATACTAAGGCGGTGCTCAGTATATGAAGGGCAGATATTGTGGGGGGTGCTCAGTATAGGAGGAGCAGATACTGTTGGGGGTGCTCAGTGTATGAGGGGCAGATACTGTTGGGTGTGCTTAGTGTATGAGGGGCAGATACTGTTAGGGGTGCTCCGTGTATGAGGGGCAGATACTGTTAGGGGTGCTCCGTGTATGAGGGGCAGATACTGTGGGATATGTATGAAGGATTATGGATTATGTCCTGGCAGTGCACAGCTCCAGGACATATTGTGCATAGAGGCACACTATGACCTGGCCCGGTCGCTGTCAGGACATAGTGCAGCACTGGCGCCAGGACACAATGCTAAACCAAGAGCAGTGAGGTTTGTATACATTTTGGGGTTTCTCTGGAGATTTGTATTAATTCTGGGGTCTGGTATGGAAGTCTATAAATTTTGGGTGTCTTATCTGGGCTCTGTGGTAAGAAGGGTTTGTCCAGCAATATAAAATTCATATTTAAAAAAACTGAATAGAATATGATAAGATGATAAAAGTAGTGATATCTTTCCAATTCCTGCACTCCTTCCCCTGCTTCCTGTGCCCTTGCTGGTCTCTGTATTTCCAAGGCCCTCTCCATTCGGACATGTGACCTTTGTTCCAGTGATTTGGAAGTTAGCAGCGGAATCAGTAAAGTTTCACTACTTTTATTATTTTATAACATTCTAAGCAGAGTAACAGAAAACTAAAGGGGGGCATGGGGGGCACAGTATTGGTGTAAGCTATAGGATCACAGTATTAAAGAGGACAGCAGGATAAGGGATGTTTGCTATAGAGGAATGAGATGTAACCTGAATCTCCTGGTCCCTAATGCAAATCTGTACAAGACCCACATACATTTACCATGTCCATTTATTAATACTGGTGTTTTTTTATGTGGCAGAGGTGATTTACATTTGGTATACTTGTAATTTCTTTTAAAATGTGTTTTAATCTCTCCATTAGAAAGTAATGTCACTTTAAATAATTCTGGGAGTGGGGGGCGCAATTTGTCTCAGCCCTGCTCATAATACATACAGATGCATCTCAATAAATTAGAATATCATAAAAAAGTTAATTTATTTCAGTGATTCAATTCAAAAAGTGAAACTCGTGTGTTTATTTCTTATAATGTTGATGATTATGGCTTACAAAGTGCCCTAAAGGTTCCTGGTAGATAACTGTGCTGACTTTGGACTTGCTATAACACAGTGGACCAACACCAGCAGATGACATGGCTCCCCAAACCAACACTGACAGGAAAACTTCACACTGGGCCTCAAGTACTTGGATTCTGTACCTCTCCACTATTCCTCCAGACCCTGATTTCCAAATGAAATTCAAAATTTACTTTTAACTGAAAAGAGGACTTTGGACCACTGAGCTACAGTCCAGTCCTTTTTCTCTTTAGCCCAGGTAAGACGCTTCTGACATTGTCTCTGGGTCATGAGTGGCTTGACACAAGGAATGCTACAGTTGTAAGTAACCCATGTCCTGGATACAGTAAGATACACAGAATAAACTAATTTAAAACAATAAATCTGTAGCACTCTGTAAAAACTAAACTTCTTTATTCGAAATTCCTTAAAAACATGTTGTACAATGATTAAGAACCATACCTATGCGTTTCGGACATAGTATGTCTTGTCCTCAATCATGGTTTATTTATCGTTTTGAACATGTCCTGGGTACGTCTTATGTATCCAGGACCCCAGCTACAGTCCACTCCTTGTGAATCTCCCAAAATTCTTGAATAGCCTTTTCTTGCCAACCTTTTCACAACTGCAGTTATCCCTGTTGCTTGTGCACCTTTTTCTCAGACTTTTTCCTTCTATTCACCATTAATATGCTTGGATACAGCACTCTGTGAATAGACAGTTTCTTTAGCAATGATTTTTTCTGGTTTACCCTCCTTGTGGATGGTGACAATGACTGTCTTCTGGATAACTATCAAGTTAGCAGTCTTCCCCAGAACCTTTGCAGGTGTTTTGTGTTGATTAGCTGATTAGAGTGTGACACCATGAGTCTACAATATTGAATTGTTTCACAATATTCTAATTTTCTTAGATACTGATGTTTGGGTTTTCATTAGCTGTAAGCCATAATCATCAACATTAAAAGAAAATCACTCTGTGTGTAATAAGTCTGTATAATATACAAGTTTCTCTTTTGAATTTAATTACTGAAATAAATTAACTTTTTGTTGATATTCTAATATATTGAGATGTACCTATAAGTAAGCAATTCTCCAATCTCTACATTTTCTGTAATATGAAATTAGCGTGTACAGGTTTCAGCTGGGTACACGGTCAGCTTTTCACTGCACGCTATGTCCCTGCACATTAGTCATGTACTCATACTTTCCTGCAGTTATAATTAGAAAACAATTTGCTAAAATATCAGATGACCATCCTGTTTCCTCTCTGTATTTTAAGTATACACAAAGAGATATGAAATTCAGTCTATAATTCATACATAAGTCATTGTGCTGGGTATTAATGGGTTTAAAGCAGATGTAATCACTAAACCTGCACCTTTTCTTAAGTAGAAAAAAAAGTGTAAAACTACCTTACTGGCAAACTGAATGCAACGTAATTGCAGGTAATTTCATCTGACCCCTCTACAAGTTTGCTGATTGATAATTTGATATATACCATGACCTCAAAAGACCATATAGGTTCAAGTGATCATGTTAAAAAAACATCCGTATAACATAACAGCTATCCTGCAGAATAGAGAAGCTATGCGGATCATGCCGATATCAGTTTTAAGGGAGAGTGAAAGCAAATAAGACGGACAGAAGGATACAGATGAAGATGTTGATGATGAATACCGCATAGATTTTGAGCCTTAATGAGCAAATGGCTTTTAGCAATTTTATGCTTGTGATGGTTAGTGAAACTTTTTTTTTTTTATAGTAATTTTTTTATCTCTTTTTTGTGACTTTTTTGTATTTTTTAAAATCATTTTCACAAACACTATTTGTTTGTTTGTTTTTTTAGAATTATTAGGTTTTTAGAGTGGGACAATGAGTAAAAATAATTAGTTAAATGAATTTTATATTTAATAATAATTTAATAATTTAAATAAGTTAATTACATAGAAGAACCCTAAGATAGAATTTATAGCCATGGCCAGTGTTTTTAAATACACTCCTCAACATTGAAAATGCAACACCAAGAAGGACAAGACGTAACATTAAAGGGGCCACTCTGCAATCCAGCATTGGTGGCTGTGCATGCAAAATATAGGAAAAAATATTGGCCTCTCTGGTAGCCAGAACTGTGGGAGTGCACATAGAATTGCGCTCTTTCCTGTAGTGTGCAAGCACGGCCACCACTGCTGCATTGCAGACTACTACTGCCATCATTGTCACTGCCTATATACAGCCATTGGGAAATACAAGCTCTATGAAATACTTCAGAACTGTGCCTGATATATGCTTGTACTACATCACCCATCATTCATAGTATAAAGACTGCTCTTTGTTATCACTAAACTAGACCTCTTTATTGCCACCGTTATCTATCTGCTGACACCTCATCCTAACTTCCTGTCTTACACCCTGCCAAATATCTATCATCTAAGGCATGCAACCTAACATCAGGCAGGAGCGCCAGAAAGCCCAAGGTGTGCCCAGAGGGAAGAAAGGGTGTGCCCTCCATTCACTGCATGGCTTAGGGAGATCCAAGGTGTGAACTGTAAATACTACTACTACCACCCATAGCCACTCCTCCCCTCCAGGTCACTGCAACCAGAGTAAGGATAAGCACATGGGGAACCAGAAGGAGGTGAGCTGGGAAAATTATTAAGGAAGACGAAGAAGAGCAACTTGCGGCTGTGAACTGGTTCCAACATTCAGTACTGCTAACTTTCCTATGATGCAGAACCAACCCTAAGGTACTAGAGTCAGAAGAGTAGCAGACAGTAGCTTGGGGAACTCATGTTAGGCCTCTTATGTATTGTTCTTCTCCATGCTGCTTGTGCTGCCCACATCTCCTGCTCAGCTATCCTAGTTCTTTTCACTGCTGACTGCAGAGTCGGTCTAGGACAGTGGTGGCAATATCTGTGGGCACCTGCACCCCAAAAAAAGTCTAAGAGCTACAGGTATTTCACTGACCTCATACCATTGCTCTCAAAGGCTATGATGGTACACAGCATGAGGCCCATCTTCTCCAGCTATAAGTTCCACTTTAGTTTTAGATGCAGTGATAGCCGGATATTGGTCTGGAGAACACTTGGACAACGCCATGAAGAAGCTTTCAAAAGGGAGTGTCACACTGGTCCTACTCCCGGGGTAATGGTGTCGGCTGGCATAATGTACTGTAGCCAGACCACTCTAGTCTTCATTTCAGGTACACTAACTGCTCAGTGCTAGATTGATTTGGTCATTGAACCATGAACCAGTGATACAGCCATTTCTCTAGTGTCCCAGAAGCTATATTTTAACAGGACAATGACAGGCGGCATGTTGCTATAAGCAGCCAACAAGGCTTAACGTTGACCTGCAGTGTCTCTGGATTTGTTTCCCATCAAGCACATCTCGGACGTCATTGGTTTGCAATCGCAAAGGGACCTGCCAGCAGCAGATCTTGATGATTTTGCATCAGCAAGTACAGAATGGCAGAACAATTAATAACACTGACTCCATACCACAGGGTGTAGCTTTGCACATGGCTCTCATACTCGATACTGAATAAATCGAGATGTTTTGAATATTCTGTTTCCATTTTCTATCATTTGCATATCAATAATATGTCTTTTGATACTGTGATTTCCAAAATTCCATGACTTTTCCATTTTCATGTTGCAATTTCAATATGGAGGAGTATATTCATTTTGATACATTACACAGATTATATTCGAGGAATTGCATTGCGGCTAGAGCTTCAGACACACAGGCTGGCATTATTAGGGTTTGTTTTGAATATTTTTTATATCAAGATTTCATTATTATTTGTATCAATTTTACACTTTAGGTCAGAATAAAACCTATGCTGCAGAATAAAGAACCTTAATAGCTGCTGTAAAAACACGTATGGGCAGCAAATAAAGCCAGTTCATTTTATACTGGAAATCTGTGCCAGTTTCTAATACAGTTTTTCAAGATCACTTGGAAACTGGATGAAAACTTTCAGTATTTAGCTCCAGTCAATAAAAGTCTGATTAAGTGGTGGACACAATGCTGTACAACTCATTACAAGACACAGCGCTAACACTGAAATGTTAAAGTCTTTTATCTGCACCTGCAGTGTCGGTCCGGACAGCTCCCAGCCACGTGTGGCCTAAACTCTGCGGATCAGTGTGCAGAAAATCCTAGCATTTCCAGTACCAGCAATGTGGATTTGATTTTCACAAATCTCATCTACATGCTGTGGACATTTTCAGCAATAAAATCTGCACATAACTTGACATTAGGTGCAGATTTGAAATCCACAGCAAATCTGTTGTAGATTTTATTTCAAAGGGTGATTTTTTCCAGCCAATCTGTGGGAAAATCTCTGTTATTTGAAGTGAATTTTGTCACTGTGGATCATGGCCAGACAAAGCCCTGCTATATTCGGCTTCACCCCTATTGTAACACGCTACACACTTGTTTGATCGTTACATGACCAGGACAAATTTTTATCCTCTGGAAGTAAACAATAAAGAATTCCATATGATAATAGCAAGAAGATACCAAACAAAAACCTTTTAAAATTGATACCCAATGTATATTATACTTTTTTTTTTACAATTCATAACCTTTTTTCGTCATCATCACAATCATCTCTTTGTATCCTCTTTTTACTTGTCTCTATACTAGAAATTATTTAGGGATTTTTTTACTTATCTTGCTTTATTTTAATAAATGCATGTCTTGTTCATTGAATGTTAGTGTAACAGATCCTTTAATATGCTTTCCATTTTGTATCCCTCTCTGTTATGTGCTTAGATGAGATCCACAAGTTACAAGTTTCCAGAAAATCAGTCCAATATTGATGAGTTCATCCTCCTGGGATTTACCAATTTTAACACAAAGATTCAGTTATTTATTTTCCCCCTTTTCATCTTTATCTATATATTTACTATTCTGGGTAACTTAACGATCATCACGGTGGTCACACTGGATTCCCTTCTTCACACACCAATGTACTATTTCCTCCGCCACCTCTCTTTCCTTGAGATGTGCTACATTACAGTCACCCTCCCCAAACTGCTCAACACCTTTGTGGCCAAGAGAAAGACAATCTCTTTCTATGGCTGTTGCTCACAGATGTATTGCTTCTTCACCCTCGGTGTTACTGAGTGCTTTCTTCTGGCTGTCATGGCATATGATCGCTTTGTAGCCATTTGCAACCCTTTGAGATACTTTTCATTAATGAACAAATCTACATGCTTAAAAATGGCCACCGTGTGTTGGGTCTCTGGCAACCTTATCTCCCTTGGACAGACTGCCTCTATCTTTTCCCTTCCTTACTGTGGCCCTAACCTTATTAACCACTTTTTCTGTGACATCCCTCCAGTGCTGAAGTTGGCCTGCACTGATGTTTCTGCTAATGAGATTTCTGTTTCTGTCACCGGTTTTCTTGTCCTACCGTTACCCTTTGCTCTGGTACTTTATTCCTATGGACGTATCATTGCTGCTATTATGCGCATTAGCAGCAATAAAGGGAGAAATAAAGTCTTCTCTACTTGTGCCTCACATTTTATCTCTGTCACATTATTCTTTGGAACTGGAGCTTTTACATATGTTCGGGTAAAGACTAGTGATGCTCCAGATCATGACAAGCTGCTGTCTCTCCTTTATAGTGTGGTTACTCCACTTCTGAATCCTCTTATATACAGTTTAAGGAATCAGGAAGTTAAAGGAGGACTCAAAAAACTCATACATCAAAAAGTAGGGATCAAGGAACCCAAACCATCTATAAATGTTAACTCCAGCCATAATGATCAATGAAATTTTAGTTATTGAAAATAAAACCTAGAAAGTAACCATAATTTCCTTTGTTACAGCATATTTATGTCAGAAAACATTCATCAATATAAGCAGGCCTTGCATAATCTTCCTGGAAATATTAGGTAAAGGTATCTATCATATCTGCTATATATATATGTATAAACTATTTAGCTGTATTAGTTCTATTGGCACTTAATTTTGAGGTTCTTACTGCTACTTAATTGTTAAAGATTTCCCCAATATTGGGGACTTGTAGATCATACAGTTCCACCTCTGATATGCTGCTTTTTGTACACATTGGTTAATAAATGGCAATTACCATGTATACATTTACTCTAGCTCTACATTCTCAAATAGATTAATAAAATCAAGTAAGTGTCCTCTAATCGCCACCAAGCATGTGTGTTTCTAAGATTTTTTAGCAATTTCAAAGTCACAAGCTTCCAATTAGTTGGCTGGCATATGCCATATGCTTCGTATGATCTCCACATGCACTTATGCTAATCCATTGGTGAGATTTTACATCTGGCCTGTTTTTCATTTTCTAGGGGTTTTCTGGGCTGCAATACTGATGACCTATGCTTAGGATAGGTTATCAATATATCACTGGGGATCCAGTTCCCTACACCCCCACTGATCAGCTGTTTAAAAGGAATGCAGTGCTCAGATGAGCGCCGCAGCCTCCTTATAGTATACGAAGCACAGCGCCAAACATTGTATACTGGCTGTGCTTGGTATTGCAGCCCAGGCCCATTCACCTGAACAGTACTGAGCTGTATATAGGTCATGGGACCAATAATTAGGACATCACTGGGCAAAGAAGAGGCTGCAGAACTTAACCGGAGCCTGTTCAAACAGCTGATCGTTGGGGATGCTGGGAGTCAGACCTCTATTGATCTGATATTGATGACCTATCCTGAGGATAGGCCATTAATATTTTACTCTGGGCCTTCTATAACCTGGTGGTGTGTTACTCGCTTACTGTGTCTCCTGGACCACTTTGATCCTTTAGATAATGGATCTACTACTATATTATACAGCTTACACTGCAAACTAATTCACCATATAAATGAATGTTAGGTACTTAGCAAAATCATTTGTGCACACACATTACAGCAAGGTGACCTCTTTTAGATGGGACCCTACTCTATAATGACTCCTCTCCTTGTGCCAATAGGCCTCAAATGAATTCAGGGAAGTAGTCTCCAATTGCATATTGCATTATTTAAAAAGGGACTTGAAAAGATGGGTGGTTAGAGTGTACCAAAAATGGAGACAGCCATACCTCCAAAAGTCAGCAAAAAAGTCAGCACTCCCTATAAAATGAAATAAATGTGCAGGTGAGTGCCAATGTGGCTGAAAATAGAAACACAAGAATACAATGTAAGAGCATTCTGCAAACTTTGACATGGAAGATGGGTACAAATTATTTTAATGAAAATATATTTGCTAAGTACCTCATATGGTAAATAGAGCATTAGTAAAATTTACAATCTACATCAGGCATGTCCAAACTCCGGCCCTCCAGCTGTTGCAAAACTACAACTCCCAGCATGCCTGGATAGCCTACAGCTATTAGGACATGCTGGGAGTTGTAGTTTTGCAACAGCTGGAGGGCCGCAGTTTGGACATGCCTGATCTACATATTCGATGTTTGCAGAGCGATGTTGCAATATGTTTGGTTTTGTATTTCATCCGGGGTGATGCACACCTGCACACTTATTTCATTTTATAGGATGTTCTGACGAACATTGGTTTTTGTTTACACAGCTGATACATTGTTACATTTATTCTTAAGTTCTGCAAGGGAATATTGTATGTAGTCTGCATACTCCCATTTAAAAAGTTTGTAGTGTTTTTTTTTCTTTTTGTTGTTGTTGTTGTAGGACCTCTTTGTATTAAGAAACATGGATGACTGTGTGTTTCAATAATGGATGTGTTCAGCGTAGATATACCCAAGGAGCATGCCCAGCGCATATGCAGAATGTACAGTAAAAACAAAATGTGTGCTAACCGTAACACGTCTGGAAATGAGATATAGTGATGTGTTGAGGGACAAAAGTATTGGAACACACCTCTTAATCATAAAATGGGTTTTCCAATACTTTTTAACTGATGACCTATCTTATCAGCTTTTCCTAGGCTAGTGACAACACATTCATTGGTCACATGGCCTAGGCGCAGTTCAGTCCCATGGAAGTGAATGGGCTGAGCGTGATTCAAAGCACTGCCGCTACTCAAGGTACGGCGCTGTGCTTGGTAAGCTGCAACTCTCACAGGAGCGCTGGTGCATTCTCAAACGATGTCGGACCCCCACCCATCAGATACTGATGACCAGTGTCGGACTGGGGTGCCTAGGTCCCACCAGTGGAATCGATCCTGGGGCCCACCCTAGAGATTTTTAATTTTCTTTTTATTTGATGGCTTATTTTTTGCGGGACACGTAGTTTTTAATGGCACCATTTTGGGGTATATTCATCAACTCACTAATTAACTTTTATTCAATCTTTTTGGAGGTCAGTGAAAAAAACATCAATACCTCCATTGAGTTTTTACATTGAATACCTTGCAACGTTCACTTTGTGGCATAAATAAAATGATAACTTTATTCTCTGGGTCAGTACGATTACAGTGATACCAAATATAAAAAAAATTTAAGTTTTAGGCCTCATGCACACGACCGTTGTTTGTTTCCAAGTCCGTTCCGTTTTTTTTCACGGATAGGATGCTTCCCCATTCATTTCAATGGGTCCATCAAAAAATGCGGATGGTCAACCGTTTTTGCCATAAAAATCGGATCCGTAAAAAAAAAAAAAAACGGTCCGTCATCCGTTTTTTTTTACGGACGCAAAATTTGCAGGAGGAGCGGACGCGGAGGCAGGCAACGGTCTTGTGCATGTAGCCTTACTTCATTTTCACAGTAAAACCTTATTTTAAAAAAATTGAAATGAAAATTTGCATTGCTGCATTGCCAGACCCATAACTTTTTTCTTTTTCTTTCTATGAATCTGTGTCAGGCCTTGCTTTTTAACTCTTATAACATTTTTTAATATAATTATGTAATGTGGGTTGTTACAGATATGGCAATACTAAATATGTAGAGGGAACTTAACTTTTGCAATTGGTTTCACTGGAGAACAATTTTTCAATGGAAAAAGTAGTTTTTAACCCTTTAAGGAGTGAGAGATTTCCATTTTTTGCTGTTTCATTTTTTACTCCCTGTCTTACCAAAACCATACTTCTATTAGTTTTCTGTTCACACAGCTATATAGGGCTTATTTTTAAAGGAAAAGTTGTAGTTTCTAATGGCACCATCTTAAATTGTATACAAAAATTCCAAATGAAGTGGAATTTGGAAAAAAAATTGTATTCCGTTATCGTTTTATGGGATTTGTTTTTATGTCGTAAAACTGATCTTTTGCCTTCATCCTACAGGTCAGTATGATTACAGCAATACTACATTTGATTGTTTTTTGTGTTTGAATACTTAAAAAAAATAAAAACTTTGAAAAAAAAGATTGTATCGCCATATTCTGAACCACATACATTTTTTACATTTGCATCTATAGAGATGTGTGAGGGCTTATTTTTTTTGCAGGATGATCTGTCATTTTTATTTCTTTGATCACTTTTTATTCATTTTTTTATTTTATTTGGGGGGGTGAAGTGACAAAAAAATGGTGAAATTGTCCATTCTGATTTTATTCCATTATGGCATTCATCATTCAGGGCAAGTACATTTAGCTTTTAAATAGTTTGGCCATTTTGGGAAGCAACTTGTGCCAATCTGGCAGTCAGAGCAGGAGCCTGGCTGTCATGTGAGAGTTGGTTTTATTAATACTTACCTGTCCAACGTGCAACTGTTGCCGCCTCCCCAATGCACTTGCACAGGCTGCAAGCTCTTCTGCTTTGTCCCGACCAGATGTGTGCACAACTTCTCCTGTTCAGGGATGGGTAAGTATTAACAAAGCCATCTTTCTTTCACACATCTATGGAATGCTTGCATTTTTAATAATACCAGGACAATCCCTTTAATTTGTTTGTATACAGTACAGACATCTGGTTTGGCGATGGCAGTTTATGGTGCACACATGTAACCCCTGTGCCTGCACTATCATATTACAGCATGTTGCTGTTGCAGTAAACTACAATTCCCAGAAGGTCCTGAAGGTTTGCATCTGACAGGGCATGCTGGGAGTTGTAATTTGCAGAGGGAAGACCGTTAAAATGTGGAAATTATTTATAGTTTTTTAAACAGTAAATACCTATTAGAGTCGGGGATTGACCTGAGACACTTTTCTGAGCATACAGCTTCTTTAGTTGATGTGAAGAGAGGTCCATCTCTTGCTGACTCTGACTAAAAGCCTACTGCACTCTGCATACTCCAGATTTGGGTGGGCATCGGTGATCCTCCATGTCTGCTCAACTTGTCTAGGTTTGAGGGCACATGCACGACAGAGCACACACAAGTCAGGAGGCGGGGTCCACAATTGAATAAAACGGGCCCTGCCGCTCAGCATAACTACAGGGCAATGTAAAGTGAAGTGATGAGATGATGACAGATCATCTCACCATGTGCGGGAGAGAGGTCTGCTTATTTCAGCGGCACTTGCCAGCGAGAAGGAGGGACTGTCTGCTGCTTACTAATCAATATAGGCAATGCAGACAAGGACCCACCGAGGATTATACCGGATGGCCAGTCCGAGCCCGCTGATCACATATTCTGAGGATAGGTCATCAGTTATAATGAGTTAGAAAACCCTTTAAATTCAGGTGTCTTATTCAGTCCCATTATCACATGGCTATAAAATCCAGGCCCTAGCCATACAGTCTGCCTTTACAGACATTTGTGAAAGAATTCAGAATTTTGTATGATGGCCCTGTCTCCAAGACAGTGTAGTGAATATTAACACTGTATATTCTTGATGCTTCTGTGCAAGATCCTCTCCTATATGCTCCTGGCATAACAGGCCTCTCTCATGTTTTTCATTTTGCATCGATCCTCTTTATTCCATACAGCATTTGCTTTTACATGTTTTCAATGTTACAAAATGTTTAAAAAACCTTCAATAAATTTTTTGGGGTAAAAAAAGCTCATGAATTCCAGCATGGTACTATAATAAGATGCCACTACTGCAACAAGTCAGTTCAGGAAATTATTTCATACTAGATATTCCACAATCAACTGTACATCGTATTATTACAAAGTGAAAGCATTTAGGAACCACAGAAAGTCATCCACGAGGGGTCGCAGAGTGCTGAGTTGCAAAATGTATAAAAGTTGCCAGTGCTCTGGTGACTCAATAACTGAATCACTGAACCCTCACTCGGTCAATACATTTGATCCGCCTGGTAGGTGGGCTTAGATGTATTTTGATCAAAATAAAGTGCCAGTAGCTTCATGGAGTGGGTTTCCATGGCCAAACAGCTGAATTCAAGCCTTATATCACCAAACATAATGTATAGCATTGGATGGAGCGATGTAAAGCACTGCCACTGGACTCTAGAACAGTGAAGTGACAAATCAGGCTTCTCTATTTTGCAGTCTGATGGATGAGTCTGGGTTGCCAGGAGAACGTTACCTGCCTAACTTAACTGGTACAACAGTAAAGGTATGGGGTTTTCGTTAGGGGTTGGCCTAGACACCTTAGTTCCAGTGAAGCAAAATCTTAATACTACAGCATACCAGTGGCGTTGCGAGGGGGGTGCGGTGGGTGCGGGCCGGGTGACACCGCTGATGGGGTGACACCCACCAGTATCGGCAGAAGATAATTTATTCACTGCACTTGCCTGAAGTCGCAATGCTGTACAGGGAATCCCAGCTCTGACTCCATATATGGTTGTGTCCATATATGGAGTCAGTGCTATGAACATGAAGGGGGTGGCAACCTTTCAGAAATAGAGGCTAAATTAGATGTGCCCAAGCATACTGACAATCCTGGGGGACACCCAATGTATTTTAATCTAATTTAGCCTTTATTTCTGAAAGGTTGCCACTAGGATTCGAACTCACAACCCCTTTGCATGAGAGGCAAGAACACTAACCACTGAGCTATGAGCTCAATGGTAAACTAAGCTGGAAAAACCTCATAGTAGTCTAGCAAGTATTAGGTATTCCCATACAGCAGAAGTATAATTTAATATTTTTTTTCAGTTTTTGTAAAAAACATGACACAAAATAAATGTGTAATTACTATATAGTAATTACACATTTATTTTTTTATTTAATGATACTTCTGCTGTATAGAAATACCTAATACCTGATACACTACTATAAGGTTTTTCCAGCATAGTTTAGCATTAAGCTCCATAGCTCAGTGGTTAGAGCTCTTGCCTCTGATGTGAAAGGTTGGGAGTTCTAGTCCTGGTGAAAACCTTTTAGAAATAGAGGCTAAATTATGCATTCATGTATATCAGAAGTATGATAATATATATTTATACTTCTGATAGATATATATATATATATATATATATATATATATATAAAGTATTATATATGGGAAACTATTACTGAGGTTTTTAGCCATAATATTAGTACAGCAGGTTAATATGAAGCTCTGATGGGGGTGTGTGTGGAGGACACTGATGGGGGATGTGTGCAGGACACTGATGGGGGGAATGTGTGCAGGATACTAATGGGGGATGTGTGCAGGACACTGATGGGGGAATGTGTGCAGGATACTGATGGGGGATGTGTGGAGGACACTGATGGGGGATGTGTGCAGGACACTGATGGGGGATGTGTGGAGGACACTGATGAAGGATGTGTGGAGAACACTGATGGGGATGTGTGGAGGACACTGATGGGGGGATGTGTGCAGGACACTGATGGGGGATGTGTGGAGGACACTGATGGGGTATGTGTGCAGGACACTGATGGGGTATGTGTGCAGGACACTGATGGGGGGATGTGTGCAGGACACTGATGGGGGATGTGTGCAGGACACTGATGGGGGATGTGTGCAGGACACTGATGGGGGATGTGTGCAGGACACTGATGGGGGGATGTGTGCAGGACACTGATGGGGGATGTGTGCAGGACACTGATGGGGGATGTGTGCAGGACACTGATAGGGGGATGTGTTGAGGACACTGATAGGGGATGTGTGCAGGACACTGATGAGGGATGTGTGCAGGACACTGATGGGGGATGTGTGCAGGACACTGATGGGGGATATGTGCAGGACACTGATGGGGGATGTGTGCAGGACACTGATAGAGGGGATGTGTTGAGGACACTGATGAGGGATGTGTGCAGGACACTGATGGGGGATGTGTGCAGGACACTGATGGGGGATGTGTGGAGGACACTGATGAGGGGATGTGCAGGACACTGATGGGGAGAATGTGTGCAGGACACTGATAGAGGGGATGTGTGCAGGACACTGATGAGGGGATATGTGCAGGATACTGATGGGGATGAGATGTGGAGAGACACTGATGGGGGATGTGTGAGGACACTGATAGAGGGATGTGTGGAGGACACTGATGGAGGATGTGTGAGGACACTGATGGAGGAGATGTGTGCAGGACACTGATAGGGGGATGTGTGCAGGACACTGATGGGGGATGTGTGCAGGACACTGATGGGGGATGTGTGCAGGACACTGATGGGGGATGTGTGCAGGACACTGATGGGGGATGTGCAGGACACTGATGGGGGATATGTGCAGGACACTGATGGGGGATGTGTGCAGGACACTGATGGGGGATGTGTGCAGGACACTGATGGGGGGATGTGTGAGGACACTGATGGGGGATGTGCAGGACACTGATAGGGGATGTGTGCAGGACACTGATGGGGGATGTGTGCAGGACACTGATGGGGGATGTGTGCAGGACACTGATGGGGGATGTGTGCAGGACACTGATGGGGGATGTGTTGAGGACACTGATGGGGGATGTGTGCAGGACACTGATAGAGGGATGTGCAGGACACTGATGGGGGATGTGTGCAGGACACTGATAGGGGATGTGTGCAGGACACTGATAGGGGGATGTGTGGAGGACACTGATGGGGGATGTGTGCAGGACACTGATGGGGGATGTGTGGAGGACACTGATGGGGAGATGTGTGCAGGACACTGATGAGGGGATGTGTGGAGGACACTGATGAGGGGATGTGTGGAGGACACTGATTGGGGGATGTGCAGGACACTGATGGGGGATGTGTGGAGGACACTGATGGGGGGATGTGTGGAGGACACTTAGGGGGATCTAGGGGAGTGGGATGTTGGGATGGGAGGTCCTGGAGGGGTGTTTGGGTGGGAGGTCCAATATGGTATGTGTCGGTGGGAGATCCGGGGTGGGGCATAAATTTTTTTGCTGTGGGGCCCAGTCATTTCTAGCTATGCCCCTGGGTGACACCACCAGGAGATGAGCGCTTGCATTATGGAAGCACTCATCTCCCTACATTCATCTGTATCGCGATACAGATAAACACTTCAGCAGGGCAAGGGAGAGGCGTCTCCCTTCTTTGTTCCTCTGATAGGCTGCTGGCCTTGTGCCGGTAGCCTATCAGAGGCCGGCGCAGGCGGCGCAATGACGTCATCGCGCCGCCAGAGCCGTACTGCTCGGGACACAGGCCAGAAGAGGCCTGCATCGCATCGCTGCCATGGAGGTACGTATGTGTTTTTTTTGTTTTGTTTTTCTGTATGCAAATATGTTGGGGGGGGTGTGCTAAGCAGACAGAAGACAGACCGCCGGGGGTTGGGGTGGGGTGGCCTGCTGGGGGTGCTATAATTTGAACCCAAGCGATAACATGGATGGGGGTTTGGAGAGTAAACAGACAGCTGACGTGGGGGGGGCGGGGCTAAGCAGAGAGATCGCCGCCGGGGGGGTGACACCATTTTCTACCGCACCGGGTGACACTAGCCCTAGCAACGCCACTGCAGCATACCAAGACATTGTGGATAATTCTATGCTCCCAACTTTGTGGGACAGTTTAGGGAACACCTTTTCTCTTCCAGAACGAGTGTGCCCCAATTCACAAAGCAAGGTTCAAAAAAATGCATGGTTGGGTGAGTCTGGAGTGGAAGAACTTTACTGGCCCTCATAGAGCACTGACCGCAACCGCATCGAACACCTTTGGGATGAACTACACGAGACTGCAAGCCAGGCCATCTCCAACATCAGTGTCTCACAAATGCTTTTTTGAATGAATGGGCAAACATTCCCACAGACACACTCCAAAATCTTGTAGAAAGTCCTCCTAGAAGAGTGGAAGCTGTTTTATCTGCAATAAGGGCACACACTTCATATTAATTCCTATGGATTCAGAATGGAATGTCATAAAATCTCCTGTAAGTGTAATGTTTAAATGTCCCAATACTTTTGCCCATATAGTGTATGCTGATAAAGGTAATCTGATGTTTGTTACCACCAAAAGCTCCCTCTGTCAGCCCATCTGATGTCATTAACAACCACAACTTCACCAGTTCTAGTTCCACTGCAACTAGAAATTATTTGGCTTCTACACAGACTAGTTCATACAGTAAGTGGTTAAAGTCACTACCATTGTCCTTTGATTATTGGGTTTGCTGGCTATAGCAGCACTCTGTGGCTCATATAAAATACTGTATTTTTCATCCTATAAGATGCACCCCTCCCCCAAAGTAGGGGAGAAATGCCAGTGCGTATTGTCGGGCGAATTCTAATTAGCGCTTCCATTATGTAAGTGCTTATTAGTACAGAGGGATTGGGAAGTCTTGAATGCAGCGCTACCCGGGCTCTGTACTCACCACTTCCTAGTTTGACTGCGCACAGCTTTAAGACGTCAGCGCGCTGTGACTTCACGCGGCCAGGTCACAGCACAGTGTGTGACTGGCTGAACTGGAAGAGTGTGGATGTGAAGAGCAGCATTGGCGGCGGGTCCGAAGCAGTAGAGGTAAGTTAATTGTTAATTGTTTTTTAATGTCTGCTCTAAGCCTGGGGGTCTGATTTGAGGTCTGCTTGGGGGTCATTCACATCGGCTTTGATCTGAGGTCTGCTTGGGGGGGGGGGGGGTGTCATTCACATTGTGGCTCAGATCTGAGGTCTGTTTGGGGGGGACATTCACATTGGGGTCTGATCCAAGGTCTGCCTGGGGGTCATATTAACATTGGGGGTTCGATCTGAGGTTTGCTTGGGGGTCATTTACAGTGGGGGTCTGACTGAGGGATTCTTATTCACATTGGGGCTGTGATGTGAGGTCTGATTGGGGGTGTTATGAATATTGGGAGTCTGAACTGAGGTCTGATTAACATTGTAGGTCTGACTGTGGCTCCTAGGTGAGGTCTAATAACATTGGGGGTTTGATTGGGGCTCTGAGCTTAGGTCCGATGAAAAATATTTTTTCTTATTTTCCTTCTCTAAAACCTAGGTGCGTCTTATAGGCAGGTACGTCTTATATGATGAAAAATTCGGTAGATAAAAAATGGAACAGAGAAATAATGCCAGCATTCCCATTCTTACAAGTCTCTGTTCATACTAGCATCCAGGGTTCTGCATGGAACCTCCATCGACAGTCCTATCCAACTGACAGGAAGAATATATACTGCAAGTTACCAGTGGTATCCATTATGCAATGGATCTGGCACTGTTGTGGTTTTCGGTATATATGGAATGCAAGTATGATGGTGTCATAGTGTACCTCATGATATATTGTTGTGTAATTCTAAGTTTGTGAGCTCCAACTGTGAGAAATCTAAATGTCATGTGGCCTTTGCCCTGCCATGAAATATACAGTATATTGGAGAAAAGGCCAATTAGAGATTATAATGGTTAGAGTGCTGTCACATGTGCAGGTAATGTACAGGCTTTTTGATGCTTTACTGATACCAAAGCCTTGGGTGGATTTAAAAAAGAGGAGAAGTAGTACCTGCCCTTAGTACTTTCTCACCATTTATGATCCACACCTGATTTATCTTCAGTAGCTGGATAAAACCTGCACATCTAACAGCACACTTAGGCTACGTTCACACGACGACAATTGTCGTGCGACAAAAGTCGCGCGACAAATAGGGCACAACTTCACTGCAACATTTGTCGTGCGACATTTTGTCGCACACAATGTCGCGCGACAATTTTTATAATGGGAGTCTATGGTGTCGCATTGCGACATGCGACATGCTGCGACTGCGACACGACAGTTGCAGAAAAACCCATCCGGGATGGATTTTTTCCAACTGTCGTGTCGCAGTCGCAGCATGTCGCATGTCGCAATGCGACACCATAGACTCCCATTATAAAAATTGTCGTCGTGTGAACGTAGCCTTATAGTGTCTTCTGTTTCATCATATTGTATTAGATCAACATTTACACATATTTAAGAATAATTACACAAAGTATACAATGCATCAGGTAGGTGCACCTTTTTATCCATATGTTCTACTCTGCACTTTACCCTGGTACTTCCGTTCAATTCATTCACTTGTAAGGTGTACACATTTACTTTGGAGAAAATGACTCATTGACATCTGGTTCATAAATACATTGCTGCTTCACAGTAATGTTACTGGTGTCTCGTGACCGTGACATGGTACACAGTATAGTGCTTGAAAATGTATAATAATAGTGTCCTGTCTAAAGCAGAACAATGAGGTTTTTAGACAAACAGAGGAGGAATAGCATGCCAGAGAGATTATAGACATTAGTATATTAAAGGGCTTAACAATGGTTCTAGATACATCCACAACACAGTAATTTAGTCCCAGTCTCTTTAGGACTATCTTTTGAAAGCTAGCTAATGGACGTGACATCATCCCTTGGTGCATTTTGTGCTTAAAGCACGGCTGGTCACTTTCTCACTCATCTAAGCTCTACCTATGGACAGTAAAGTTACAATGTGGCAATTTCAAATACAGCACTGTATACGTCCATGCAGCATAACTTGATCTTCATGGCTGTGATGACAGTTTGCAATGGCTACTGAAGGAAACAAATAGGCAACCTAGTTATCTTGGCGGCAGGATAATTACACAAACTATATGCTTTGACTGGTGGAGTTAAGCAGTCAGACTTTTGAATGGCAAGAAAGGGCATACCCTTCTCAGGCTGGTAACACTCTAGTGTTCAGATGCACTAGAGGTTTGGAGAAAAGAAGAAAAAACAACCTCAATGGAAATACAAAGCAAAATACTATACTAATAGAGTAATATTTTCTTAGACATTATTCCATTTTATTTAAGAGGCTATCCCATGATTAATGTAAAAATGAAAATCAGACATCATATAGTACATAACAATCTCTCTCTAACAAAATTAGAACTAGCCCTGTACCTCACATGGATCCACAGATCTCCACATTCACTGCTCTGCTAGATTTATACCAAGCAGCTCAGGGGAGTGTCTTTTCTGCTGTGGCTAAGGGGGCGTGTCTCAGCTCTCCCTATCACAGCTCAGGGGGCGTGTCTCAGCTCTCCCTATCACTGCTCAGGAGGCAGTTGAAGTATGAAACTGAGCATGTGCGGCCATCTCAATGAGCAGGACAAGGAAATAAGAAAACAAACAAACTGCAGGTGGTGCTATAGAGATGCATTGTATTGAATAACTCAGTGGTTATGCAACATTTTTAATTACATGCAATTACAAAAGTATTCAGATCCAGGGGCTGGTTTGAAAACTGTAGAATACTTTTCGTGGGTCAACCCTTTTAACTACATTCTTAAAAGGTCACTAACTTTTCAAAGAACTTTTGATATATCATACAGACATATCAAAAGTTTAGATCTAAATTTTTGATACGTCTCTATGACATATCAGAAGTTTTTTCAAAAGTTAGTGACGCTATAAGTAGCATCAAAGGAAAAGACGTTATTTGGATACCTTTCCTGGGAGTAGTACAAGTGGCCTATACAAATGGAGGATTACAGATTGACAAACACTTGATTATTGGTGTGTCCTCTGCTCTTGTAGCTCTGATGTCTGTGCTCTCTTTGTGGCTTTAGAGCATGGCATTTGGCATTTCTCACTTCAGTACAAAAAAAGGGCACACTAACAACCCATTTTGAGCCAGTGGTAGGGAAGGGGGGCTGGACTACTTTAACAGCCTCCTCTGTAGCCTTCCATAAAACAGACTTACTCCCTGAGTTGATACTTATCTCTGCTGTTTGGATCAACTACCAATTATCCTGCTTCTCCACCATCCATATGCCACTTCATCAATTGCTTTAGACTACGGGCTCAGAATGCTCACTGTTTCTTTAGACTACGGGCTCAGACTGGCTCACTGTTTCTTTAGACCAGGGGTGCACAACCTGCGGCCCGGGGGCCACATGCGGTCCTCCATACCATTCTGTGCGGCCCCCAAACATCTGGTAAAAGACATTTAGGTCTATGTCTAATGGCTTCTTACATGTATCTTTCATGTATTCTCCTATTAGATGGGAGTCCTAGAACTGTAACTAGACATTTATAGTATATACTGTATGTTCAATATGCCAAAAATACAGTATTTAAGTTGGTATTGGTTCAGGCTGAGAATGTGGCCCCCCAACCAGAAAAGGTTGTGCACCCCTGCTTTAGACTATGGCACAATGATAGCTCTCTAACACAACAGGGAACCTAAAGAGTGGAAAAGTAGAACGCAAACGCATTTAGAGGTAACTTTGAAGACAATCACATGGCACAATGGTCTATTTCTTATTATTACCTATTAGACCTTATTGAGGATAACTGAAAGTTTACGATGCAATTAACAGGGCACATGCAAATGTTCAGTCTACATGGAGGATAGGCACTCAGCATGAGTTCCTCGGGTAGGCCAAAGAAATCCTAATCCCATTTATAGGTTTCTTTTTGGTTATGGGGGCTATAACGAGTACTGGCTGACAATAAAACACATCAATGGAAACTACATGCAGTTTACATTATGGTGACAGCATATCCTTTCTTAGCAAAGAGAAATGTGGTGCTCACAATCAAGCATTTTATGCCAGCCTAAAAGACTTGATCAGCCAACAGATAAGCATTTGCTCATTTGTTGGCTGATCTTTCTCCTCATTTGGGCAGGGTTCTCCACTATTGTACTTGTTACTGTTTGTAACAAGTCTGTTTCTGCTTATCTGCATTTGTATATTGTATTTGTGCCCTTATGTATTCACTCCTTTTATGTTAAATTGTCCTTATCCATGGTATATCATACAGGATAATGGAATCATTTATTGATTAACATATCTAATTGTGGTTAGAACTTTGGGAAACATTTTTCACACTGGTTAATGCAGCCTGACAAGTACAAAAACAGGTTTCAGAGCCAGTTGAACCGGGCAGAATCCCCATTGCAGAGAGAGAGAGTATAAGAGACCACCCCCTGTTCCCTCCACCCTTCTCAGAGTTTTGGCATTTTATACAATGGACCAGTTGATGAGATGTTCCAGCTTCTCGATCCCTCAGGATGAGGTTAGCAATGGGGAAGACACAGCAATAAAGCTGTATTGTTCTCTTGCAAATTGTTGACTATGCAAAGAGAATATCAATAGTACAATAGGTTCTGTGCTGAAGAGCTTGCAGTCAAAATGTTACCCTTCTAAAAACTTTCTTCATACAGTTTATTGGAATGTAGTGCTATGATACATTGTAACAAAAAAAGTCAAAGGTCGAAGATGATAATACTGAAAATAACTTTAAATTCTCCCCACCTAACGGACTGAAATTGAACTGAATTTGTGCTGCAAGTTCAATGGAGAGCTATATGGAGGGGTGTCGATGGAGGACAATATTAGGGGTATCAATGATCAATGGAGGGCTAGATAAAGTTATAATGAAGATTAACATGGTAAACATTTTCTAGTACCTTATTTGTTTTTAAATGAGTCCTGCATTTTAACAATATAAGATAAGCACCTATACCTGTTTCGTAAGCCTAATCCAGTTTTTTTTTCATTGTTTCATAGAGTGGTCATTAATAATAAAAATTCTGTGCATCCATTCATTTCCATCTATTTCTGCCATTGAAGTGTCCAATCCTAATCCATTTAGACACCTAATTCTTAAAGAACGACACTGCATCAACTGTTGCAATACAGCATCATTTTGGCCTGTAGAATCCAATAAGTATTCCAAATGCTGAGGATTTACATTGATAGCATGGCTGCATGTGAAGATTGGGGCAGATTTACTAATCCTTTCTAACATTCAGACCATATAAACTAAGGCAGCCTGAGAATTTAGCATTGTGGCTCAGACTGTCAGTTACACTATCCACTGGCTTCCTTAAATTGCGGTGTTGTTGCATCTGTGGTCACGCCACCATTATGCAAAGCCACACGCTAAAAAGCTGAAGCAGGAGAAATATATTCAATGGATTATTCTTTTTGGAGCATTTGCTTCGTACAGTAAATCAGTCTAAAACCTGATACAACAATATGAGCCAAAATTTGGCCGCATTTTACAACAAATCTAGGTGCAGTCACATTGGTAAATTCGCCCCGTTGTTTTGTCCACATGGACACCTGCTCCTGCTCACCTTCTATAATTCAGCAGTAAAGCAACCACTATGACTAAATTAATATTTATTTTGGAAACGCTCTTCTTTTTTTATTTCATAGAAATAATTTCAGTTCAGTAAACGTCATGTTGTCCATGTGATTGTAAAGACAAGGGTCTTCTGTTAGGGTCCCACATGCGGTCTCCTGTTTTTCTGTTGAGAAGGGAGCAGCAAACGACTGTACAACAGGTGAGTGTGTTATGACCTCTAAAATGTCTATTGTTTGAGAACTGGTAAAGACGAATTTAGAGATGAGCAGAAGTTTCCTTCCTAACTGACAGCTCGTTAAGTGGAGGTGAAGCGCGGTATATACATGGAGTGATCACCTCCACAGTATGAGGAGGAGAGATCGCTGCTACTATTGCTCATCCCCATACAAAAGCATTGCTCCTGGGCAGCAGATCGCTGTTTAGACAGCACAATCTGCTGCCCGGGAGTGATGACTGAGTTTATCTGTGGAACCTTTAGAAGGGCAGATTATCATGAACGAGCATTCATAGGAGTATTCCCGATAATCCGCCCAAATATTGGGCAGTCTAAATCTATCTTATGTCTGGTAGATTTATATGAACATTGATAAGGAATATAAACATTGATAAGGCTAAAGTAAGCCAAGTCTAAAGCATGCCCTAACATTCCCTCCTTCCCATCTCTAAAATGAGTAGGTTTACACTGGTCTTTCAATACATAACTGGTGATCATGCAAAGACTTAAAGGGCATCTGTCAGCAGATTTGTACCTATGACACTGGCTGACCTCTTGCATGTGCACTTGGCAGTTGAAGGCATCTGTGTTGGACCTATGTTCATATGCATGCATATGTCTGATATGATGTTGTAATATATGCAAATGAGCCTTTAGGAACAATGGGGGTGTTGCTGTTACACCTAGAGGCTTCACTTCATCTGCAATTGCTGCACCTTCTGCACTTTGATTAACAGGCCAAGGTGTGATGACGTTTTCCCTGCCTGGCCCTGTCAATCAAAGTGCAGAGGGCACATATGAACATGGGACCAACACAGATGCCTTCAGCTGCCAAGTGCACATGTAACAGGTCAGTCAGTGTCACAGGTACAAATCTTCTGACAGATGCCCTCTAATGAGGGTTAAATCTACATCTAGCGAAAGTTTTCTTAAATTTCATTCAACACATAATCAGGCAAGGCAGTCACGCTAAGATCACACCCACAGGATATCTGGCCATTTGCCCCACATTGGCAGTAAGTTTGCATTGTGTTTGGCCAGTGTTCCAGAGAAAGACAAACATAACTTTACATGTGCATACAATAGAAATGATTTCAGGAAAGGCACAGTACAGGCACAGTTGCCTCTAAAGGTGGATTTAGACAAACCAATAATTGTCCGGATTGTTGGGAATGACCTTCCTGTGAACGCTCGTTCCCAATAATCTGGCCATCTAAATGTGCCAGTGCCACCATCCTGTCATCCGTGCAGGCACCACAGATCATTGTTTCTGGGGAGCAGATCGTGCTGTCCCTCATCCTCATACTGTGAAGGAGATTTTCAATGCAGCTGTCTCCTTCACTGGCAGATAATCGGTCGCACCATCAGCCAGCCTAAACCTGCCTTAATCTGTATTCATTTTATTATGGAAGTGCCTCAAACACTTTTCGAGTAACTAATAAGTATACTTTACTAACAGGATTAATTCATAGATCCCCATGCTTTGCATAGGAATTGGCACTTTACTTACAGTACCTTGCAAAAGTATTCACCCCCCCCCCCTTGACTTTTTTTCATGTTTTGGTGCCTTACAACCTGGAATTAACATGGATTGTTTGAGGATTTGCATCATTTAATTTACAGAACATGCCCACAACTTTGAAGATGTTTGTTTTTTTTATTGTGAAGCAAACAACAAATAGGACAAAATAACAGAAAAAGTAACTGTGCATAACTATTCACCCCCCTAAAGTCAATACTTTGCAGAGCCACCTTTTGCGGCAATCACAGCTCCAAGATGCTTTGGATAAGTCTCTATGAGCTTGATACATCTTACCACTGGAATTTTTGCCCATTCCTCCTTGAAAAACTGCTCCAGCTCCTTCAAGTTGGATGGTTTGGGCTTGTGAACAGCAGTCTTTAAAGAGGACATTTCATGTAAAAAAAAAGTATGAACTAAGTATCATGATATGTAGAGCGGTGCCCAGGGATCTCACTGCACTTACTATTATCCCTTGGCGCCGCTCCATTCTTCTGCTATGTCCTCCGGTATCTTCGGTGACTTGGTTCTCCTGGGAGGAGTCTGGCCTTTTTGTCCTGGGTGTCTTCTTCTTCCAGTTGTTGTTACTATACTGTATGTCTAGTTCTCATGTGCATGATCGCCACTTTGAGTATTTGGTTAGGGATTGATTTAGGCCTATAACGCTATAATATGGGCATATTGTCTTCTTTAAAAATGGCGCCCGCTGGGTCCCTGGGAGGGCGGGTATTGCGGCTTATATATTGCGTGGCATGGTTGCTTGTCGTCTTTCTCCTGTGTGCGCGGCACTCTGGAGATTCCAGTGGGCCAATCTAGTTATCAACGCAAGGTTTTGTTATGCATCTGCACTCCCGCACATGATCTCGTGATATATTGCGGGACTTTGGCTGCCATCTTAGGGGACGCCATTTGATCCTATACTCGATCGATGATACATGCTTTCAGACCACAGGTGAATGTTTTTTTACCGATGATAAGGAAGGAGGGATTGGTTATATTGCAGAGGGTATATAGTATGAGAGTAGGTCAGATAGACACGCCCACAGAAGAAGTGAGGCGAAACGTATGTCGGGGTATTCTGCCTCCTCGAGCTCTTGGTCGGTATGTCTCAAATGTTTCAGTGTTCCTTTCTTTGAAACCTTTCCCTTTTATGCTATTTGGCTTTATTTCAAATAGGGGGTTTCTTTATTCTACTATTTGTAAATCATTGATGATGATGGTTTGGTCTGATTATCTTCCCAGTATGTATTGATAATTAGGATAACATGATAAAGTGTGGAGGAGTGGATTGAATCATCATCTATTAACGATTGTGACACTTATATTGATGAGGGATATAGCTCACATATGTGTATTATTGACAATTATATATTCAAAATGAAGTGAGACTAACATATGCTGATCCACAGTTCGGCAGGGATATCATTCTTACAGCACTGACCTGCATTGTTGTTTTTTGCTTATTGTCCTGATATTCATATAGTGTATCTCTTTTTGGAGATGACATAATAAAGATGTTCTTTGTATTACATGTGTGGTGTTTGCAATTTGGTTTTGTAGCTATGTTTCCACACATGATTCTTTATTATATGGTTTTTGGAAGGTAGTTTGAGACTGGCACTTACACGTGTGAAGAAACATAAATGTGTCCAATACGGTAAATACTTATTTATTCAATAACAAAAGATAAAAATAATATTAAAAATATATAGCATACTGTAGGTAAAGGAATCATGCAATGGCTGCAGCAAATGTCCTTAGTACAAAAAAACTTTGTTGCAAAAAATTAATATATGAAGTAGTAAAAGATGATGATAAAAAATGGTAAGAAATAATGATAAAATCCTAACAAAATGGATTGGTGAAAAGTTGATAGAAGATATATTATTCTAGACAATTGTAGGCAGATAAACTGCATGTGCAATAATTAAGCGGTATAGATGCGAGTAGTTGCCGCATGGATTGAGTAATCCGATCTTATACATGTTCAGTTTACCTCCCAGCTCAATATGTCAATGGTAGCTTGAGGATGAAAGTTATGGTGACAGTATAGCGTCTGTGGTTATTATATAGTTATCTGTCCCAATCTCTATATATCCATAAGTATCAGGTACCTGATCGGTGTTGTATCCACTGTAGGCTGTAGGGGGAGAGGTCTAGTCTTACCCGCAATGTACCTTCTCCTTTCCCGTGTTATCTTCTCGGCGTCTCTTCTACACGTTCACAGCAGCCGTCTTCCGACCAACACGCCGAGATCTACTAACCTACCTAAACCAGATATCTCCATCTCATTGTGTGGCACTACCATCACACCTAGGCAGAATGCCCGCTGTCTCGGTGTTATATTTGACACTGATATTTACTTCACCCCCAATATTAAATCTCTCGCCAGATTATGTCACCTGCGCCTCAAAAACATCTCTAGAATCCACACATTTCTCTCTTTGGAAAAAACAAAAACTCTCATTGTTGCCCTGATCAATTCCTTCCTCGATTACTGTAACTCACTATTAATTGTCCTCCCACTCACCAGACTTTCCCATCTCCACTGCACCCATGCACCCAAAGGCACTACAGATATCGGCTGGTGACTGGCTCATGCAGCTTTATATCTACTCCCCTATTTTCCCAGGATAGATGGACCATTGTAAAAAACAAGCGCTTTTACCTTTTGTATCATCCCTTTGCCCTCATAGATTGTAGGCTCTTGTGAGCAGGGCCTTCATTCCTCTTGTAATTATTGACTTGTCTGTAGCTATGCACTGTTATCTGTGGCGTTACATAGGACTGCAGGTGACATTTACTACATTATCTGTACTCAGAGAGTTATCACTGTGTAATCTGTGGTGATACATAGGACTGCAGGTAACAGCTACTACTTTATCTGTACTACATTATCTGAGAGTTATCAAGGTGTGATCTCTGGTAGTACATACGACCACAGGTAAGACTTTTATGGCCTATTCATAGAAGTTCGATAGATGCAGGATCTGCCACAGGTCCCATTCTGCCATAGAAGTTAATGGAGACAGCAACGCTTGTGGAGCTACCCCTCCATACACTGCAGCAGGCAGATGAAGCCCTGTTCTCGAGATAGTCCACATCTATCAGACTTTATGGCATATCCACTGCAAAGTCAGAATTGGGAATAACTCTATAAAAGACGGTCACAGTATTGCAGGTTTACCCTGTGGTTGCTACATGGGAATGCACCCTTATTAACAGACTGCCTGCTTGTCATGATGTATCGCCCAGCTACTTAACTGCTCCACTGAGGAACTGAAAAGGCTTAGAGGGAATATTGACTTCATGCATAGTGTGTAATTGAGTAAATGAACAGTAAATCAACATGTTCAGGCCAAGTGCAGAAGAGGATCTGTCCAGGGACAGCAAATTAAGTGGTGACATGAGTGAATCATGTCACTACCCCTATTTTGCACCTTATGGTCACATTGCCAGAGGATTGTAGGAGTTAACACAGGCCACAGATGTGGACCAGGGAGCCTTCTGCAGCACTCAGGGGTAAAGTACAGTATGGTGTGACATCCAAATTGATATCACATCAACAACAGATAATTCTAATTGGCCAACCCCCACAAGAAGTGGTCAGTTGTGCATTAGGCTAGGGCTACACTGCAACTTTTTGTACTGCGATTGATTTTTATCTATTGAACTAAAGCTGCACTTCAGCTGAACTTCAGTCAAATGCAATCCTGAAGACTGCAGCAGTCATTCAGTAGTTCAAATAAATCAGTTGCGCTACAAAAAGTCGCAGTGTAGCGCAGGCCTTAGGTTGGTAAGGTGAGGGTAGGTTAACACAATGTATTATCTTTTCTTTTTCTCCGTGTTTTTTTTTTTTTTTTTAAGTGAAAGGCGAGAAATGGATTCCATCAAAAGCTGTTTTTCTGGCAAGGTTGTCATATTTATTTGTTTGTTTGTTTGTTTGTTTTTACTTTAACCGCTTCAGGACCGCCGTACGCAGGATTGCGTCCTGCGGGCGGTCCTGTTCTTCCTGTTCACAGCGTCTGGCGTCTGAAGAGTTGTACTACAGCCTGCCAGCGATGATCAATCGCTGGCAGGCTGTAGATGCGATATAAATCGCATCAAACAGCTATATCAGACGCTGTTTTATGAACAGCGTCTGATATAGCTGCTACCTGGTCCTCTGGTGGTCCCATTTTCTGGGATCGACCACCAGAGGACCAGGTAACACAGTAAAGTTGCACCAAACACTACACTAACCCCCCCCTCACCTATTAACCCCTTGATCACCCCATCTAGACCCCTGATCACCCCCTGTCATTGATCACACCCCTTGTAAGGCTCCATTCAGACGTCCATATGTGTTTTGCGGATCCGTGGATTCACGGATCCGTGGATTCACGGATCCGCGGATCCGATCCGCGGATCCGATCCGCGGATCCGATCCGCAGATCCTCAAAACACGGACACCGGCAATGTGCTTTCCGCATTTTGCAGATCCGCACATTGCCAGAACTATATAGAAAATGCTTTCTTGTCCGCAATTGCGGACAAGAATAGGACATGTTCTATATTTTTGCGGAACGGAAGTGCAGACTCGGAGCGCGGATCCGTAATTCCGGATCCGAGCGGGACAAAGTCTGTCCCCATAGAAATGAATGGGTCCGCAATTCCGTTCCGCAAACAGAATTGCGGACGTGTGAATGGGGCATAAGGGTCCCCTATCACCACCAGTTAGTTAGCTACTTGTTAGGTAGCTAGCGCCCAGCCCACCGCACCGCAGTCACTGATTTTGGCAGAGATTTATTCATCCACATTGATCGATGCGAATGAAGAAATCTGTGCCGTTCATTTTTTTTTTTCAGCGCAGAGGCTGAACGGAAAAAATCTCATTACCCATATGCTCAATATAAGGAGAATCGCAGAAACTCCTAATGCTGGCCATACGTGTAATGATTGCGGAGACCCTCAAATGCCAGAGCAGTACAAAAACCCCACATGTGACCCCATTTTAGAAAGAAGACACCCCAAGGTATTCCGTGAGGGGCATGGCGAGTTCATGCAAAATTTTATTTTTGTCACAAGTTAGTGGAATATGAGACTGTAAAAAAAAAAAAAAAAAAACAATTTCCGCTAACTTGTGCCAAATTTTTTTTTCTGTGAACTCGCCATGCCCCTCACGGAATACCTTGGGGTGTCTTCTTTCCACAATGGGGTCACTTGTGGGGTATTTATACTGCCCTGGCATTTTAGGAGTGCTAAAGCGTGAGAATCCAAATGCGTAAAAATGGCCTGTAAAATCCTAAAGGTACTCATTGGAATTTGGGCCTTTAGCATCTTGGCTGCAAAAGTGTCACACATGTGGTATCGCCGAACTCAGGAGAAGTAGGGCAATGTGTTTGGGGTGTATTTTACATATACCCATGCTGGGTGTGAGAAATATCGCTGTAAACGACAACTTTTTACATTTTTTATTCAAAGTTGTCAATATACAGAGATATTTCTCTCACCCAGCATGGGTATATGTAAAATACACCCCAAAACACATTGCCCTACTTCTCCTGAGTACGGCGATACCACATGTGTGACACTTTTTGCAGCCAAGATGCGCAAAGGGGCCCAAATTCCAACGAGTACCTTTAGGAGAGTATTTTTACGCATTTTCTTCTCACGCTTTAGGGCCCCTAAAATGCCAGGGCAGTATAAATACCCACATGTGACCCCATTTTGAAAGAAGACACCCTAAGGTATTCCGCTGAGGTGCATAATGAGTTCATGAAAATTAAACTTTTGTCAAAAGTTAGCGGAAAGGGAGACTTTGTGAGAAAAACAATAAAAATCAATTTCCACTAACTTGTGCCAAAAAAAAATATTCTATGAACTCGCCATGCCCCTCATGGAATACCTTGGGGTGTCTTCTTTCCAAAATGGGGTCACATGTGGGGTATTTATACTGCCCTGGCATTTTAGGGGCCCTAAAGCGTGAGAAGAAAATGCGTAAAAATGCCCTTCCTAAAGGTACTCATTGGAATTTGGGCCTTTGGCATCTTGGCTGCAAAAAGTGTCACACATGTGGTATCGCCGTACTCAGGAGAAGTAGGGCAATGTGTTTAGGGTGTATTTTTACATATACCCATGCTGGGTGAGAGAAATATCTCTGTAAACTGACAACTTTGAATAAAAATTGTAAAAAGTTGTCGATATACAGCGATATTTCTCACACGCAGCATGGGTATATGTAAAATACACCCCAAAACACATTGCCCTACTTCTCCTGAGTACGGCGATACCACATGAGTGACACTTTTTGCAGCCAAGATGCGCAAAGGGCCCTAAATCCAATGAGTACCTTTAGGATTTCACAGGGCATTTTTATGCATTTGATTCTCACACTTTAGGGCCCCTAAAATGCCAGGTGAGTATAAATACCCCACATGTGACCCCATTTTGGAAAGAAGACACCCCAAGGTATTCCGTGAGGTGCATGGTGAGTCCACGAGAATTTATACTTTTTGCCACAAGTCAGCGGAAATAGTTTTTGTTATTTTTTTATTTTGTTTTTACAAAGTCTCATATTCCACTAACTTGTGACCAAAAATAAAATTTTACATGAACTCACCATACCCCTCACAGAATACCTTGGGGTGTCTTCTTTCCAAAATGGGGTCACATGTGGGGTATTTATACTGTCCTGGCATTTTAGGGGCCCTAAAGCGTGAGAAGAAGTCTGAATCCAAATGCGTAAAAATGGCTCGAATCCTAAAGGTACTCATTGGTTTAGGGCCTTTGCATCTAGGCTGCAAAAGTGGCACACATGTGGTATCGCCGTACTCAGGAGAAGTAGGGCAATGTGTTTGGGGTGTATTTTTACATATACCTATGCTGTGTGTGAGAAATATCTCTGTAAACTGACAACTTTGAATAAAAATTGTATACAAAGTTGTCAGTTTACAGCGATATTTCTCTCACGCAACATGGGTATATGTAAAAATACACCCTAAAACACATTGCCCTACTTCTCCTGAGTACGGCGATACCACATGAGTGACACTTTTTGCAGCCAAGATGCGCAAAGGGGCCCTAAAACCAATGAGTACCTTTAGGATTTCACAGGGCATTTTTATGCATTTGATTCTCACACTTTAGGGCCCCTAAAATGCCAGGTGAGTATAAATACCCCACATGTGACCCCATTTCGGAAAGAAGACACCCCAAGGTATTCCGTGAGGGGCATGGTGAGTCCATCAGAATTTTTATTTTTGCCAGAAGTCAGCGGAAATAGTTTTTTTTATTTTTTTATTTTGTTTTTACAAAGTCTCATATTCCACTAACTTGTGACAAAAATAAAATTTTACATGAACTCACCATACCCCTCACAGAATACCTTGGGGTGTCTTCTTTCAAAATGGGGTCACATGTGGGGTATTTATACTGTCCTGGCATTTTAGGGGCCCCTAAAGCGTGAGAAGAAGTCTGGAATCCAAATGCGTAAAAATGGCCTGCAGAAATCCTAAAGGTACTCATTGGTTTTAGGGCCTTTGTACCCAGGCTGCAAAAGTGGCACACATGTGGTATCGCCATACTCAGGAGAAGTAGGGCAATGTGTTTGGGGTGTATTTTTATATATACCTATACTGTGTGTGAAAATATCTCTGTAAACGACAACTTTTAAAAATTTTATACAAAGTTGTCAGTTTACAGAGATATTTCTCTCACCCAACATGGGTATATGTAAAAATACACCCCAAAACACATTGCCCTACTTCTCCTGAGTACGGCGATACCACATGTGTGACACTTTTTGCAGCCTGGGTGCGCAAAGGGGCCCAAATTCCAACGAGTACCTTTAGATTTTACATGGCGGCTCACAATTTAGCCCCGCCCAAAATGCCAGAACAGTAAACACACCCCACAAATGACCCCTTTTCGAAAGTAGACACCCCGAGGTATTCACTGAGGGGCATAGTGAGTCCGTCTGAGATTTCTTTTTTTTTGCCAGAAGTTAGCAGAAATTGAAACTTTTTTATTTATTTATTTTCTCAGAAAGTGTCATTTTCCGCTAACTTGTGAAAAAAATGAAATGATACATGAACTCACCATGCCCCCGCGAATACTTTGGGGTGTCTTCTTTCTAAAATGGTGTGATTTGGGGGTATTTATACCATCCTGACATTCTAGCACCTGAAGAAACATGACAGGCGCTCAGAAAGTCAGAGCTGCTTCAAAATGCCGAAATTCACTTTTTTGCACCATAGTTTGTAAACGCTATAACTTTTACCCAAACCAATAAATATACAGTTATTGGACTTTTTTTTATCAAAGACATGTAGAACAATAAATTTAGAGAAAAATTTATATAGAAATGTAGTTTTTTTAAAAAAAATTTACAACAGAAAGTGAAAAATGTCATTTTTTTGTAAAAATTTCGGTAATTTTTGATTAATAGCAAAAAAAGTAAAAATGTCAGCAGCAATGAAATACCACCAAATGAAAGCTCTATTAGTGAGAAGAAAAGGAGGTAAAATTCATTTGGGTGGTAAGTTGCATGACGGAGCAATAAACGGGTAAAGTAGTGTAGTGCGGAATTGTAAAAAGTGGCCTGGTCTTTAAGGGTGTTTAAGCTAGGGGGGCTGAAGTGGTTAAAGAAACGTGTCACCTATATTTTCTGCCAGTTAAAACCAGATAGTGGCACATATCCTTTTTTCTAATCTATTTTTATTTTCTGATTGTAGATTTGTTATTTCATTTTCTGAACATGATTATGGGGGCAGCCATGTTGCCTGTGCTTGCCTATAGTATTTAAAGACCTGTATTCAGCATGGGCCATAGATGCAATAGTCTGGAGGGGACCCACTGACTTCTATGCAAGCGTTTTCTAGTCATCATCTGTGATAAGCTTTGATGATCACCTATTGTGACTGGTGGGTCCTATGATCCATCAGCACTTGTTTGCACAGGCCGATGCAAACTAGATGTGGTAGGAACGATTGCAACAGCAGTCGTCCTCTCATATGCACTTCTGCCGCTTATCATCAGCACATCCCTTATTACACATAAAGTTGTACTGCCCACAATCGGGCATACTTCATCCTGATGAAAGATGCCCATCAGCAAAACAATCGTTTGCTAATTTGTTGGCTGATCTGCTGCTTGATTATGCAGGCCAATTATCGGGAATGAGCGACCCTATGAACATTTGCTCCTGATAATTGGGCCAAAAAAATGTGGTCTAATTTCCGTTGTTACACTCCATTAGAGAAGCGGAGCAAAGAAAATAATTGCAGGGTTCGGTACATTATTAAAATGAACAGAGCTGATCAGATTCAATTGACTACAATGGGGTCCGTTTAGGTTCTGTTCAGGATCCTTCTTTTTTCACCGGAACAAAAAAAAGACCTGCATGCCAGTCTTTTTGACCGAATTTGCAAAGAATAGTGTCCAGCGCCAAAACTGCAGGATGTTAGGGTATAAATAAAGATAGTGAGATGGAAAATTAAAAATAACCACCAAAAATTCTTTAAAATACATTTAACAAACAGAAGGGGAATAGAGTTTTATTGATGTGATTAAGAATTCACTTCAACCACACCAATTAACAATGCCAAGCATCGCATTATATCAAAGGATATGGACACCTTTGTAAAAAAAAAATATATGTATATATATTTTTTCTTTACACTAATTAATTTATTTTGTGGAGAAAACCATTTCTCCAATTGGTTCTATTTATCTTTTTTTTTTTCATTTTGTTCTACAGCCTGCTGTGCTTCCTACTTACAGCAGGCTATTCTCAGTGAGTTTACAGAGAATCCGTCATCTGATGGATTTTCTGTCTCCCTCTCTCTCCTCCCCCACACCACACTGTATTGCAGGTGGGCCCTGTTAATGGCAGCGTCGGGTGGGCCCTGTGTATGGCAGTATCAGGTGGGCCCTGTGTATGGTAGCGTCAGGTGAGCCATGTGTATGGTAGCATCATGTGGGCGCTGTGTATGGCAGTGTCAGGTGGGCCCTCTGTATGGCAGCGTCAGGTGGGCCCTGTGTATGGCAGCGTCAGGTGGGAGCTGTGTATGGCAGAGTCAGATGGGCCCTGTGCCGTCCTTTTCACCCCGCCATGTAGGATGGCCGTCCTCACCTCCATACAAGCCGTCACCCCCCTCCCCTTCAGGTTAGCTAGTTCGGCAACAAGCCCGACCACCCGCCCTCCCCCCTCCTCCTTCAGCATGGCCGGTGCTGCAACATGCCCCCCCCCCCACACTGTATGGAAGCATCAGGTGGGCGCTGTGTATGGCAAAGTCAGGTGGGCTTGTGTCTGGCAGCGTCAGGTGGGCCCTGTTAATGGCAGCGTCGGGTGGGCGCTGTGCATAGCAGCATCAGGTGGGCCCTGTGTATGGCAGCGTCAGGTGGGCCCTGTGTATGGTAGCATCATGTGAGCGCTGTGTATGGCAGTGTCAGGTGGGCCCTGTGTATGGCAGCGTCAGGTGGGCCCTGTGTATGGCAGCGTCAGGTGGATGCTGTGTATGGCAGTGTCAGATGGGCCTTGTATCTGGCAGCGTCAGGTGGGCGCTGTGTATGGCAGCGTCAGGTGGGCCCTGTGTATGGCACCGTCAGGTGGGCCCTGTGTATGGCAGCTTCAGGTGGGCGCTGTGTATGGCAGCTTCAGGTGGGCCCTGTGTATGGCAGCGTCAGGTGGGCCCTGTTTATGGCAGGGTCCGGGTGGGCGCTGTGTATGGCCGCGTCCTCACCTCCATGCAAGCCGTCACCCCCCTCCCTTCAGGTTGGCTAGTTCGGCAACATGTCCAACCCCGTGCCCCCCCCCCCCCCCCCGCCCCCTCCTCCTTCAGGATGGCCGTCGCTGCAACACTCCCCCCCCCCACACACTTTAGGATGGCTGTCCCCCCTAGTCAAGGTTTGCAGAGCAGCAGCGGGGCAGAGTGTTAGCTGTAACACAGCTGACACTCTGCTTGAAGTGCACGATATCGGTGCTGGCAGCGGCCCCATGCTTGAAGGGTGGACGCTGTGGTTACCATTGCAACCGACGCCTTCACAGGCATCCAGATTGCCATGGTATAGCTGAGCCTGATTAGGCTTACTGTGAATGACAATACACTGCAGTACACTATACAGTGTACTGTAGTGTATTGTAGAGGCATCAGACCCACTGGATCTGCAAGAACCAAGTGGGTCTGAGTAAAAAAAGTGTAAAAATAGAGTAAAAAAAAAATCTAACTTCTTCCTATACGCAGACATATAATTGGTTGAAAAAAAAAAAACACTAAACATGTTTGGTATCGCCGCAGATGGATGCAGACCCATTCAACTTGAAGTGCCTACATCAGCCCCCAATGCTTCCATCAGCCTCATAAGTAAAATAAAATAAAAACTTAACTTTCCTACTCCAGACGCCGACACTCCTCACCGCCTGCGCTCGGTCTTCCTCCTCTTCAGTCTGTGCTGTGAACTGGCGAGCACAGCGTGAGGTCACAGCGTGACTTCACATGTGCGCAGCCTTCACAGTCGAGAGCCAAGGACCAGGAAATGGTGAGTATCGAGCTTTCACTGCTTCCTGTTCCTCACTGAATTTGTGGGCAGTAGCCAGCAGGGTTCAAGAGGCAGCTGCCTTGGGCCTCCCAGGAGCAACTGGGCCAGAGGCAGCTGCCCCTTTTGCCCCGCATTAAAGATGGCCGTGGCGAGGGTTCGGGGCAGTGGTAGTTTGATTTCGAGGCCCTGGCCCCGGATAAAAAGCCCTAGCGACGCCCCTGCTTCCAGACGCAGCTATTTTTCACCTTCCTGACATGACCAAATTTTGCAAATCTGACGTGTCACTTTATGTGGTAATAACTTTGTAATGCTTTTACTTATCCAACCGATTCTTTTCTCCTGACACATTGCATTTCATGTTAGTGAATTTGAGTTGATATGTTTTACCCTTATTTATAAAAAAATAAAAATTCTGAACATTTGGAAACATTTTCTAAATTTTCATTTTTATGCTTTTAAGACGGGTAGTAATTCCTCATAAAATAGTTATTAACATTCATTCACCATATGTCTACTTTATGTTGGCATCATTTTGGAAAATTAAATAAAAGTTGCAGTGGTGGCTCACTCCTGGTTAACTATGGTGTGGTGCTGCTAGCCCTATTGAAAGGGCACCTGTTTTATCATTTTGTAAATGTCATTTTATTCTTAGGATGTTAGAAGGCTTAGAATTTTAGAAGCAAATTTCCAAAACCCAATTTTTAAGGACCAAATCAGTTATGAAATCACTTTGTGGGACTTACATAATAGAAAGCACCCATAAATTACCCCATTTTAAAAATGACACCCCTCAAGTTAGTTATAACCTGGTTACCCTTTAGGATGCAGGTTGTAAAAGTAGGCAGGACTTAAAGGGGTTGTCCCATCTTTTCTCTGTGCAGCACTCTGCTTCCTGAATCTTCTGGGGGTGGTTACTAACAAACTTATTTGATAGTAGAAGCAAGCGTCGCACTGTTGATTTCATTGCAGTGCTTGCCTGTATGTGCGTGCTCGAGATGCAGCTACTAGCTGATTCTATTATCAGTGTTGCCAGAGCAGGGGGTCTTTACAACCAGCCATGCTATGAGTGGTTGCTTCAGGATGCCCATGAGCTGTTAATTAGTTAATTAATTAGTTTATATGGAGCAGCAGAGAGGTGGCTGGGATGGAATATGCAGCGTAAGCGAGAATATGCACACCCCTGTGCCCACCACAGCCCAGGTCAAGGAATGGAAACACTGCGCAAGAGCAGCCACCTGTAGCGGTGGCTGTAACCCTTGACTACAAGTAATAAACAAAGGCCTCTTTCACACGGGCGTCATGTTTGACGCCCGGATAAGAGGCGGGTGCGTTGCGGGAATATGCTCGTTTTTCCCGCGCGGGTGCAAACGTTTGTAACGCGTTTTGCACGCGCGTGAGAAAAAACGCCATGTTTGGTACCCAACCTGAAGCCGGACTTCATCACTGAAGTCCGGTTTCGGGTCTTCTGGAGAATTGATTATTTTCCCTTATAACATGGTTATAAGGGGAAATAATAGCATTCTTAATAAAGGACGCTTAGTAAAATGAAGTGGAAGGGGTTAAAAATAATAAAAGTTAACTTACCTTAGCCACTTGATCGCGTAGTTGCGATCTCTCCTCTCTTTCCCTGCATCATCTAAGATCTACAGGACCTGTGATGACGTCACATCACATGGTCCAATCACATGGTCCATCTTACCATGGTGATGGACTATGTGATTGGACCATGTGATGTGACGTCATCACAGGTCCTTTAGATCTTAGATGATGAAGGAAAGAGAGGAGAGATCGCAACTACGCGATCAAGTGGCTAAGGTAAGTTAACTTTTATTATTTTTAACCCTCCACTTCATTTTACAATGCATTCTTTATTAAGAATGCTATTATTTCCCCTTATAACCATGTTATAAGGGAAAATAATAGAGATCGGGTCCCGTTGCTAAGAACCATGCGGGAAAATCGCAACGCATCCGCACTTGGTTGCGGATGCTTGCGATTTTCCCGCAGCCCCATTCACTTCTATGGGGCCTGCGTTGCGTGAAAAACGCACAATATAGAGCATGCTGCGATTTTCACGCAACGCAGAAGTGATGCGTGAAAATCACCGCTCATGTGCACAGCCCCATAGAAATGAATGGGTCCAGATTCAGTGCGGGTGCAATGCGTCCTCCTCACGCATTGCACCCGTGCGGAAAACTCACCCGTGTGAAAGGGGCCAAAGTGTAATGCCTGTAGGTAGGGAGAGACACGGAAAGTGAGCCCTGACCTAGAACCCAGCCCACTTTGCCTACCTACTTGCAGAACAAGCCCTAGGCAGCAAGACCACAACTGATCGACAGCCCCTGCACTACTTATGTGCAGAGACAAAACAAAAACGCAGTTGTACATAAATGGGTCAGAAGAACCATACAGGTTATGCAGTACCAATTGAGAGATAGAGAGTGGTCAGAAGACAAGCCGGGGTCAGATGAATGAGCAATCCAATAAGCAAAGGAACCAGGAACACAGCTAGTGAGTCAGAGACTATTACTGGCACTGGTATATAGACAGGAAGGGGTTTAAATAGAGCACAGAGTCTCAGAATCAGAACCTGATTCGGCGCTCCATTAGTCAGAAAACTAGCACACAGGAATAAAGGAGCGGAGCAATAATCTCACTGCTAGTCACCTGCAGCACACACCCGCTGTGTGGAGAAACAGAGCATTGCATCCTTTTGCTAAGGAAGCTGTTGTGTCACCAGGGGGGGTGGCTTAGCAGTGCGTCTCTCCCGGTGCGGCTGCGCTGAAGCAAGAGACAGCGCTGCTGGAGCCCAGGCAGGTGAGTTTGTGACACAAAGGGAAGAAGAATTAGGAATAGGAAGAGAAGGAGGCCATAGCGGAAATAACATGCAGGGGTAGGTTTATGATTATAATGCTAAAAGGAACAAAATGAAAGCAACTTTGCACAATGAGCCAAGCCCTGTGGGCACCATTGACATTTTTGTATTGTACTAATATTTAGCTAAAACCGTTTTTCCAATAAGTCATAATTACACCTTTAGATTTCTGCATCCTGTATTTTTTCACATATACTGCAGGCTGCTCTGTCCCCATGAAATATGAATAAAACCCCCACTCACCCGCTCTGGTCATCCAAATTCCTGCCACACAGCTCTGTCTCCATTTCTTTTGGCTGTAAGTGTGACAAGCCTGCACATACCGCTGCCAGCCATTCAACTGGATGACTAGAAGAGGTAGTGTCAAATTTTTCAGGGGCTCAGACAACCCCTTTCAATTGAATTGTTACCAATTTTAGGGCCTGCAAAGTGAAGGAAGGCGCACTGCGCATGGTTGTCCGCCATCCATTCATTACTATGGGAGTACCGAAAATAGTCGAGCAACGCACTTGGCTATTTGCGGAAGTCCCATTGAAATGAATGAGAAGCGCACCCGCGCAAGTGCAGCCACTGCTCCGTTCACTTCTATGGGGCTGACTGAAATAGCTGAGCCAGAGGTGGGACCTGCACCTAGCAGACATTGGAGGCAAAGCCTAGCCATATCCTATTATATTTTTTATTTCCACTATGTGCAAGTTGATTTTAGCCTTTTTATTTAACACAGATCATGACCTTGTATACCCTGTGAACTCTTGTTGATTATGGAGAGTCCAGGAGAACGATTTGTACTGACCTGTGAAACCTTAGTAAGGACAAACTTTCCAGCAGAAACAAAATCTATTTTTACATAGTCACATAGAAACAGAAATATAGCAAGTATTTTAGGTAAAAAGTACAGGGTCATTACGTGGATAGGTATACATCAATATAGCTGTATAGCGTAGGGCAATAGCTTTTTCTTCAGATCCGGCGACATAACAGGCTTCTGATTGTTATGATAGGCAGAGTTGTCCGGTTAGCAGTGATCCTGGTGATGTCCCTGTCACTAATGGACGGTCTTTAGAGCTGCCCTAGCCTGTAGTGCTGCCTTCGGCCCAGCAGTGTGTCAATGTAAACAGTCTTTGCCCTGCGTGATGCAGTGCAGGGCAAGGGGGCGCATCAGACCATGAAATGCTGTTTTGTCGTTTGCCACATGGGATAAATATTTTCATATTTTAATAGTACGGGCATTTTTGCACGCAGTGATACCCATGATATATATTTTTTTGTTTTTGAGAAAGGGGGTGATTTGAATTTTTATATTTTTTTACTTTTTAAAATATTTTTAAAACCATTTATTCATTTTACAATTTTTAACAGTTCTCCTAGGAACCTATCTGCAGCAGCCGTGGATCATTCAAGAGGACCGAGGCTGCCGTACTCACTATTGGTGGTTATCAACCTAACCTAACCTAGTGGTTATCGGGGGAGCTGGATAGTGTGTGTAGCAGCCTCAGTCCTCTTGAATGATCCAACGCTGCTGCAGATAGATTCTTAGGGGAACTATTAAAAATTGGTGTGCACCAATCACATTACACACTGTTCATTTCCATGGTTACTAGTAGGGATGAGTGAATTTCATATTTTGAAGTTCGTGTGCGGGTTCGTGTTGTGGTATCCACTGAATTGCGTTATGGATTCCATTACCACGGACCATAACGCAATTCCATGACAGAATGCATAACGGAATGCCTTTAGAGGCATTCTGTTATTCATTCTGTCATAATAGAAGTCTACGGCCTGCATAATGGATCCGTCCGATTTCCGTTATGCAAGGGAGTCCTCTGCTGCTCAGGCTGTTTAACCCTTTACATGCTGGGGGCAATGGTGCCTGCAGCATGTAAAGGGGTAACAGAGGGAGCGGATTCCTTCTGTCTCCCATCAGCACCCCGCAAATACAATCGAGGGGTGTCAATGTGTGTACAGGCTGGCTGGAGTCTGGTGTAGGCCCCAAACCAGCCTTGAGCATTTTCCAGCAGGCTGTGCCTCCCTATATAAATATCATGTCATTTATCGCCTACAGTGAACGCAGTAAAAAAAAAAAAAATAAAAAAAAAAAGATTTGCTAATTTAGTCTTAGTTGCCACCGAAAAAAATTAATAACAATCGATCAAAAAGCAATTTACTCCAAAATGATACCAATGAAAACTACAAGTCTTCCTGCAAAAATCAAGCCCTCAAACAATGCCATAGAAAGAAAAAAGTTATGGGTCTTGGGAAGCGGCGATGCAAAAAGATTTTCTTCCTTTTAAAAAAGGGCTTTATTGCAAAAAAGTAGTAAACCGTAACATATATATATAAATAAATATATATATATATATATAGACCAAGAAAAATAAGGCAGCACTCCGTATATAAAGATGTGTCTCCTTTATTCACCCATGTGGGCAATACGACGTTTCGGCTCCAAACAACTGAGCCTTTCTCAAGCTTGAGAAAAGCTCAGTTGTTTGGAGCCGAAACATCGTATTGCCCACATGGGTGAATAAAGGAGACACATCTTTTTATATACGGAGTGCTGCCTTATTTTTCTTGGTCTGTATTTTGAGACTAGCTGGTCCCGGCGAGGCATTGCACCCAGCTTGGAACATTTGGATATGGTGCTGCCATCTTCTCTACACGTATATATATATATATATATATATATATATATTTGGTATCGCTGTAATCATACTGACCCAGAGAATAAAGAAATTATGTTATTTATACCAAAAATGAATGCCGTAAATTTTATAAAAGTTTGTAAAAACTTAGTAAAAGTTAATCAGAAAGTTATGTGTACCCCAAAATGGCACCATTAAAAACTACAATTTGTCCTGCAAAAAACAAGCCCTCATAATATATCTATATTTGGAAAATAAAAAAGTTATAGCTCTTGGAAGGCGCCAATCAAAAAAGGAAGAAAAACGTTTAGTAAGGCCCAAAACAAGCTGGTCACTAACAGCAAAGTTAACAATTATCGAACAAGACAGTTGTGTCATGCAGTATACCTATAGTAATATGGTTATCAAAATAAGCCAAGACATTGTCAAAATAAAGAAGAGGAATAATGGGTGTCTACTTTGTTAGAACATAAGGGTAGATTACAGTTTCTGATTTGCCTCTAGTCAAGTGAAGTTAATATGACTATCGATTAATCTGAACCCACCACAGAGCAATTACCTACAGAGTGTATTAGCTAAATTAGAAAAGAATCACAGTTCGCAAGCAATGGGAAATTCTACCATCCTGCCTCTCTGGAGGCACAATGAGCATAGTTGTTAGCAGACCATGAGCCAGTGAGCTTGGGGTTGTGATCCTGCTGCATGACCCAAGTTCTCATGAGACTCAGCTCATAGACATATGTCCTGATATTTTCCTTTAGAATTTGTTACTAAAATTCAGAATTCATTGTTCCATTAATGATGGCAAGCCGTTCTGGTCCAGATGAAGCAAAACAGGCCCAAACCATGATACTACCACCACCACGTTTCCCAGATGGGATGAGATTTTTATGCTCATTTAAAGCAAAAAATTCTATTTTGGTCTCATCTATCCATAAAACCTTCTTTCAATAGCATTCTGCCTTGTCCAGGTGAACCTTCTCTCTTTATTGGAGTTTCAAGTTACAGAGGTCAAAATAAACCAATACACTTCAACTCAAGCCAGCAAAAACATTATAATTCTTCCATACAGAAAAAAACACTGATCCTCAAGCCCACTATAAATTATCTATAACATAGATGCTGTACCTCAAAAAAGGGCTCAGGGTTAAGGCACTTAATTCCCTAGTAAAGTAGAAGTATATATTAAATCCACTCACTCAACAATCACACACATAGATCACGCCAGTCCATTAAGAATCTATAAAAGTAGACATTTGGGCCTAAATCCAAAGATCCCAGATTTGCAAAAAAAAAACTAAAAAACAATCTGGGACCCCTCTAGAATGGGGATCAGCATTCTGCTGGGGCTCCGATTGGAAGCTGCCACTGCCAACAATGAAATTACTTAGGGTGGAGGGCCCTGTGGTCACTGTGCCACCAATGAATATAACAATAAGGAGGGCCACAGGCCCCACCACCCTCATCATTGCTATAATCAATAATGGCCAGCGGCAGCTTTACAGCCCTCTCCCCTTAATCTTTTCATTGGTGGAAGTGGAGGCCGTGTCACAGTGGGGAGGGAGGGACTCCCGGCTGATCAGCTGATGAGAACATGGTGTGCGCCGACGGCAGTGTAGCCGTGTTCTCTAAATGTATCGGAAAACAGCCAATACCAGCGCAGAGTCATGTGCCCACAGAGAGGGCTCTGAGTGCACCCTCTTACATACGTGCATAGGTTCGCCACCACTGCTTTAGAAGCATAGGTTAGTTTGTATAGCGGGAGATCTGAATTGATCAATTGTACCCACTGAGTGACACCATCTGTCACTCAGTGGGTACAATTGATCAGGGTTGTCTGCGTGATCTTTGGCAAACTGCAGATGAGCAGCAATGTTCCTGTTGAAGAGCAGTGGCTTTCTCCTTGTAATCCTTCCAAGCACACCACAGTTGTTCTGTGCCCCTTGATTGTGAACCCATTAACAATCTCTAATGAAAGAAAGGCCTTTAGCTGCTTAGAGGTTACCTTGGGTTACTTTGTGACTTTGCGGACTATTACACACCTTGCTTTTGGCATGATCTTTGTTGGTCGACCATTCCTGCTGAGTGAAATAATGCGCTTTAATTTCCTCCACTTGTACACAATCTGTATGACTGTAGTTTGGTGGAGTGCAAACTCTTGAGAGATGATTTTGTAGCCCTTTCCAGGCTGATGAGCATCAACAACTCTTGTTTACTATAAACTATAAATTAATTGGGCCTCTATTTCTTACTCCAAAAAACTGTTGCAATTTTGCTGATGTAGAAAATCGCGATGTGTTAATGATTATATTAATAATGTGTTAATGATATCATGTGTTAATGATTATAACTATGTGAGTAGGTAATTACAAATCATGTGATTTTTGAATATATTAATTATATTTCAACTAATGTGCTGGATCCAGCAAGCATTTTAATAATAAGCTCATGTATTTTATGGGCATTTTATTATTATTTTCGATTTTTATATTGCATTAGTTTTCTTTATACTTTATTTTTTATACTTTTTATATATTTTGGAATAAATAATCTATGTACATTTATACAATTGAATTTTCTATGCAACACCAGAGTGCCCTCCAAGCTATTTATTTTATTGATTTTGTGGTTCTACCAACATTGGGGTGTGTCGTGGAGAGTGCACCTAAATAATATATTTGGGTTGGTTGAGCCACTGCAACAACAATAGTACTATTTTTAAGTTTATGCTGTCTGAACACTGCATCTACACTGCCTGGTTTAAGTTTATGCTGTCTAAACACTGCATCTACACTGCCTGGTTTAAGTTTATGCTGTCTAAACACTGCATCTACACTGCCTGGTTTAAGTTTATGCTGTCTAAACACTGCATCTACACTGCCTGGTTTAAGTTTATGCTGTCTAAACACTGCATCTACACTGCCTGGTTTAAGTTTATGCTGTCTAAACACTGCATCTACACTGCCTGGTTTAAGTTTATGCTGTCTAAACACCAGACATAGTTACAAAGGTAAAATAGCCACACAAAAGGAAAAACAACACCAAACATGAATAACCATCACACAGTATTTAAAAAGTTATGGCACAAATGCTTAAAAAGTATATAATAATGTTGACCCATTCATACCCAAGGGTGTGGGGAGACAAATAAAACTTAAATCAAATATACTTTTCCCAACACACCACCAAAGGAAAAGAAGATATGAGAACAGGAACTAGGGGGAGGAAGTAATCATATCACGGTTGCATTAAACACTGATTGCACTATGGAGACTGTTAGATAGGTGGAGAAATGTCCACCAGTTTGGATTATGTTCCCCACAGAATTAGAGGTATTTGGAGGGGGAGGTGGGTGTCAATCCTAAGGCTAATAGTAATGTGATGCCAAATAGAGTAGGTATTTAAAATGGCCAATGCCTCATATGTAACATCCATAGTGGAGTTGTTCATTGAGGCCTTTTGGTTCTGTTGTCCAACAATTCTCTCTCTGTAACGCTCTGAGGTTCACAAGTTCCATTGCTATAAACTTAATAGAGTGCGGATTCCCCCATATGACGTATTTATATGCCTGACTAGTGGGGTGTCCCTCACTTTTTTTATATCGCTAATGTGTTCAATTACCTTTCTCCGAAATTCAGAGATCGTTTTCCCCATCTATTCCATCCCACAAACACATGTTGCTTTATAGATGACCCCTTTTGGGCAGTTTGCAGTTTATAAAGTCTTTGATTTGATATGCATGTGTGGTAACACTGCTGGTGAATATTCTACCAGTTTGTATCTAAGGACAGGCAAAGAACTCACTACAGCGGAAACAACCCAATCTTCTTACTAGCCATGTATTGTCCTTAGGGGCTGCCATATAGTGACTATGCACAAGACAATCTCTTAGGGCTGTATTAGACTAGCAGATGAGACTTACAATTGTCGGGAAGCATTCCTTCCTGGCAATCGCATGCTCCTCAGTGAAGGAGACCACTGCAATTACATGCAGTGATCTCCTACACAGTATGGGGAGGAGGGATTGCTAACATCGCTCGTCCCCATACAGAATAATATTATTCCCCGACCTGTTAGAAAGATACATGATGTAACCTGTAGTGAATGAAATTTTCTCATTAGTGACTGTATTTGTGAGATATCCCCTTTCTTCTAATTGTAGCTGTGTGATGTGACCAGCAATCAGACTTTCCAAATGACACAGGATCTTATAAGTGGATGGGAAGTCAGTTTCTATATGTATTCCTATGGGAGCCTCAATGTCAGTCTAATAGGAACTGACTTCCTGTCCTGTATCAGTTGGAGGTCAGAAAGTTGGTCACATGACACAGCTAAAAATTAGAAGGGAGGTATAACTCACAGATAGTCACTGATGAGAAAATTACATTCACTAAAGATCACACCATGTACCTTTCTAGCAGGTCAGAGAATAACATTTTTTGCAGAAGTTCTTCTTTAACCTCTTGCCGCCACGCTAACGCCGATGGGCGTCAGCGCGGCGGCTCTCTCAGGTCTCAGTCACGCCTATCGGCGTCATCTCGTGAGACCTGAGATTTCACATGAATGCGCGCGCGTCGTGCGCGCGCGTTCATGTGATCGGAGCCGGGACAACTGAAACTACAGCCTGCCAGCGCTGATCATGCGCTGGCAGGCTGTAGATGCGGAAAAAACCGCATTTAAATCGCATATCAGACGCTGTTTTTTAAACAGCGTCTAATATGCCTGCTGCTCTGCTCGTCTGGTGGTCCCTTTGTTTGGGACCACCAGAGGAAACATAGGAAAAGTGCACCAATCACTACACACACCCCCCACCCCCATCACTGATTAACCCCTGATCACCCATGTCACCCCCTGATCACCCCCTGTCACCCCCTGTCACTAATCACCCCCTACAGGCTCATTCAGACGTCCGTATGTGTTTTGCGGATCCATGGATCTGCGGATCCGCATAAAATACGGACACCGGCAATGCGCTTTCCGCATTTTGCAGATCCGCACAGAACTATATAGAAAATGCTTTTCTTGTCCGCAATTGCGGACAAGAATAGGACATGTTCTATATTTTTGCGGAACGGAAGTGCAGACCCGGAGCGCGGATCCGTAATTCCGGATCCGAGCGGGACAAAGTCTGTCCCCATAGAAATGAATGGGTCCGCAATTCCGTTCTGCAAACAAAATTTCGGACGTGTGAATGGGGCATAAGGGTCCCGTTATCACCGTCAGTTAGTTAGCTACTTGTTAGGTAGCTAGCGCCCAGCCCACCGCACCGCAGTCACTGATTTTGGCAGAGATTTTTTCATCCACATTGATCGATGCGAATGAAGAAATCTGTGCCGTTCATTTTTATTTTTTTCAGCGCAGAGGCTGAACGGAAAAAAAATCTCATTACCCGTGTGCTCAATATACGGAGAATCGCAGAAACTCCTAATGCTGGCCATACGTGTAATGATTGCGGAGACCCCTAAAATGCCAGGGCAGTATAAATACCCCACATGTGACCCCATTTTAGAAAGAAGACACCCCAAGGTATTCCGTGAGGGGTATGGTGAGTTCATGTAAAATTTTATTTTTGTCACAAGTTAGTGGAATATGAGACTTTGTAAAAATATATATATATATATATATATATATATATCAATTTCCGCTAACTTGTGTCAAAAATTTTTTTTATGTGAACTCGCCATGCCCCTCACAGAATACCTTGGGGTGTCTTCTTTCCAAAATGGGGTCACATGTGGGTATTTATACTGCCCTGGCATTTTAGGGGTCCTAAAGCGTGAGAATCCAAATACGTAAAAATGGCCTGTGAAATCCTAAAGGTACTCATTGGTTTTAGGGCCCTTTGCGCATCTTGGCTGCAAAAAGTGTCACTCATGTGGTATCGCCGTACTCAGGAGAAGTAGGGCAATGTGTTTTGGGGTGTATTTTTATATATACCCATGCTGCGTGTGAGAAATATCTCTGTAAATGACAACTTTTAAATTTTTTTATTCAAAGTTGGCAATTTACAGAGATATTTCTCTCACCCAGCATGGGTATATGTAAAATACACCCCAAAACACATTGCCCTACTTCTCCTGAGTACAGCGATACACATGTGTGACACTTTTGCAGCCAAGATGCAAAGGCCCAAATTCAATGAGTAACTTTAGGAGGGCATTTTACACATTTTCTTCTCACGCTTTAGGGCCCCTAAAATGCCAGGGCAGTATAAATACCCCACATGTGACCCCATTTTGGAAGAAGACACCTCAAGGTATTCGCTGAGGGGCATAGTGAGTCCATGAAAAATTAAACTTTTGTCAAAAGTTAGCGGAAAGGGAGACTTTGTGAGAAAAACAATAAAAATCAATTTCCACTAACTTGTGCCCAAAATTTTTTTCTATGAACTCGCCATGCCCCTCATGGAATACCTTAGGGTGTCTTCTTTCCAAAATGGGGTCACATGTGGGGTATTTATACTGCCCTGGCATTTTAGGGGCCCTAAAGCATGAGAAGAAAAATGCGTAAAAATGCCCTCCTAAAAGGTACTCATGGGAATTTGGGCCCCTTTGCGCATCTTGGCTGCAAAAAAGTGTCACTCATGTGGTATCGTCGTACTCAGGAGAAGTAGGGCAATGTGTTTTGGGGTGTATTTTTCATATACCCATGTTGGGTGAGAGAAATATCTCTGTAAACTGACAACTTTGTATAAAAAAATTTAAAAATTTCTCACACCCAGCAGGGGTATATATAAAAATACACCCCAAAACTCATTGCCCTACTTCTCCTGAGTACGCAAAGGGGCCCAAATTCCAACGAGTACCTTTAGCTTTTACATGGCTGCTCACAATTTAGCCCCGCCCAAAATGCCAGAACAGTAAACATACCCCACAAATGACCCCATTTCGGAAAGTAGATACCCCAAGGTATTCACTGAGGGGCATAATGAGCCCGTATGAGATTTTTTTTTTTTGCCAGAAGTTAGCAGAAATGGAAACTTTATTATTATTTTTTTCCTCAGAAAGTGTCATTTTCCGCTAACTTGTGAAAAAAAATGAAATGATACATGAACTCACCATGCCCCTCCGCGAATACTTTGGGGTGTCTTCTTTCTAAAATGGTGTGATTTGGGGGGTATTTATACTTTCCTGACATTCTAGCACCTGAAGAAACATGACAGGTGCTCAGAAAGTCAGAGCTGCTTCAAAATGCCGAAATTCACTTTTTGCACCATAGTTTGTAAACGCTATAACTTTTACCCAAACCAATAAATATACACTTATTGGACTTTTTTTTATCAAAGACATGTAGAACAATACATTTAGAGAAAAATTTATATAGAAATGTAGTTTTTTTAAAAAAAATTTACAACAGAAAGTGAAAAATGTCATTTTTTAGCAAAAATGTCGTTAAATTTTTATTAATAGCAAAAAAAGTAAAAATGTCAGCAGCAATGAAATACCACCAAATGAAAGCTCTATTAGTGAGAAGAAAAGGAGGTAAAATTCATTTGGGTGGTAAGTTGTATGACCGAGCAATAAACGGTGAAAGTAGTGTAGTGCGGATTTGTAAAAAAGGGCCTGGTCACTAGGGGGGTATAAACCTGTGGTCTTCAAGTGGTTAAGAGGGGTCAGGTGGCTACTTTATCAGTGCAGCAGTGAATTTGGAGATGTTGGTTTACAGGAGATGTTTTATTCAAGTTACTAGAGAAAATTTCTAATTTGAACTTGAGACCTATTGGGTTCTGATTCAAACAGTTAACAAACTGTCCAGATGGCAAAGATGTTGTCTATGCACTGTGTTCACATGCCAATACATTCCATGTCATCCATTGATGCTTACCTGAAGAACGAGGACTCCACCAGCCTATAAGCAACTTACCTAATGTCAGTGAATGAACTTGGAATAGCACTCCGAAACCCGATGGCAATCAAGCTACACATGCCGGCAGCCCACATGTATTTAGACATCGATACCCGTCCTTCTTCTCCAGCGGCTGCAGTCATAATGGCAATTCACCAATTCACTTTGATCTCCTCCAGGTTTTTGCCTTTATCCAGCATTGATGTTAGTGCTCCCAAATTTATTTACCCTATATTGGCTAATCTATTACATCTACTAGGGGTGAGTGACTTAAGCTTCAGATCTAAGATCCAAAGTTGATTAGTTCAAAAACTTCAGGTCTCCGTACAGCATTAAAACAAAGTTTTTGAACAAATCGACTTTTAATGGTATCTTTTTATTAAATTTCAAAGAGTACAACAAACTCTAAGATAAAACAATAAACAGACAATCACACTAGCACAGTTAGTCCAGTGGTCTCCACTGAGTACAATCAATGTCACAGTACAGGGTTGAATTTACATAAAGCACCGCTCTGAGAAGATGGTAGCAAATCCCTGGCATTAAATATAAAGTGCACAAAACAGTCAATCAGACATACATCAGAACATTCACTCCCCCACGGGACCAGACAAGAGAGTCCTACACAATCAAGGTATTACTGTTTGAGCGTTGATCCAAGGATCCCATATTTTGAGGAAACTGTCAGGGATCCCCCATGTTCATAGACAAGCTTGTATAGCCCTAAATCAGCATTAACCAATTGTATCCAATGTTGTTTGGTGGGTATTTTGGGGGTTTTTCAATTCAGAAGGATGGTTTTTCTTGCGTAATATAGAAGTAACCTGTATAGTCGTCTACCGTATTTGGTGGGGATAACATCGTTAACTAATCCCAAAAGACTCGGCATACAGACATCTGAAAAGCCAAGTTTAGTGTTTATATAAGCATGCACCTCTGCACAAAAGCTCTGAACAATCGGGCACTGCCACACCATGTGAAAGAAGCAGCCACTATCGTACCCACAGCGGGTGCACTGAGGACTAGTTAGTTTACGCATCCTAAAGAGGACCTTTCACCGGTCCAAAGTTTGTTAGTGAAAGGTATGTACATGCAGAGCGGGACCCAGGGATGTCCCTGCACTTACTTGTATCCCTGGGTGCCGCTCCGTTCACCTGCTGTAGCCCCCAGTATTGGCGCTCGTGCTGCTGATAATTTTGCCTTGGGCGGAGACATCCTCTTTTACCCTGGGCGTCTCCTTCTCCTAGGCTGGAGCGCTGGCCAATTGCAGCGCTCAGCTCATATCCTGCAACCTCCCAGGATATGAGCTGAGTGCTGCGATTGGCCAGCGCTCCAGCCGGGGAAAAGGGATACAAGTAAGTGCAGGGATATCCCTGGGTGCCGCTCTGCATGTACATACCTTTCACTAACAAACTTTGGACCGGTGAAAGGTCCTCTTTAAATAATCTGCCAGGTGTATAGTACACCCTATGCAAACATTTCACCTGTATAAGTTGGTCCCTGGCACTAACAACTGTGGATCTCCATGTCTAGCTCAGTTCTCTCACAGAGGCCTCCAAATCTACTATATTGTGTTTCCATTTGGTAAAAGATTTGTCAATCAGAGAATCTTGCTCAGCCATTAGTGTTGCATATAAAATTGACACTGGTTTAGCCAATTGTGCTCTTTTCAGCACCGCCTCCACAGGGCCACATTCCAGCCTCGGTAGACCTTTACCAAATTCTGTAAAACAGGCATGTCTGAGCTGGAAGCATCTATACAGGCAGTGTATAGGTAAATTAAATGCCTGCTTCAGACTATTAAAAGACCTGAACAGACCCTTGTCATTAATTTGTGTGAGATACCGCAAACCTTTCTGTGGTCAAAACTCAAAGTTTGTTAGAGAGAATAATTATGACAAATCTTCATTCCTCCATATCGGCACATACGGCGACCATCTCTCTCCTGAACTGTATGTACATTCACCCACTTAACCCAGATCGCCACCGTAGCAGCCATAGTAGGTGTATAATGGCGCGCTGCATAGACTCCCTTCCTATACACTAGGTTCGTGAGGGCCTCATAAGATCCCACCAGAGCAGCTTCCAACACCACCGCCGGGTTGCTTACATTGGCTCTGTCGCATGGCTCAGGTGTAATGCCGCATAGTAGAGGGAAAAATTCGGCAGTGCCAAGCCTTCCTGCCCATACGGCGCCTGAAGGGTATGTCTCGCTATTCTGGGATAGAGTTTGCGCCACAAGAACAAGGTGTCTTTTCGGTAGTGCCAGCACTGCCGCTCTATAGAGATATAACAATTTAGGCAGGAGGATCATCTTTATAACATTAACACGGCCTATTAAAGTCAGTGGCACATTCTCCCATGCCTCGATTTTCCTAGTAATATATGCCATGGTGGGAACTACATTTAGCTGGTAAAATTTTGCAGCCTCCCTATAAATAGTAATCCCCAAATATTTAAACTGTTCTACAACTTGGAGTTTAGACTGCAATGAAATATGAATGGAATCAAAATCATCAATCAAGCAGAGACTCGATTTAGCCCAGTTTACCCGCAGACCAAAGAAACCACCAAATTCAGCTACAGTGTCCAGGAGGACATTCAGAGAGTTTCCTTGATTCGCCAGGTATACCAACATGTTGTCTGCATAAATGGACATTTTCTCGGTTATACCCGCCACCTCCCAGCCTTCTATATATGAGTTAGAAGAAATGAGTAGGGACAACCCTGTCTGGTGCCCCTTCCAAAATGAAAAGAGTCAGAGACATACCCATTTTCCTTGACCCTGGCTGTTGAGGACTTATAAAGTAGTTGCAATCAGCGAAGGAAATTCTGGGGGAAACACATCTGTTCGAGTGTAGCCTACATAAAGTCCCATTCTACTGAGTCAAATGCTTTTTCATTATCCAGCGACGCTAGGACCCTCATACCTCTATTGTCATGTTGAACCTGGAGATTAGTATACCAACGTCTCAGGTTTGTATCAGTAGTTTTTCCCGGCATAAAACCCGACTGATCCACTCCCACTACAGAGAGGATCACTTCTCTCAGTTGCAATGCCAGTACCCTTACCATAATTTTAACATCTAGATTTACAAGATAGGTCTGTAGGAGCTAAATTGCTCCAGTGGTCTCCCTGGCTTGTGTATCACCACAATCGTCCCTTCCGAAAAGTAAGGAGGTAAAGAGCCATGTTCAAAAGCATAGTCAAAAAGCTTCCTGAGTCTGGTGCTATACTCCTTAGAGTGGAGTCTGTACCATTCAGCTGGGAAGCCACCCGGACCAGGAGCTTTCGTCACTGCCAGGGATTTAATAGCCAGCTCAATTTCAGCATCCGTGATGTACACCGCCAAGGCCCCCCCATCTTCTCGTGAAAGAATTGGAATCCCGGCTAGAAAACAGGTTATATTTGCTGGAGTACAAGTGGTTTTAGAAGCATATAGAGCAGAATAGTAGGAAGCAAATTGGCAACACACATCCCGGGGCTCAATCTTCAGTTCACCGTGGTCAGACATAACACTGGCAATCACTGTTTGGGGGTTTCTGAGTGAGCTAAGTATGTCAAAGCAATACCATTTTTTATCCCCATCAGAAAAAACTATTTTCCGGAGCTAGTAGTTTTCTTTGAGCATAGTCAGTAAGGTGTAGACAGAACAGACCCTGTGTTTCCAGCCAATCCCACTGCTTCTCGCTACTCAAATCTTTTAGAAATCCCTGCTCCTTGTTGGAGACCGCTACTTCCAGCTTAGTCCGTGTTAAGCGCAGTTCCTTCCTGTGTGACGCTATCACATGGATTAATGCTCCCCTCATCACGGACTTAAAGGCATCCCATTCTAACAGAGGTTTTAAGGACCCTTCCTTCTCTGTCCAATAGTGTTTAGTGTTCCATAGCCTTGTGACAACTGCTCGCCACTGGGAGAACATCTAGCCATAACGGGTTCAAATGCCACCAATGGCTGCAATAAAGTCAAGAGGAGGGTGGCATGTTCCGAAATGCCTATAGACAGATAATCACTGGTTCTAATATAAGGTAAAATATCCCTACTGACAAAAGCTAAGTCTATACGAGACATAGAGCCCATGTAGGCCGAGTAACATCAGAACTGTGCAGAGGTAGGATGGAAGTGGCGCCAGATCTCTATGAGCCCATGTGCTTTCACCCAATGTAGGAGAGACCTATTATGAGAAGCCTGAGGATGAAGTCCAAAGTTACATTGTAATCACCCATAATGATAAAGGTAGTTTCTGAAAACATTGCGACTTTGCTCATAATAGAATCGAGAAGTTCCCTACAGAATGGGGGTGGTATATATATACCTAAAATCAAGTATTGCAACCCTCTAATACTGGCATGTAATAACACATATCTTCCAGAGACATCTATTTGAAGATGTCTCTGACATGAGCTGGAAAAGAAGACTTTTGGCAATTAAAATAGAAACTCCTCTTGCATAATTGGAGTATACTGCATGATAAGTAGATCCCACCCAGAAGCGTTTAAGAGCCAAAACTTTCTGACCTCATAGATGTGTTTCCTGTAATACAACTATATCAGGGCTATAGCCTTTCAAGTAATTAAAGAACAATGAATGTTTAACCTTATATCGTTAAGGCCCCTGACATTCCAGGACATCAACTTAAGTGATGCCATACAGCCACCAAAAAAATGTAGCTGCGTCCTTAGGTGCCGTGGAGGAGCAAACATTCATACCCCCGCACACCGACACAAACAAACAGAAACCTGGAACCCATACCCATCCAGCCCACCCACTCCATCCTAACATGGTTGAGCCTGAACCTGTACTAAAAGCAATTGGTTATATTGCTAACCCTAGCGAACTAGGCACGTATTCACATCATACACACCATCCAGACAGTAGTGAAAACACAATAAAAGAGAAAAAGGGAAAATTCAAACTTCTCAACAGTGCTCCTATCTCAAGTACTGTCACCCAGCAACCTATATGTGTAATCCGTCCCAGTTGACAGACTGGAGCAGAAAATAAAAAATGCACTTAAGGGAAATAAAAAGTAAAAAAAATCTCATATCTACTCAGATATCCATAACGAATCAGCGGCGAGGTCTCACGTTCCGGACGCCTATTGAGCCAGTCCGCATTTGCCTCCGGGGTTTCAAAGAAGCGAGCGGTCTCGCCATCAAGGGGTATATCATTGCATACTTTATATTCCATTCCCAGAGCCAAGCACGGACATCATTGAGCTGCCTTCTTCTCCTTTGGCCCTCTGATGTGAAATACGGGTAAAAAGATAACCGAACAATTTCAAGTGATATCGCCTTTCTGTCGGGCAGCCAGCAGGATGACATCTCTATCTCTATAATTCAAGATCTTCATAAACGGTCTGCCAGACTGTTCCCGCAGGCAGAGGCTTGGAAGGGAATCTGTGCCCTCTCAATAACGAAGCAATTGGATAGGATTATAGGCTGTAAAATGTCCCTGATAAGTTGCTCTGCAAAAATCTCAGGGGTAGATGCCCTCAGCTCGCTCTGGCAGACCCAAAATACGAATATTGTCCCTTCTGTTACGGTTCTCAGCGTCTTCAGCTCTGGCTTGTAACATCTTAACTTGTTGCTGCAGTTGTCTAGTGTCAGTCTCACCGGCATGGGTTATATCTTCCACATCACTAAATCGGCGCTCTACTTCGGTGTTTCTTTCACGGATTTTATCAAAATCATGCCACAGACAGCTAAGATCAGATTGAAGATGGTCAATTTTTGCTGTGAGAGCTGCTTGGCACATGGAACTTGCCTTCATAATTTGGGAGGTCTCTGCTGAGGTTTCCAAGGGATGAGGCTCCCCGTACGTACGTACAGTCTGTCTGTAGTCGGTAATAAATGAGGAGCTAGTCTGATAAGGAGATATAGCAGTGGGTTTAGCAGGAACAGTCCTTTAGGGTTCCATTCAGGAGTAAGATTGGTTACACAGATTTAAGTAGGCCTGGGTGCTCTGCTCACAGTGGCTAGAAGAATAGGCCCCCTCCAAAATACGGTGTCTGTATCCCAATGTCCCTTATTGGGGAGATGGGTTCCTGGGACCCTCCTCTCCTCAATTCCACACAGCCTCTTTCCTCTCCTGTCGGCACAGAGCAGCAGGGCCAGCTCGCAGTTCCCTGCATCCAAGATGGCGCCCACCACGTGTCTCCCCCACTGCCTTTACCTCCGTCCTCTCTGTTTTGCAATCTCTGTACAGGGCTTTTGGGGGTGTCCCTCGACAGATGACCCTGGCAGGTAGCAATATATGCAGTTTACTTGCTTTTCCCCCGGCAGTTTGGCTTCCCACTCAGGCACAACTCTGTGTCGGGGCTCCAGCCCCCACGAGGCAGTGATGATTCCCACTGCGCTTTCCTACTTCCCAGGGTCCAGGCACACTGGGGCTCAGGATGGAGGCACAAAAAGCCAGAAAGTTACTGGGTGATGGCAGGATATGAGCAAGGATGCCGACAGAGCTCTTCACAGTTGCTTCCTCACGCCATGAAGCTCTCAAGCCACGTCGAACAAATCGACTTTGGATCTTGGATCCGAAGCTCAATTCGCTCACCCCTAGCATCGACCATGCGATTTTACAACCGATCATGTTCTATATTCTTTATATTTTTGAGTCGCTTTTCCTACATCTTTTTTTTGCCCGACTACCTTCTCCATATTATCTGCCCCACTTAGCTGCTCCTTTTCCATTTGTCCACACTATGTTTCATTATTTAATACTCCCATATTTACCGCTCCATGCCTCTGTCTGCCTCCCCCACTGCACACACTCAGACTAATTTTAACTATCTATACACATTTGTGACTATTTCCACCTTTAGCTATGTTTATAGTCTATTCTAGATTTTCCACATTATATCTGCCATGATTTCATTCCCACCCCCCCCCCATTCCTACATATGTTCTATTCTTTGAGATTCTTAGTGAATCCCCATATTGACACACTACTCACAATTCTCTGTTCCTCACTATATATTGTTCTCTTTACCATTTCTATAGTATATCATTGCATTTGCATTATTTTTTAGACGAAGTGTGTCACCAATTTTTTTTGCAGGATGTTTATGGTGTCTGAACGGATCTCAGAAACGGAAAGCCAAAACGCTAGTGTGAAAGTAGCCTAATATACAACTGAAACACTAGAAGTGAGGGCCCTGCTTGCAAGAGCTTACAATCTATGAGGAAGTGGGGGTGACACAAAAGGTTATATGTATAGATTGTTATATGAAGTGGTCCAGCCATCTTTGTACTAAAAGGAGCAGTGTAGGCCAATCTGTGTGTGCTAGTGCTTTGAGTGTGGGAATTACTAATCAGAAGATCGAGTTCGGGTCTGAAGAATAAGAGTTGGAAGGAGGGTGTTACTAGGGGAAGAGTCCGTTTAGGAAGCATAATAAGCCTGCCTGAAAAGATTTGAAGGCAGGGAAGGTGGGAATTTACCTAATATTCCAAGGTAGAGCATTCCAGAATGTAGGTGCAGCTCAAGAAAAGTCTTGTGAGATGTACGAATTATGGAGGCTGGTAATCTTAGATCACTGGCAGAACGGAGAGCATTATATCTGTATTTACCTTTTGTTGCATTAGCTGTAGTGAAATAATAGGAGAAAAACTTGATTTATTGTTTATTTGATGAGAAAGAATAAAATAAAGACTATCGCATTGCAACACGTACTGATTGTGCCCTGGATTCTATAGATTGTAAATTATGACAAATCACAGGCACTCACCATAGTTGTCTCAATATGGTAGAAACAGATGTTAAACAAAAAGTAGTTTCTGGTCAAGGTGAACTCAAGGAGTTGGATGACAAATCAGATGTGGGTTGGGTACTGACAACCATGGAACTTAAATAATGTTCCACTACTCTTAGTCCAGATAGACATATAGTTACACAGAGTGCCTAGACATCAATGGATGCATGCCATGGCCCCCACTGAGATACCTTCTAAAGATCTCAGTAAATCTTGTGTGTCCCTTGTACACAATAAAAGTGCTGCAACAAATGGGGCAAGAATTTAGAAATATAAATTACCAATTCTGACGAACTTCCCATCCTCGGTACAATCAGTCTCCCCTTCAGAGGGTTCAGACCTTTAAGAAACTTCAACAGGCTGTGAAACGTAGCTGTGGTGGGATGTACATTAAACAAAAAGTCAATGTCAAAATGGTTAAATTACAGCAAGAATTTTTACATTTTATGATGGGAACAAAAAAAGACCCTTATTTACCACTGTCAATGTGGGCGACAATTCCCTTGTGATTTCATGTTTTGTTCGTGTGAGGCGAATTTTGATTTCTTTGGTGATAGGCCAACTCCTAAAAAACGTTGTTTGCCCGGATTCTGGTTTTCTCCAGAGCCTCAGCACTTACTCTGCCACTCCTCCCCTCTCCCCCGCCCTTAAGGTACTTGTTACTGGTTTCTTTGTCTGTGTCAGATAGATCCATTTCAGTAGGGGAGAGGCCAGGCTCATGCGCCCTTCTATTGGGAGGATTTTCGATCAGCATATAAGCTGATTAAAATGCTTTTTCTTTTGTTGATCTAAGGCTCTGTTCCCGAATTATGATAATTTTTCTTAATATGCAAAGTAGGCGATGAAAGAGTCACCATTGCTCAAGCTCCGCTCATTTCTGTGGCCAGTTCCTCCCTCACTGCTTTGCCACTGCCTGGCCCTGTCAATCAAAGCAGAATGGGAGGGACTTGAGTGCAACAAGTGCAAAGGCCTAATTTGCACATTAAGAAACAGTATCATGACTTGGGAATGGAGCCTTGGATCAACAAAAGAAAAACAGCTCTTTAATCCCTTCAAGACATTCTATGTACATGTACAGCAGATGTCAGGTCTTTAAAGATGGCACTGCTCTGGAGCGGAGTGAGTGCTATAGTTGCTCGTGCTGCTTCATACAGCAAGAAACCCGCAGCTAATGTCTGCGATCAGCGGTAGACATTTAACCCCTCACATGCCGTGGTCAAATGTGACCATGGTGTATAAGAGGGCTAAAACCCTGAAGAGCACGCTTCCGGCTCAGAAACACCTCTTCCGTCTGTGTAGAATAGAGGAGCAAATTCCATTATTCTATAAAATCTAAAAAAAATAACATCCTGGTCATCGCCATGTGTGAAAACGCCCGTACTACCAAAATATAAAAAAAACGTATTCCATTTTTTACTTTCCCAAAAAACGGAATAAAAAGTGATCAAAAAGTCATACACATCATAAAATGATATTAGCAAAAACTACATATCGTCCTGCAAAAAATGAGTCCTCACACATCTCCATAGACTATATAACTACAATAAAAGTTATGGGAGTAAGAATATGGCGATGACAAGGAAAAAAGTATTAAAAGTTTTTCTAAAGTTTTTTTTTTTTCAGTATGAAAACGCAAGAAAAATTATACAACTGTGAAATCTACATAATTGTACTGACCTGAAGAGCACAAGTCAATTTTTCCACATCGTGAACACCATAAAAATAAAACCCATAAAACTGTGTCAGAATTGTGGCATTAGAAAGTACAACTTGTCCTGCAAAAACCAAGCCCTCATATGGCTATATGAACGGAAATAAAAAAGGTATGGCTCCGGAAAGAATGGAGTGAAAAACAAAAATGCAAAAAAGGAAAATCGCTGCGTCAGGAAGGGGTTAATCAAGTGAACTACAGCTCTGTGTCTATATAAAGAGGAAGATTTCTTTGTGGGATGAAATTGAAAACAAAACACAAATCAGCAATTTTTTGCACTAAAAATGACATGACAATTTTATTCTGTGGGTCAGTATTATAGCAATATCAAATGTATACAGTTTTTATTTTATTTGACTATTTAAAAAAAAATAAAAAACCTTTGAAAATGTTATTTCTTTGCATGGCCATATTCTGACACCTATAGGTTTTTTATAGTGAGGACTTGCTTTTTGGTGGAGCAAGTTGCAGCCTATATTGATACCATTTTGGGAAATATTACTTTTTCATCACTTTTTTTTAAAGTTTTTTGGGAGGGGGACAATTGGCCAATTTTCTTTCTGTTATGGTGTTTACCATTTAAGATAACTACTTTTATTTTTTTTCACAATATCTAATGTACGGGTTTTGCGTCCACTTGAAGTTATACAAATTCTCAGCCTGTAAGGACGTATTAAAACAACATAATACATTTTTATTGAATCACTGATTAAAATTTTTTTCCTTTTATGGCAAAGTATAGAGCCACGTAATCAGGCTAATAGACCATGTTACTGCAGAGAGGGATTGTTATTTAACCATCTGCAGTTATTTGGTCTACAAACTGGGGTCCTGCATAGACAGCCAATGCATCTATGTGTCTCTCTGCAGGGCCCTGGCATACGTCTGTATGGTCACTAAAACGTCTCTGAAGGGTGCCTACAAATGCCCCCCTTCCAGTGTTGACCAGATACCTAAGGCTACCACCAAGTATCAGTTATGGTCTGTGTATGCTCATGCAGAGATTGATGCCCTGCTACAGTGTGCTGGATTAGATATCGTGTTACATCAGCAGCACCTCTGAGTTACTACGGATCCTGGTGGGTCACTCTCTGCAGTAACGTGGTCTAATAGCCTGATTACGTGGCTCTATACTTTGCCCTAAAAGGAAAAAAAATGTAATCAGTGATTCAATAAAAATGTATTATGTTGTTTTAATACGTCCTTACAGGCTGAGAATTTGTACTTTTTTTTTTATTAGTTTTGATGTGGTGACACTAATTATCTTTTGTTGATTATTTTTATGTCATTTTGGGAATGGAGGTTGATTTCAATTAATGTTTTTGTTTTATTTTTTAAAACATTTGAAAACATTTTTTACTGTCATTTATATTCCCCCTAAATGACTTTAACATGTGATTGTCTATTCCATAGACTACAATAGTATACTATTGCAGTCCATGGGATTTTTACAGGCTGCCTATAAATCCATGCTGCAGGCCAGGCTTAGCAGGGAGTTTGCTATGGCATGCCTAGGAGCCTTCACAAGGTCCCAGTTATTATTGTAAACATTCGGACCTTGTAATTTCATCACAGGGGCTCTGATTGGAGGACAAAGGGAGCCCCCTCTCTATGTGTAACCCTCTTAGATGCCGCGGTTGCTATTGACCGTGAAATCTGAGATGCTAGTTTGCCAGGTAATCCATTGTTTATCTAAAATAATTTGTTAATGTTAGCCAAAAACTGCTCTTTGTAAAGAGTTATGTATATCCGACAAACAAAAAATCGGTATGGGGATGAACAATCACAGTACTGAATGCTCAACCCCATCCTGTTGGATTTTTAAATGAAGCTTGAAAACATTGGCAATCACTGAGAATGAATGCTTTATTGTCAATCATTACCCTGAGTATCAGCCCATGTAAATGAGCCCTAAAGCAATTTGCAACTTTTTTAGGTTATTTTACACTTCCAACAATAGTTATTTGACTGGTTAACAATATATGTACATATACAGGTGTCAGTCATTCTGGAATATCTGCCCAAAACTTTCTAAAACATTTTTAAGTACAGAGGAAAATGAGGGATAAATCATCATAAATGGTCATAAATGGTCTCATGAATCACATACTTCTGATATTAAAAAATGCAGTGGTCTCCTTTACTGCTCAAGAACCCGACTGTTGGGAAGGAACGCTTCTTTCCCGACAATAGGCTGTTAGATCGGAGCTTGTAAACCCGCCTTTACTGTCTAGAGACCTGTAACTCTTTACTCAGACCCACTCACAGAACCCACTTTCAGGGACAAATCTGTTCAGTCAGGAACTCCTCACAACTGAACCTACTGGCCTCCAGAAGGCCTCCAGGTAACCAAGCTTCCACTATAGGTCATGTCTAGCCTCCCAAGAAGTGGCTTGTATCACAGCCCTGGACAGGTAATGACAGATCCTTATAATTCCTGTAAAAGTTTTTGGTATGGTCAACACACTTTAGCTTCATGACAATTCTGCCAGTGCTATATACATACATTTATACAGGTCCCTACTATCAATTTTATTATTCAAAAAAAAAAAAAAAAATAGCAGCCTAGAGATTGGTCATGCTATGACCCGTCAGGCCAACTGCACTCAGTTTCCAAGTTGTTCTGTAGCAAACCAATATGTGTTGTCCATAGCCATTGATGAGGTTAGTGTACTTCTTTACAAGGAAAAGCAGCAACATAATCTACTGCTTTCTTTTGCACTGCTATAAACTCTTTTGGTCATCATTATTGATCAGTTTGTATGTTTATTGCTTTATCTGATTATAGAACGTTTGAGCATCTATTGGTACCATATAATAATATAAATCATAATATTTAAAATGCACCAATTTTACAAGGCATATGTCAGCAGATTTGTACCTATGGAACTGGCTGACCTGTTAGATGTGCGCTTGGCAACTGAAGGCATCTGTGTAAAGGCATCCCATGTTCATATGTGCATAGGCGTAGCTACGGGGGCAAGGGTAATTGCGCCCTACCAGGTTTTTCCTTGACATAGCTGATTTGAAAAAAAATCTCCAATTCAGCTCACTTTCCTATTCAGTTATGTTGTCCTAGATTGTTCCCTTCTCCAAACTCTCCACCCTTTTGTGAATAAGCGTGAATGCGCGTCTGTTTCATTGGTCTTCTTTAGGGACATGTTTAACATATGGGATTATTTACACAGCCCTGGTGTTTGCTGAAACTGGTTTAAATTATAAAGAAAAGTTTTCGAGAGTGTTTCTCTCTTTCTCAGGTCTGAAGCAATACAGAGGAAGAAAGGAAAACTCTTGAAAGCTTGTCCTTTAAGTATTAGGTTAGTACAATACTCTCGTATTTTGTAATCTTATTTATATACAGTATACTTATTTCGTTTTTTTCAGTAGTATGATTAAGTGGTAACATTTTTAGTGCCCCCCCTCCCATTTTTGACTGTGGTATCTTATGTGCCCTCCTATATATTGTTCCTAGAGTCGCCACTGCATATGTGCCTGCATTGCTGAGAAAAATATATAATATAAATAATATATGCAAATGAGCCTCTAGGACTAACATGGGTGCTGCCATTACACCTAAGGGCTCCAATCTCTCTGCAACTGGGGTGACCTCTGCACTTTGATTGACAGGGCATGATGACTTTTTCACACCAGGCTCCGTCAATCAAAATGCAGAGGGTGTGGCACTTGCAGAGAGAGCAGAGCCTCTAGGCGTAATGGCAATGCCCGGTTGCTCCTAGAGGCTCATTTGCATAAAGTAAAACTTAATTTTTTTCCCCAGAAATGCGGGCACATAACACAACACAGAATCCTATAGACCCCAGGTGAACAAGCAACAGGTCAACCAGTTTCATAGGTACAAATCTGCTGACAGGTGCACATTAATGATTACAAATAGACGTTTAAGGCATATTATAATGACATCACGGAAATTCTTTAAAGTTTTTGTGCTTCTCTTTAGTTAGATATTACTGGATTCACTTCCAAATATATAATGCGTTGTGACTAGAGATGAGCGAACTTCTATTTTTAGTTCGGCGTCCAAAGTTCGGGTTATCGGACCTGGGGTGACGTCACCGTCATGTGATCAGTGCAGGGGGCGTGGCTCAGCACTGGATTGGATAAGAGGTGATCCAGTGCTGAGCCACGCCCCATGCACATGACGGTGACGTCACCCCAGGTCCTTAGGGTTGTCCACAGTTCGGGTTCAATGAAGCATCCCCTTATGGATTCCAAATGCCGTTATGGTCCGCGGTAGCGGAATCCATAACGGGATGCTACGATAACCCGAACCCGAACTTTGGATGCCGAACTAAAAATAGAAGTTCGCTCATCTCTAGTTGTGACTTCTTCCTTTAAACTTCTTAAAGATTCAGTTGTTGGTTGCTACCACAGGAACTTAGCTCCAACTAACCAATTTCCTGTTAACTTTGTACATCAGTGAGTCCTCTAGAAATCAACAGCAGCTAAAGGCATGGGAGAAATTTATGCAGCCAGTCTGTTTAGCATGTTAGTGAAAGCTGAGCCTCCAAAAAAAAGCCTTTGATGGTGGCACACAGAATGCTGGTTGCACTGTCGTACAAAAGAGGAATTACATAAGAAGACTCAACAAAGGCCAAGACAAGTATTTTTTATTCAGAATGAGAGACTGAGCTCATATTCTTATACAGAAGAACAGCAGTGTAATATGTCTAGGCGCTTAGAAGATCCTGTACACAGATATCTCAGTGGATATATTATTAAAATAATTTCTACAAAAATGCAATGATTATTTCATTTCAACTACAACCTAAAGGAATGCAAACTGGCCCCCATTATTTCTCTACTTCACGAAACTAACCCAACCACATGTGAATATACATGTATTAGGTGTGCACTGGAAGGGGCACTGTAACTCTAATACTAATGCCAACCTTAAAGGGGTTTTCTGGTACTTTAATATTGATTTCTGTAATAGACGGAGCTGGCTACTGTAGTACTGCTCTTACTCACTTCAGTGCGAGCAGTGCTGCAGTAAACAGCTCCATCCACTGCACAATGGATTAAGCTGTGCAGTTGCCGGAACAGAAATAGAGTAGAACAGTAAGATGGTGGAGGTGTGTGATGTCAGACCCCACCAATCAGATATTCAGCAGAAGTCATCAATATTAAAATCCTGGAATACCTCTTTAAATCAAGATCTAGGAATGTATAGTTTCTTGGTCATTTATGTTGTTCTGTTAACTAAGAGTTTTCCAAGACTTGAATACTGATGACCTATCGTCAGGACCTGGGACCCCTGCCGATCAGTTGTTTGAGAAGGCATCGGCGCTCCTGTGAGCACCATGGCCTTCTCCGCACTTACCAAGCACAGGGCCATACATTGCACAGCGGCTGTGTGTGGTATTGCAGCTGTGCCTAGGCCATGTGAATGATATAGTGTCGTCACTTGGCCTAGGCCAGTGATGGGCAACGTGCGGCTCTCCAGCTGTTGCAGAACTACAACTCCCAGCATGCAAAGCCTGTCTATAGCTATCAGCCTACTGCAGGGCATGGTGGGAGTTGTAGTTTAGCAACAGCTGGAGAGCCGCACGTTGCCCATCACTGGCCTAGGCTAAGCAGCGAGAAGACCGTGGCACTACTGTGAGCGCCCTTGACTTTTCAAACAGCTGATTGGCAGATGTCCTGAGTGTCGGACCCCCACCAATCAGATAATGATGACCTATACAGAGAATAGGTCATCAGTATTTAAGTCTCGGAAAACCCCTTTAATGTGGTCTAACAAGTATTGAACCTACTGTAAGCTATAATGCAAATTTACTGATGCTTTTGCAATCAAAGAACATTGGAAGTGCTTATGAATATTTAGACTAGGACTACATTGCAGCTAATAATGTGGTCACATTGTGATCTGCAAGTTCAGTGACACAAAAGCCAGCAGAAATCCAAACATGCTGGATTTTATTGCAACCATATTGACTAGCTGAAATTTTCACAGTGCAAATTTGCCATGAAGCCTTAGCTTCAGATCACTTGACAGTACACAAACACTATTAAAAGCTATGTATGAAGCAAGGTCTTAATTAAAAATGTCCTATTGTTTTGTTCCTATGCAGACAACTTATGTCCATGGTAACAGTCAACAAGCCAACCCCGTCTTAGTTTTTCCCATTTGCCCCCTACGGGGCCTGATGCTGGAGGCGTAGATCATTAAAGATGCCCCCTCACTTGTAATATTATCGTTAACATTAACATCTGCTGTAGACCACAGGCAGGCGTGACTCACTGATGTCACGTGCCCGCACCGCCTGCTTCATTCATAAAGTAGGCGGAGCAGGCATGTGAAATCAGGGAGTTACGCCCGGCCTGCGTTTACTTAAGCTGTAATGAGTAAGTAAGGGGGCATGTTTAATGAACTTAAATTGAATTAGAACTTTTATAATCCTATTCTGCAGCACTGGAGCGGCAGGGCCAGAGTACAGTTGAGGCACCGGCCCCTCCGCAATTGTTGGCCCCCAGCTCCTCCTCCCAGTCCCTCCTCGTTCATACATCGCAGACTGCAATGTAAAAATGTCAGCACTGGGGGGAAAACAGTGCGTCTTATAGGGCAAAAAATACGGTATTTATAATTTTTTTTCAAGTTTTATACAATAGGATCATTTTTATTTTTCTGGCTATGATCTTGTGTGAGGGCTCGTTTTTTGTGGGACGATGTGACATTTTCATTGCTAACGTTTTGGGGTACATAAGACTTTTTCATCGCTTGATATTTTTTTGGGAGGTTTTTAACGATTTTTTAATTACTTAATTGGGGAAAAACACTTTTTTATCTTTATTTTTTATTTTACATTTTGTGTCCCCCATAAGGTCATACAAGACCTCTGGGGAATATTTAACATACATTTTCCACTAAGTAAAAACCAGCATCATTCTTAAAAGCTGTGACGATCCTTTATGGCTGAGTACAGCAAGCACATACAAATATTTACTGCACCCCCGACTGTAAACACGTTTCGGACAGCCTAGATGATTATATACAATAGAATGTGACTAAACGTGCCACGGAACATCCTAACGTGGATGTGAACACAGCCTTATACTGCACTCCTTTCTTGCTTGCCTTTGGCTACTGGTATTTCCAAAACGCCCTGATGATTAATACTCTTTGTTGGTCATATCTTATCTCCTATTTCATTTGGTGCAAACATCCTGCTTCAAAATAAAACTGTCCATATATCCATATGATGTTGTAATGTACTTTCATTCCAGTTATTCTACAAAATCACATATATTATTTTGCAGGAACATAATCTGAAAACCAGTAGGGAGCCACTGCTTTGCTGCATAGTTGTCAGTAGATACTCATCTATAGTGTACCCTACAGCTATTTTACAAACTGCTCCGTCTGAGCCAAAAATGTCAGTGTTTAAAACATTGCATCATTACATAAATGCCCTAAGGACTTGTGGCTTTCTGAATAGGTGCATTTCATCTTTTTTACCACGGTGGAATTGCTTTTTGTTAACTCTGCCATCAAGACTACTTCTCACTCTCCCTATGACGCTTTAGTTCGGGTCATTAGACCTGTGTTTGGGCCGGGACTTGGGGACGTATTTGGGGCGCAGAAATGTATTATGCTCATTTGAAATTGGCCTTAAGCTTAGCTGTTTCTAAATCAAAAGTGTTGTCAGGCACATGGCAGCTCACTACAAGCCTATGTTTATCCACCCAGAGCAGAGTAGACGTTACGATAATAACACTGTCACTTTAAATTACAGCAGAATTTGACTACGAGAAAACAAGTGGCATGCTATTGACATACTGACCCTAGATTTAACTTTTTAGAAAATGAAACTGAAAAGACGTTATTAGTATGTATGCGAATTGCAGCTCTGTGCATTTACAGGAGGTACTACATGTCCTTGGAGTGACCTCTATTGCGACATGCAGGACAGATAAAGTACAGCCTAAATGTTTTTCACAGTCGCCAGCATTAACCATTTGAGACCTAGGGGAATAAGAGAATGACTCAGGATTGTGTTGTTTTGTAGCCTTTGCAGAAGACTTTTTCAATAACTGAACCAGTTCTATTTTTACGTATAACTGCACTTTTATTGTAGGAACAGAAAGGCAAGGTTTCAGCAGCACAATATGTAATGACCGGTGAATTTTATTCTGTAAAATGCCAGCTGGACTTCTTGAGTTGCAATTTTTATTCTAAAAGATTTGTTCACAATGATCAATATTTTAATTTATCATCCACCTTATTTGCATAGATTAACCTAAGGCTACTTTCTCACCAGCACTAGAGACATCTGGCAGGCTGGTCCGGCATATATGCCAGGATTCGGCAGGAGAAAAACCGTGGTGCGCAGCAACTTCTGTCCGGCCAAATCCTAGCATACACGCTGGGGAGCGGCCAGATCTCTGCTGATTCCGATTATAGTCAACAGGGCCCGGCAGGAAAGCGGCACTTTCAAGAGAACTCTGGCAGGCTATTCTCTGCCAGAACAGCCTGTTGGATGTCTCTAAGACCTCTTGCACACAAACGTTGTGCATTTGTTCCGTGCATTGCGGTCCCCAATGCACGGGCAACATCCAAGCGGCGGCCGGGAAGGATCGAGACCCATTCAACTCGAGGCACGGTGCGGAGGCACAGACAGAAACACCACGGAAGCACTCCGTAGTGCTTCAGTAGGGTTCTGATCCGTGCTTCGGTTCCGCATCTCCGTGATGCGGAGCGCACGAGCCGGAGACCCGTGTATTGCGGACCCGCCGTATGCGGCCGCAATACGGATACGGGCACACAATGTTCGTGTGCAAGAGGCCCTACGCTGGTGTTAAACTAGCCTAAGGGTACGACCACAAAGTCAGGTTTCCTGATGCAGATTTGAAAGCCAAAATCAGGAGTGAATTATAATAGGAAAGAAAGTATAAAGGACAGATACGACTTCTCCTCAAGAAACCTAAAGGTCTGGTCGTACCCTTAGAGCGGAGTTTGTTATTTCACACAGCTCTTATTGCTTTGTATCAATTCGGACAATATTAGATGTACAAACAATAGAGCTCTGAAGAGTTAAATACCATAAATGTGATTGTGCTACATATGTAGCGTTAGCACAGTAGCTTGCATAGACACCCAGACACATTCCAATGCTCAATAACACACAGTACCAAGGCTATGCACAGTAGCGAACATGCAGGCACACTGATGTGCTTGAACACACTGTTCTGTGGGGGGTGAGGATGTTGTTTGTGTCTCTACAGTGTTTCTCGCTTCTCTCCCCATCTGCCCCTCCCTCTTGTCTCCCTCCCCTTCTCTTTTATGCCCTCACCTAACGGACCCCCTCACACCCTCCTCTTCTGTCCTAGATTTAAGAGTTCTGGCTCCATTCCCTGTATTACTTGTTGTGAAAGTCAAGGGAGAGACTGTGGAGAGAGGGAGGAACTGTGAGAGACTGTAAGAGACCCATAGACTGCAACAAACAACTGCATGAGACAGTCACCTGAAATAAAAATGTAAAAGACCACCGGTATGCAGATGGGTACACTGCCAGTCTCTCAAAGATATTCTTAGCCGGAATGGTACTATGTTAAGTGATACTTATCGCAAGTTATGCTAGACTGGAGGATAGTCATGTGCAAGTGACTTTAATACATGAGATGATTTTCCAAATCAGACATTTTGTTAAGTTATCAAGTCATCTTAGCGTATGCCCATTATCATACAGTGCAGTTTACATGCAGCTGTCCTTAGGACCCACTCCTGGTTTTAGCATAAATCCAGACAGTGGTAAAGAGTTATCAAATTGCGGCAGCTTCAGGTCTTAACCCGCTGATGACTTCTGAGATACTTTCGGAAGTGGCACAGCCTATTAGCTGCAGCTTGGGCAACATACCATATTTATGAATGTCTGAAGATACAACTATACAAGCTATTGCATTAGAAACTTTACTCATGAGCATGCTCTAAATTTTGCTAAAGTTAGGGCATTTGAGAGATCCGCTTCTCCGTAAACCATTTTTCATGAGTAGGGAAAAGAATCAGATCCTATTAAAAAGAAAGCCAAGGGAATTTTTCCTTTCTCCTTGAAAAATGATCCATACAAGAGGACATAAGGGTGAAGATGGTTTTCCCAAAAGCAGTGTAAAGTTGTAAAGCTGTTCACACTCATCAATTTTGGAAATATGATGTACAGGACATGACAGTCTCCTGATGGCAGGTGTCGGAAAGAGAAGGATCGGTCATGTTAGATAGATTTCAACATCCACTGGCTTATCATTGACATAAACTTGCATGTTATGTATGTATATGGGGGAGCGGGGAGAGACAGACATGTGACAGTTCAGCCAACAGCCATTACATGTGTATGACCTGCTCAATGTACAAGAAAAGCCCACTGGCTGCTGTGCTGACTTCCTCCCTGCACAGAATTATCAAATTATCAGAATTATCACAGCTATTTCAATTTTCAGCACAATAAAAAAAAATTATTTATGGTTTGTCTTCTTTGGTTAATCCTGGTGACCATAACTCTAACTGCCTCTGACACACCAACAACTGTCTCTCTCAGTAGATCACACCATGTCCCTGACACAAATCAGAGTCCTATTGGAAATCCATGACCAGAATCCCCTGTGGCAACAACAGCCCCATTTGCTCATAGCACTGGTCTGTTCCCTATGACCGCTATCCATCACTTATAACCTATATCACTAGAAGATGTTCATGAGAGTAATTCTAATTCTCCGTCCACGCTTCTTAGTTTTTGTTTTCTGGAAAATGGACACTGGAAACATTGACATTGAGTTTGCAGTGATGATGTGAAGAACTGTCTGGTGAAAAATTAAAAGGAGAAGTAGAACACCTAAATTCATCGCAAGGCCATAATAGTGAAAGAGAAAAAGAAGAATCCGAGCAAGAGACAAAAGAAGAACTATAGGTGGATTCAAACCAGGAGGTAAAATAAGACTGGAAACAAATTCCTGGAGGGCAATCTGAGAGAACAACATTGAAGACCAGTTCTACAAGGTGAGACATTATAGAAAATATTCCTCTCTGGCTGTCTTAGTAACTTCCCTTTCCTCTTAAACTGTCTATTTCATGATGAAAGCCAAGATCTCACAGTTGGAAAATAACAAGATGGAAACCAGCCAAAAATGAGAAAGGGAGAGATAGAGAACCTGTTTATATTGAGGAGGGTGCCAACAATTAATCTTTTGGGGGTAGTCATATGAGTTAAGGTGGCTCCCTGAAACATTACTGAGGGTATCAAACCTAAACGCCATTGTGTAATTGATCCAAACCCTAGCCTTAGAACATATGTACATAAATGATTGCATAGTATAAGTGTGGTTATTACGTTTTCTAGATGTACATACAGTATAAACAATTTATTAGCAGTGTTTCAGGAGGGATTAGTAGAGGTCTTTGCCTGTCCAAAGGCAGGGATATTTTACCAAGGCTGCTTTAGAATGGAGAACTAGTAAAGCTGCACGGTTCTGTGAGAACTCTCCGTGATACTACTTTATTTGACATACCGGCATACATACCACGCTGAAAACTACAGGCACAGTCTCATTTAGATGGGCTGTAACCACTGTGATCTCCCATTCCCCAGTTTACAGCCCTAGGTAAAGAGCACAAGCCAAATTAAACAATCAGAGGAAGCAATGCAGCAATATAATCCAGAATTACCACATACCCCTAACAAAGACCAACAACTCAAATATACTGGTTCGACTGACTGACAAAAGTTTACCTAAGTTATTACCTCCAGTTTTCCATGAACATAACAAATGTGGGGGGATGATTAAATGTTTAACAGCTTAGGGTAAATTGTTTTGTCATAATGTGATATTTCCATTTCCATGCCCTTCTATTAGCATTGACAATATGACTATACCATTTCTAATTGAATGCATTACAAATACAATATATTGTGACAAGCTACAGTCACTATAATCAGGTCCTGTTAGATATGCCCTAACATACTGTAGCTATTATAGGAAATCAATATATTTATGAATGGGAGACTTCCAATAAAAGAAGAGAAAAGATTGTCTACGATCAAATTAGGAAAAACACAGAGTACTGTTCAGAACCTGTATTCTGCAGACAGACCTGCAGGCCACCAAAGAGAAGGTAGTCTCCCTGCTTCATTCTCAGCTCATTCCTGATCATGTAGAGGGCAGTTTTAATAATACAAGTAAGCAATTCCTTAAAGGGGTTGTTTCAACTCGTCAAGTTGAATTTATTGTGTATACAGTTGACATGAGTAACTAATATATGTTCATTTTCAATAAAGGTTGTGGCCCACAGTATCTTCAAATCGGTTTCTTTTTATACACTGCTAATCTCCAGGTGTTGCGCTTATGCTCAACAAGAGAAAAAGCCGGCCTTTCGGCTGGCCGGGAATGGTGGGAGCAGGCGCAAATTAGCTTCAAGCCACGGCTTCATCTGCTCTGGCATAATGACCCATCCCTGGCCACCCCTTTTTATATATGGCTGCTTGTATAGGACCTATCCAGGATATGTGTCACAGCCTTGAATTTGTTCTATATATTATAAGAAGATAGCTTGCAAACCGATTTACCATTGGTTGTCACGATCCATACAGCGCCCCCACTATAGCTTAGCGAGTGTGACATTGAAATCAGGAGGTGAGACAAACCCTTTAATAAATAAGCCTAAAAGAGTTGCCTGAGACCTGAAGGGCTCATACACATGGCTGTTTGCGGGCCACAGATCAAGTATCAAGTATGTGAGAAGACAGTCAACGTTTGATTCTAATCTAAAGGCTTTTTAACGTGTGGACAATATTGGTGGACCTTTGTGGTGTCAGCACTTCTGTATGAAAGTTTACTATCGTGATCAGAGATAAACACCTCTAGACTGCACTGTTCTCAGAAGAAGGCACACTTGTCATTGAAATATCCTAGCTTAGCAAGTAGGGGACCCGAGAAACAACACACTGAGTATATGGAATGCTCTGTACCAAGAAAAAGACATGAAGTCAGGTGGAGACCTCCAGGAGACGGCTCTACACAGATATATCTTTGTCCCAGCTCACTCTGTCACTCTCACAGATTCCTTGGCAGAAAGATCTCTGTGTTCTGCCAATGTAGCCACTTCATTTAAACATATAGTGCTCGTCTTTCCCTGGACTCTGCAATTCCATGAAACGGACGAGCTCTCTGTTCTGTACTGTAAAGTCAAAGTGCAGAAAATGATGTCACAAGGCGACCTCTTAATTCTGGTTACTAAGAGAAGACCCTTTCCTAAAAAAGTTCTGGTGTAACCGTCTGGACACCTGGTCCTTTGGAATGATTAGCATGACGATGTTTGCTTTTCCTGTATTGAACCCGTGGAAATCTTTTCTGCTGCACTAAGGCTACAACTAGGACTGTAGGCAAAAATATCTTTGGCATCAAAGCTGTGGAAACCACAATGATGCGTCATGCCTGTCTTTATACACATAAGCCATGATGCCAAGTGTGACCAGAGTCCAATAATTAATAAACAAACAAATGCCTAAACTAGGCTGTGCAACCTATCTTGACCCAGGTATGAAATAAAATAAAACTTCACTTTTATTGTAACACATATAAAATATTTGATGCATATCCTATTTAGAACCAAACAAAAGGAGGGAGATTAAAAATACAGTCGCCACTCCGCCAGTGACAATGTCTACAGTGATAGGTAGAGGGGATGTGCACAATCTCCTGCCTATACACTTCTATCTCATAGCTCAGTTATGGCAGCTATTATGTAAGCCGTGAGGCTGACTTTTGATCTACAACCAACTATAGCATGTGCTGTTTACTACAGCTGTAGCCAGGGAGGCGCTATTGTTAGTGCGCTCTCCCAAACTACCACTAGTATAAGGAGTAGTCCTTTTAATAATGCTGGGGAATGGCAGTGACTAAGTCCTGTGTGCCACTCCAAACGCCAGCACCTCTGAGCTTAAACAATGATAAAATCGCTATCTAATTTGAACTGTTATATGAGAAGGGGGGCAGTTTTAGATTTTAGATCAGTACGCTACTCCGTCAACTTCTCATATAACAGTTCAAATTAGATAGCGATTTTATCATTGTTTAAGCTCAGAGGTGCTGGCGTTTGGAGTGGCACACAGGACTTAGTCACTGCCATTCCCCAGCATTATTAAAAGGACTACTCCTTATACTAGTGGTAGTTTGGGAGAGCGCACTAACAATAGCGCCTCCCTGGCTACAGCTGTAGTAAACAGCACATGCTATAGTTGGTTGTAGATCAAAAGTCAGCCTCACGGCTTACATAATAGCTGCCATAACTGAGCTATGAGATAGAAGTGTATAGGCAGGAGATTGTGCACATCCCCTCTACCTATCACTGTAGACATTGTCACTGGCGGAGTGGCGACTGTATTTTTAATCTCCCTCCTTTTGTTTGGTTCTAAATAGGATACGCATCAAATATTTTATATGTGTTACAATAAAAGTGAAGTTTTATTTTATTTCATACCTGGGTCAAGATAGGTTGCACAGCCTAGTTTAGGCATTTGTTTGTTTATTAAGTATTTACAACCTTACCCAGTTCAGGTCTTTAGGTAATTAGGTCAGAGTCCAATAATATCATTATTTAGATAGCACTAGCGTGTTCCACAAGGCTGTACACAGACTGTATCATTCACACCAGTCCCTGCCCCCACGGCCAATTTCACAGAAATAACCAGGAGGTATACCCAGGATTTACAGAATGGATGGTTCACTCACAGCTTAATATTTGCTAAGCAGTGGCATACTTACCTACAGTGGAGCCGACAATCTAACATGTATAGGGAGCTTCAGATGCTTTCAGGGGGAAAGAAGGATCATGGCCCCATACACATTAGTGTATTGTCCACTTGCTGCATAACTGATAGGTGCGGGTGCCACCTGAAGGACACGTTGCTACCTGAAGAATGCCCCTAAGGTGAACGCTTAGCAAACTGCACATGCGGCAGTCACCCATCCCTTCACTGGTAAGGGAGTTCCAAAAGATTGACTAATTTTGGATGCCCCTATATGTTTGACATGCTCTTTATTCAAGGCAGGGCCCCATTCTTGACACAGGAAGGGTTCCAGAGGTGGGATATGCACCTATCGGATATTTATGGCATATCATGTCATAAATGATGTTGTAAATCCTCAGATGGACCATTTAACAATTGCTGAGTACAACATATACAAAATTAGGTTCTAAAATACCAATGATCATAGATCTTTACTAGTCAGATTTTTTTTTATAAAAGAAATAAGAAAATCTGATGTATATTTCTGGCCAGTAAACTAGGGCACAAGCGCATGTCTGCTGTGAGTGGGCCCAGGTGGATCGGACAGCATTAGGGTAAGAAGCATTTTAATGTGGGGGCTATATTGATCAGAATGGTCTAACTATTAGAAATTGCTTATTTGGGGTGAAAGACTCCCTTTAAGAGTTTTTTTCCACTTTTGTCTCATCTGTCCATAGAACATTTTCCCTAAGGCTACTTTCACACTAGCGTTTTTGCTGGATCTGGCAGGGTGCAGAAAAAATGCTTCTGTTACTGATAAAAACAACCATCTGCATCCGTTATGAACGGATCCGATTGTATTATCTTTAACATAGCCAAGACGGATCCGTCATAACCCACAATGCAAGTCAATGGGGACTGATCCACCCTATGACGGATCTCAATACAGGAAAATAGAAACGCTAGTGTGAAAGTAGCCTAAGATATCGTGGAACATCCGGGTGGACTTGGGCAACCTTGAAATGGGCCACAATGTTTTGGACAATGCTTTTTTTTTTTGGACAGCAGTGGATTCCTTCCTTCAAGCTATGCTAGGAGGAAAAAGATACATGTCAGGGAATTGTTTTATATAATATGGAAACTGAAGTCGGCTGATGAACATACTTTAGAAGCTGCAGACATTGGGGGTCAATTATTATTAGCAATAACCAGAAAACTGGTGTAAAAAGTTTGCACAAATGGTGTTTTTAGCTGCCCTCACTACTTTCCTAAAGGGGGTCATGGCAACATCGGCCCCAACATATTTATCATAACTTATGCCAATATGCTGAGTTACAAGCTGGTGTAAATTACATTCTAGGCACTCGGACTGCTGGAGGATGGGCTTAAAGGGGTTGTCGACGTCAAAAAACGGCATTTGTCATGTAGACAAAGTTAGTTTCCAGAGGTTATTGCCACCGCTGCAGCACAGATATGAGGTGGCAGGGACATTGGCTGCTGTGCATGTGTGTCTATGCGCTATCACATAGTCCTGGCCACCAGAGAGGCCAGCACTTTTTCCTAAAGTGTGTAGGCAAGGCCATCGCTGCCGGATACTGGCAGTGTATAGTGTGATGGAAAAATGAAACCAGTTAGCGAAGGAAGCAATATGGACAATCACATTACATTAGTAAGTGGCTTGTATTAACTTTCTCTACATGATAAATGCAATTTGCGGAAGTGAGACAACTGATTAAAGTTATGATGAGGACTACCCCCATTATACCTAATTAAAGTTATGTTGAGGACTACCCCCATTATACCTGATTAAAGTTATGATGAGGACTACCCCCATTGTATCTGATTAAAGTTATGATGAGGACTACCCTCATTATACCTGATTAAAGTTATGATGAGGACTACCCCCATTATACCTGATTAAAGTTATGATGAGGACTACCCCCATTATAACTGATTAAAGTTATGATGAGGACTACCCCCATTGTATCTGATTAAAGTTATGTTGAGGACTACCCCCATTATACCTGATTAAAGTTATGATGAGGATTACCCCCATTATACCTGATTAAAGTTATGATGAGGATTACCCCCATTATACCTGATTAAAGTTATGATGAGGACTACCCCCATTATACCTGATTAAAGTTATGATGAGGACTACCCCCATTATACCTGATTAAAGTTATGATGAGGACTATCCCCATTGTATCTGATTAAAGTTATGTTGAGGACTACCCCCATTATACCTGATTAAAGTTATGATGAGGACTACCCCCATTATACCTGATTAAAGTTATGATGAGGACTACCCCCATTATACCTGATTAAAGTTATGATGAGGACTACCCCCATTATACCTGATTAAAGTTATGATGAGGATTACCCCCATTATACCTTATTAAAGTTATGATGAGGACTACCCCCATTGTATCTGATTAAAGTTATGTTGAGGACTACCCCCATTATACCTGATTAAAGTTATGATGAGGACTACCCCCATTATACCTGATTAAAGTTATGATGAGGACTACCCCCATTATACCTGATTAAAGTTATGATGAGGACTACCCCCATTATACCTGATTAAAGTTTTGATGAGGACTACCCCCATTGTATCTGATTAAAGTTATGTTGAGGACTACCCCCATTATACCTGATTAAAGTTATGATGAGGACTACCCCCATTATACCTGATTAAAGTTATGATGAGGATTACCCCCATTATACCTGATTAAAGTTATGATGAGGACTACCCCCATTATACCTGATTAGTTATGATGAGGACTACCCCATTATACCTGATTAAAGTTATGATGAGGATTACCCCATTATACCTGATTAAAGTTATGATGAGGACTACCCCCATTATACCTGATTAGTTATGATGAGGACTACCCCCATTATACCTGATTAGTTATGATGAGGACTACCCCCATTATACCTGATTAAAGTTATGATGAGGACTACCCCCATTATACCTGATTAAAGTTATGATGAGGACTACCCCCATTATACCTGATTAAAGTTATGATGAGGATTACCCCATTATACCTGATTAAAGTTATGATGAGGACTACCCCCATTATACCTGATTAAAGTTTTGATGAGGACTACCCCCATTGTATCTGATTAAAGTTATGTTGAGGACTACCCCCATTATACCTGATTAAAGTTATGATGAGGACTACCCCCATTATACCTGATTAAAGTTATGATGAGGATTACCCCCATTATACCTGATTAAAGTTATGATGAGGACTACCCCCATTATACCTGATTAGTTATGATGAGGACTACCCCCATTATACCTGATTAAAGTTATGATGAGGACTACCCCCATTATACCTGATTAAAGTTATGATGAGGACTACCCCCATTATACCTGATTAGTTATGATGAGGACTACCCCCATTATACCTGATTAAAGTTATGATGAGGACTACCCCCATTATACCTGATTAAAGTTATGATGAGGACTACCCCCATTATACCTGTTTTCTGTGCAAAGGATATATTCCTGACATCAAGCACTATGAGGGTGGGTGCTCATGGTGCAGATTTCGGGTTTAAAAAAGGCAGCATAATACAGTACCAGCAAAAGTATGAACACTTTGCTTTTTTCATAGGTGTGAACATTTTTTGTGTGCAGATTTCACCCTTTTTAATGGATCAAATCCTCACCAAAAACCGCATTAAGGCTACATTCACACGACCGTGAATGTGTCCGCGTCCGTTCCGCAATTCTGCGGGACGGGTGCGGACCCATTCACTGTCTATGGGGCCGGACGAGGTGCAGAGAGCACACTATGTGTTCTCCGCTTCCGCATTTGCGGAGCGCGGCCCCGAACTTCGGGTCCGCGGCTCCGCAAAAGATAGAACATGTCCTATTCTTGTCCGCAGCCTGCGGACAAGAATAGGCATTTCTATGGGGGGTGCGGCTGGGTGTATTGCGGATCCGCAATTTGCGGATCTGTAATACACTACGGTCGTGTGAATGTAGCCTTAAAGCGGACAAAAAATGCCCCCAAAACTCAATAGTGTGGATTTCTGTGCATTTTTATACGGTTTTAGTGTGGATTTCATGCAGGTTTTCTGCACATAAATCTGCACAGTGTGCAGCCACACTTAGACATCTACAAGATTACTTTTTTATTTAAAGGGGTTGGCCAGTTCACACTACTAACTGCACATGTGCTGGGCACAGCACACACATGCAGCTAGTAATAGGCATCATTAAACTATCAGCGCTGATGTCCGACCATTTAATATGAAGGTCACCAGCTTCCCAGTGCTGCACTCCAAAAATGGCTGCTTCTGGGAGGTTCCGTCTACCAGCAGCCACCATTCACTTACAATAGACGCACGTGCTACTATCAATCAGTGTAAATTAATGGGGGCCACTGATGGACAGAACTCTCCACCAGCGGCCATTTTCGGAGAACAGTGCCAGGAAGCAGACCTGCAAGTAAACATGAAAACTATTATTATATTAAACTATGAGACATCAGCAACTAATGCGGCTTGTAATAGATACTGGCCAACCCCTTTTAAAGGAGGGGGTTTCCACAAGTCAAGAACAGCTGTAACAACTTCAGCTTTACTTTTTCCCTCTCCACATGGGAGGCCATAATGTAATACAGTATACTTGGATAGTATCTGTGTCCAATCCTCATGGTGATATCTAACTCAAAGGTTTGCAGAGGTCCCAAATACTTGACGTGGAAGAAACACCCATGAGAATCTTTTGAAGTCAGTTTTGCTTCGAGTCTACATTGGAGTAATTTGCACTGATTTCATCAAATGTTGTACAGGGTTTGATAAATTTGTAGCACCATAAAACTTTTGTCTACAGATGCTAAAGGGGCTGTCCCACAAAAATATTCTACAGTTTTCAAACCAGCAACTGGATTTGACTAATTTTGTAATTGCATGAAATTAAACATTTTGTATAGCCACTGAGTTATTCAAAAAAATGTATCTGCATAGCGCCACCTGCTGTTTGTTCTTTTTCTTATTTGTTTGTCCTGCTCACTGAGAAGGACGCACATGCTCAGTTTCATCCAACTGCATCCTGAGCTGTGATAGGGAGAGAATAGACACGCCTCCTGAGCTGCAGCAGAAAAGACACCCCCTTTGAGTTGTGAATAGGGAGATCTCTGGATCCATGTGAGGTACAGAGTTGGTTCTAGCTGTGTTAGAAAAATATTTTCATTTTTTACATTAGTCATGGGATAACCCCTTTAAGGGTACGACCACCATCAAAAAAAGGTGCAATCTTACTCCTAGCAGGGTGGAGTATAAAAACTGGAGTAAAGGGTACAGCCACATGGTCAGGTGTCCTGATGCCATTTTAAAAGCCAAAACCAGGAATGAATTAAAAAGGATGATAAGTCATATCTGTCCTTTCTATTTTCTCTCCTTTTATGATCCACTCCTGATTTTGGCTTCTAAAACTGTATCAGGAAACCTGACCGTGTGGCTGTACCCTTGTTGCACTCCACCTTGATAAAAGGAGTAAAATTTCACTTTTTTGTGAATTGTAAAAGGTGGTGAAAATGGTGTAAAAATGCAAAAAGTTGCAAAATTATTGCGCAAACCTGGTGTGCACCAAAAAATGTGATGTTTTGATGTCAGTTTTCTGGTGCAAATGGAAGTATCATTTTCCTATGTACAAAACTATAGTGCTGTGACCGCTACACTCCCTAGTGTGCACAAGTGTCTGTGTAAACTGATTTTTTCAGGAAAGGTATAATGACACAAACCAGAGCAGAAGATCAGTAGCATGAGCGCAGCAGAAAAGTGACAGTTTTTTCTTGTAAATGGACTGCCTTGCACAACTACATTGATAAAATCTGCCATACTGAGCTGTCCTACTCAGATGTTTCTTAAAGTTCACCTAAGCTCTGAAGAACTCTATTAAAAGCTATTTTAAGGGAACCTGTTATCAACTTTATGCTGTCCATACTAATGGTAGAATAAAGTAGAGACAGGTGAGTTGATTTCAGTGGTCTGTCATTTTTAAGTTAAACGTAAGTGGTTGCCAAGAACCAACATCACAATCATTGCAGACTGGGCCTGGAAAAGAGTCCCGGCCACCTGAGAAGAGTCCTGGTTATTCATGACTTCTTGCTCTACCTGCCCACTTGCTGATGATTGACAGTCTTCTACCTAGTTTTCTCCCTTTCTCTCTAGGAGAGAACTGCCAATTATCAGCGGATGGGTGAGAGCAGGAGATTATGAATAACCACGACTCTTATCAGGTAGATTTTACTCTTTTCAAGGCCTATGCTGCAATGATTATGATTCTGGTTCTCAGCAACGTCTTACTTTTAGCTCATGAGTGACACACCGCTGAAATCAGCATTTCTGTCACTATTTTATGCTGCCCTCAGTAAGGTTAACATAAAGTTGATGACAGGTTCCCTTTAATTCTTATTTTGCAAGATACCTTATTAATATTTTTAACCTTTTACTTACAAAATAGGCAGCTGAAGTTCAGGGTGTCTCCAACGCTTTGGAATTCGTCCACTGCTGACATGTCATGTGCATGTGTATTCCACTGTGGGGCCGCAATAAGCAATGTACCAGCAGCCCATATCACTGCTCTGCTAAATCCTTGCACAGCATATCCGTACCGGGTTTCCTGCGCCAATGTGTTATGCAAAGCTTTTTAGTAGAAAAGGCCGGAGCAGTGATGTACTGTGTGGCCACTCTGCTAAAGCCTGCCATAGGACGTCAGATGTGCTATGCCAGGCTTTATCAGGGTGCTCCTTCCTGTACATGGCTTACTGCGGGATTGGGGGGCACTTTCTGGGAAAAGAACAAATCTGGAATCATTGGTCAGGAAGGAATTAACCCCTTCCCGATGGTGTCACGATTTTTTTTTCCATTCACATAGCCATATGAGGGCTTGTTTTAGTGGGACAAGCTATACTTTCTACTGGAACCATTTAATATTGCATACAATGCAATGGGAAGCTGGAAATTTAAATTCAGAAGGGGGTGCTATTGGGGAAAAAAACTATTCTGCCACAGTTTTATGGGTTTTTGTTCTCTACGTGGTAAAACTGACCTGTGACTTTCCTTCTCTGGATTAGCACGATTACAACAATGCCACATTTGTATAGTTTTTCTTGTATTTTAAGGCCTAATTCACACAACCGTAGTGTGTTTTGCGGAAACACGGATCCGAAAACACGGACAGCTGCAATGTGCATTCCGCATTTTGCGGACCGCACATTGCTGGCACTATATAGAGAATGCCTTTTCTTGTCCGCAATTGCGGCCAAGAATAGGACATGTTCTATTTTTTTGCGGAAATGGAAACGCGGATGCGGAAACACGGATGCGGAAATGCGGATGCAGACATCACATAGTGTGCTGTCCACATCAATTTCTGCCCCTTTGAAATAAATGGGTCTGCAACCCTTCCGCAAAATTGCAGATGGGATGCGGATCCATTTTGCGGACGTGTGAATTAGGCCTAATACAAAAAAAAAAAAAAACGTTGGTAAAAAAAAATTACATTTCTTAGCATTGTTGTATTGCGACAGCCATAACTTTTTTATATTTATGTCCACGGAGCTATGTGGATGCTCATTTTTTACATGAAAATCTATAGTTTTTATTGATACCATTTTGGAGCGAGTATGACTTTTTGATCACTTTTTGTTCAATTTTTTTGTGAGGTAAAGCAGCGAAAAAAAATGAAAATCAGCCAGTTTGATTTTTTCCATCACCTGGTCCATCTAGTCTGTCCTTATATTATATCTTATTTATCTTTGAATACACGTTTATTCCAGGTATGTTTAAATTCATTTACTAAAGACACTGTGTCGGATAAATACGTTTATATTTTAATAGGTACAGCGTTTTAGGACACGGCAGAGCAAATAATCTTTATTTTTTTATTATTTATTTTTACTTTGGTGAAAGGCGGCGATTTGAATTTTAGATGGGAAAAAAAGTGCTGCACACAGATCCTAAATTCCTGGAGAAGAGACCTGATTGGAGCCAGAAAATTTTTTCCCTAAAATTAGGAAAATTGGCTTCCTCTAGATCTACTTTGCAGGATAAGAGCTCATGCACATGGCCATAAGTGTTTTACGGTCTGCAAACCATGGATCCGAAAAACAAGGATACCGGCCATGTACGATGCCACCATTTTTTTTTCAACTCCTGCAGAAATGTCGCATCCTTAGCCGCAAAACAGACAAGAAAAGGACATGTTCAATTTTTTTGCGTTAAGATGAAGGAGTCTGCATCTGATCTGCAAAAAACGCGGATCAGATGCAGTTCAAAACTATGGCCATGTGCATGAGCCCTAACAGGCTAAACTGGATGGACGTATGTCTTTTTTCAGCCTTACAAACTATGTTAGGCTACATTCACATCTGTGCTATCATTTTTAGTGATGATCGAGCACCAAAGTATTCAGGTGTTCGGCCCGAACACATTGCTATAGTCGTGTGCTCGGCTAAGCACCCTAGTATAATGGAAGTCAATGGGAGAAAACCAGGCACCTCCTGCTCTGAAGAGGTGAGGGTGCCTGGTCCATTGGAAAAGGTCAGAAAGTGACAGAAACACCACTGAAATGGATCGGGAACAGCATGGGGACGATGTCTGGTAGCTGCTGGGAATCATGTTGTCCGAGTTGTACGCCACTTTTACAGACTGACAAAAATACGCACAACCCCCCCCAAAAAAAAAAAAATTAAAGAAAAAATCAATTTCACAGGAAAAATTGTTAGGAAATTGTATATAAAGTGCAAGTGCTACCATAAATTACATGCAAGAGGCACTCCGAAACAGCCTGTATATCACATAAAGGAGGGCCTCATTCACATTGTGGTACAATTGTTCAGGTAGTGGGACTCCTACACTCATAAAACCTATGCAATAAGTGAAAGGGCTGCCAAAAATTACAAGGAACCAGCACTCTAATACACCCTTTATTACACATAAAGGAGGGCATCATACACACCCTTGAAAAAGTATTGGTTGGCCTGCTGGTGACCCTCAAAAACATTTGGAGCAAGGGCCTGCTGGTGACCCTCTAAAACATTAGGGGCGAGAAATTGAGTGTTTTGGCCAGTTTGACTTTGATTATTTCAGTCATCTTGTTTACAATTAAATCAAAGAGGCACTTGTAAGTCAGACAAATATAACATAACATTTATAATGAAATAACCACAAATGTCTTTTCTGTGCTCACATCATTATCAGTTTTATTCAACCCCCAAGTGACATTCAATCTTAGTACTTAGTACAACATCCTTTTCCAGTTAAAACAGCTTTTAAACGTGAAGCATAGCTTGACACAAGTGTCTTGCAGCGATCTACGGGTATCTTTGCCCATTCTTCATGGGCAAAAGCCTCCAGTTCAGTCACATTCTTAGGCTTGCGTGCTGCAACTGCTTTCTTTAAGTCCCACCAGAGGTTCTCAATCGGATTTAAGTCTGGTGACTGCGATGGCCACTTCAAAATGTTCCAGCCTTTAATCTGCAACCATGCTCTAGTGGACTTGGAGGTATTCTTGGGAACATTGTCCTGTTGAAAGGTCCAACGTCTCCCAAGCCTCAGGTTTGTGACGGACTGCATCACATTTTCATCCAATATCTCCTGGTACTGAAGAGAATTCATGGTACCTTGCACACGCTTAAGCTTCCCTGTACCTGTAGAAGCAAAACAGCCCCAAAGCATGATTGACCCCCTGCTATGCTTCACAGTAGGCAAGGTGTTCTTTTCTTCACAGGCCTCCTCCAAACATAGCGTTGATCCATGGGCCCAAACAGTTCTAATTTTGTTTCATCAGTCCACAGAACACTATCCCAAAACTTTTGTGGTTTGTCCACATGACTTTTGGCATACTGCAGTCAACTCTTCTTATTCTTTGGAGACAACAAGGGGGTGCGCCTGGGAGTTCTGGCATTGAGGCCTTCATTACGCAGTGTGCGCCTTATTGTCTGAGCTGAAACTTCAGTACCCGCATCTGACAAATCTTTTTTAAGTTCCTCAGCAGTCACACGGGGACTTTTCTCCACTTTGCGCTTTAGGTAGCGCACAGCAATCGAAGTCAGCATCTTCTTTCTGCCACGACCAGGTAGCGTTTCAACAGTGCCCTTTGCCTTGAATTTGCGAATGATGCTTCCTATGGTGTCTCTTAGTATGTTTAACATCTTTGCAATCTTCTTATAGCCATTGCCCTTCCTGTGAAGAGAAATCACCTCTTCTCTTGTCTTCCTGGACCATTCTCTTGACTTCACCATGTTTGTAAACACACCAGTAAATGTCTAGAAGGAGCTCAGTATCACAGTAATTTTAAATCTGCCGAATTGGTGCTTATTATGCTTGATTGCTGCTCCTTGACATCCACAGGTGTTTTCAATACCTGATCGAAAATACTTGAATGAACCTCTGTTCTTAAGAGTGCTAGTCTTTAAGGGGTTGAATAATTGTGTCAATGAAGAAATCACAAAAAAAAACATTTAATACTGTATTACAAAAACAATTGATGTCATTTTAGTTGCATTTGGTTCTTTAAAAAGTCCTCGTAAGATTTCATTCTGAACACAATTACAAATGTACACTAAATTCCCTAAAACCCTTTACAGCATTGGGGGGTTTAATAATTTTGAACACAACTGTAGAACGTACAGTTCCAGCGCGTGCTCACGTCACACAACAGTCGGTGAGCTGGAAGCAGCAAGCGCTTCTGCAGCGTTGACAAACTGGATCAAGCTGTGGACGACTTGCGGAAATGGGCACACACGCGGCGCGCCTTCACTAGTAGCTCTTGCAAATTTGGGTAGGTTTTGATAAACCTCTGAACCATTAAGTTTAAGGCGTGGGCTAGGCATGGGATATGTGTCAGGTTGCCAAGCTCCAAAGCCGCCACCAAGTCCAATGGCTATTGTCAGACACAACCATGACTGGTTATAGGTTGAGTGGTGAGAGCCACAGCTCTGTCTGGTACCTTATACCCTGCCACAGCTCTGTGGCGGTATGCTGTTTGTCCCCTAAGCAGATCAGTTTCAGCACGGTCTGTTGACGCTTACCCACGGCAGTGCTACACTGCTTCTGGCTAACGACTGATGGCTGACTGCAGCTGGAGGTGGAAGTGGAGGAGAAGTGGGGGCTGGAGCCAGTAACATAGCTGCTGGCGGAGACCCTGATGGACGTAGGGCCAGCAATCCTGGGCATGGGTAGCACCTGTGCCATCCCAGGGTACGACTCATTCCCGGCCTCCACAACATTCACCCAGTGTGCGGTCAGGGAAATGTAGCGTCCCTGGCCACCAGCACTTGTCCATGTGTCCGTGGTGATGTTCTGGGATGCGGGCATGGCACACTGTGAAAAATAGTGGTGGCTGGGGACTGCGTACCAAGGGACGGCCGCCGACATCAGGCTGCGGAAGGCCTCAGTGTCCACAAGCCTAAGTGGCAACATTTCAAGGGCCAGTAATTTTGAAAGTTGCGCATTTAGTGTTATTGCCTGTGGGCATTTGCGCTTGCGTTCAAATGCCTGTGTTATCGACATTTGGACGCTGCGCTGGGACAGGAAAGTGGATGTTGTTGCTGACGGTTCATGCAAAGGTCCAGGTGCAGGGCGAGGCGAGATTGTGGACCCAGGCGTTTGGCCCACTTATTAGGGTGCTTGGATGCCATGTGGCGGATCATGCTGGTGTTGCTAGTGTTCACGCCCCGTCTAATTTTGGTACAGCATAGTTTCCAAACTACCACTCTTTTGTCATCTGCACTTTCCTCAAAAAAGCACCATACTGCAGAACACCTACCGCTTGGCAAGGTAGATTTATGCATAGGAGTGCTCGGTGTAACGGGTGTGGGCCTGCGGCTCCCTCCCCCTCTGTACTGTTATCCTCGCTCGGCTTTTCACTTCCCATGTTGGGTCAGTGACCTCATCGTCCACCACCTCCTCCTCCACTTCCTCACTCTGCTCATCCTTCTGACTCGACCTAACCACAACCTCAGTGATTGACAACTGTGTCTCATCATCATCCACTTCGTGAACGAATGGTTGCCATTCACCATCGTCATCTTCTTGAGACTGTGAAAGCTCAAGAGGTTGGGAATCAGGGCACAATATCTCAAGTACCTCTTAATAGACCAAATCAAATAATAGCGCTGGAAAAAGCTCCTCGGAATATCCGAGTGTCGGATCACTGGTTTGGCAAGCCTCTCCATGGTGGGATGATCAGAGTGAGGACATGAGGCTGGGTACGGTGGATGTTTTTTTTTTTTCTGGTGCACTGGCAGCAGGCACAGTCTTATTGCGCCTAGGGCCACAGCCTCTGCACCATCAGCATCACGCGCACTTCCCCGTCCCTTAGTGCTCGCCTTCTTCATATTAATGGTTTTGTCAATAGATGTTGCGCAGATTGTTTTACTGTCCGCTAAAGACAGTCTTCGGATGCAGGACAGTATATGTCACAGAAACCCACAGAATATGGACACTAGATGTGGCCCATATTATTGGAATTTGTAATTCAGACACTGTTTGCAGATGTTCTACACTATTGGTTACAGAACACCACAGATTATGGACACTAGATGTGGCCCAAATTTTTAAAGACACAGTCTGCGGATGATGTACAGTATTTGTCACTAATAGGTATAAAATAAAAATATCTTGCTGCTGTCACACACAGTAGTCCTTAAAAGGACTTTTGGGTCTTGGAAAAGCTTTCTCTGAATAAAAACTGTGAAAATCGCTCCCTACACTGTCTTTCCCTTCCTACGCTCTGCTTTCCCTGTCTACGTCTGAGCCGAACACGTGTCATCGGGTGCTATATAGCCCCGATGACGAGTTCCGGCCAGCCAATCACTGAAATGCCAGCAGCCACATGGCTACTGGCATTACAGTGAGGGCAGTACTTACCTGCACCTCTATTGGCTGCTTAAAACCAGTGTGCGGGGCAGAGACTCGAGCGTTGTGCTCAAGCACAGGCGGTACTCGGTTGAGTACCTCCATGTGCCGAGCATAGCGATGCTCGGGCCAAACAGATATTCGGCCGAGCATGCTCGCTCATCACTTATCATTTTTCAAAAGTGCTGGATTCGGCAAATAACTGATACAAACGGAAACTAATAGATCCTATTGGCTATAATGAGATCTGTTCGGGAGAAAAATTTTTAGCAGAGAGAAAAGGACTGCAGGACTTTTCTCTCTGCTATATTTAACAAATTCTGTGATGAAGCCTCCTATGAAAGCAGCCTTAGGGCTCATGCACACAAACATGTGCTGGCCAGGCCATTGCTGTGGACCGCAAACAGCGGGTCTGCAATATATGGGCACTGGCTGTGTGCACTCTGTATCACGGATGCGGACCCATTCACTTGAAGATACGGTACAGAACGGAGGCACGGGTCAGAAGCCCACAGAAGCACTATGGAGTGCTTCTGTGGGTTTTCGGTCCATACCTCCACACCACAAAAAAATTGTGAATACACTACTTTTTTCCTGTGCAGACTTTCGGATTGCGGACCCCTTCCAAGTGAATGTGTCTGCGTCCGCAGAGGGTGGCCAGTCGGTGCCCATGCATTGCGGACCAGAATTTGCGGTCCAACGCTTGCAGCGTTTTGGTGTCCGTCTGATGAAACTGAGCCAGCGTTTTCACTGACACAATCTGGCACAACAGAAAATGGATCCGTCCTCCATTGACTTTCAATGGTGTTGAAGACGGATCCGTCTTGGCTGTTACAGATTATACAAACGGATGCATTCTGAACGGATGTAGACGGCTGTGTTATCTGAACAGATCCGTCCATGACGGATCCGCACAAAACGTGAGTGTGAAAGTGGCCTATATTTGTCATATGGGGAGAGTCAGCTACAGGCACATTAGACGATTACCTGAGTTTCTTCTAAGGCCCCATTCACATGACCGTATCCATTTTTATGGTTCCGCAATTTACAGATATCGGCCGTGTACGCTCTGCATTTTGAGGATCGGAACGTCCAGCTCTTGATAGAAATGCCTATTCTTGTTCACAGAATAGAATAGGACATGCTCTTTTTTTTTTTTGTGGGTGCCACTGAACAGATATACGGATGCGGACAGCACACGGCATGCTGTCCACATCTTTTGCGAGCCCACTGAAACGAATGGGTCCGCATCCATTCTGCAAAAAACGGAAACTAAAAATACGGTCGCACACAAATATTGGCATATTCACACATTTTAATCCTTCTAAGGCTGGCTTTACACGTCCGTTAAACCCGGACGTGAGCAGTCCATGGTAGTGCGGGCTGGATTTGTTCTTTACAGCCGGAGCGCACGGCGTCATTGGTTGCAGGGAGCACTCCGGCTGTAAATAACAAATTCAGCCCGCATTACCACGGACTGCTCACGTCTGGGTTTAACGGACGTGTGAAGCCAGCCTAAGGGTACATTCACACATTTTAATCCTTCTAAGGGTACATTCACACAGGCCTTTCTCTTTGCTTATTCTGAATCGAAATCCATTCATTCAGCCAAGGATTTTTTCCAAGCGGATTTCAAAACAGCATCAAGAAGCGACATGTACTTTCTTGGCACGGAAATCGCTCTGTACCGCACATAGACTCGCCGCCTTCCAATAGTTAGATGAACGCTGTGTATGTTTTTACAATGCGAACCTACAATATAGGGGATGGTCACACGTGCCGGACACACTGGGCATTGTACAGTACCAACAAAGAGGATGAGATTTTAAGAAATCTCATCCACACACTGCGTAAAAAAGCGTACATCGGCCTGCGGCGCAGCTTTGACATCTGCAGCATTTCAATTGAAGCTTGTCTATTCCCACCGTGGCTCTCACCCTGTGTAACTGAGAGGGTATAATCCACAGCAGATTATGTCAGCGGACTTTTCTGCTGTACTTTCAGTCATGTTTGAATGACCCATACGGTTATGTACAGGTGGGCTATAAAGAAATCTTATCTGCGCCCAGAGGAAACTGACCAATTTATGTCAAATCCTGCGCCCTAAAATATGCCACTGAATGCCGCCATATATAAGGAGTGCAGCCTTCAGCGCTGAGGTAAACCAGCCCGCTGGGGGCCAGCCTCTGTGAAGCTATGGCGGCCATATTGGCTGTCCCTGAGAAACCCCGGAGCCCACACGTCCTGAAAGCGCCCTCTTCATGTGGCCGGTGTGACCGGAGAACGCCATGTGTAAGAGTGCAGCCTGTGGCGTCCCTGCCTCCCTCTAGGCGTCTGTCTCTCCCTTCCCCCTGTGTGCACGTCTCTCCTCAGCAGCCGTCTCTGCGCGGACCTCCCCCCTCAGCCCCTCCCCTAGCTGTCTCTTTCTCTAGGAGTGTCTATGTGCCTTTGTCTGGGTGTCTCTCAGATCCCTCAGACAGCTGCACAGAGAGGACCCAAGAGACGTTTCTCAGTGAGGCCAGACCCCCAGATCACAGTGAGTGCCCTCGGGCTGACGGGTATGTGGTGGTGAGGTGTCCGGCCGTCCTTCCCGCAGCGCCGTGCCCTCCGTGTTTGTGTGGCGGAATGCCTGTCCTCGTCTTTGTGCTGCTTTTCAGCTGACAGATGGCCCTGTGTGTCGCGGGCACGGATGCTCCGTGTGTGGGTGTGGTGGTATTATCATGTGCACCACGTCCTGTACTGGGAACGCTGTGTCCTTGTGGGAATGTCACGGCGGTGGCGGCGGACTGTCTGCGGCTCGGGCATAGGCGGGGACGTCCAGGAGCGGCGGCGCACTACAACGCCCAGCATGCTGAAGGACACATCGCCGCTAAGTAAAATAAACATCAATCCTTTCTGGAAGCTGAAAGCCACGCCCACCTCTGGTAGAGTCCGTCTCCGGGTAGCCACGCCCATAAACAGCCTGACTCGTCTGGTAACCCCGCCCAGCAGAGCATTGTCCCCACGTGTAACAACAACACCACGCAGCTGGCCTGCTCCTGCAGTCACCTGACGGGGGCGCTCTCCTCCATGTGTGGCGGTTGGGGGAGGCAGGGTGTGATCCCTGTGCTGCTGTGTGCTCAATGTGTACATAGCCTGCGGATGAAGAAGTGTGAGCGCCTCTAATTATATAGGGCTGTATCTACACAGGCAGTGATTACCAGCCAAAACCAGGAGTGAAGGCTTCACAGAGAGGGTAACATGGACTGATCGAAGATTGTGTGAATAAGGGCTCATGCACACCACCGTGATCACTCCAAGAAACGCGGTCTGTGTGTTCACCGCGGCTCCAGTGATCGGAACTGACTGCATCAGGGTAGTTTAGGATCAGTTCCTATCTGATCGCAGGGCTGCGGTGTACTGACATGATGTGGTGTCAGATCGGAACTATGACACAGGCCATTCGGGTCGGTGAAGCCACAGTCGGCCTGGGAGATGCGGCTGACACATGGACTGTGTTTACTGGGCCGATCCGTCGTAAGGACCGATTCACACGGAGGTTGTTGGGCAGGTTTTTCAGCCAAAGCCAGAAGTGGATCCACCAGGAAGGAGAAGTAGAAGTCCCAGCTTTATATTTCCCATTCCTTTCCAATCCACTTTGGCTTTAGCTGAAAAACCTGGAGGCGGATCTGCCTCAAAGACTGTGTGTGAACCTGCCCTTAGGCCTCTTGCACACGACAGTATTTTGCGGACCGTATACTGGCAGTTTTTTCAGTTCAGTATACTGAGAGTATACTGAACCATTCACTTCAATGGGTCTGCAAAAAATACTGAAGTGTCTCCGTATGCCTTCCGTTTCCGTTTAAATATAGAACATGTCCTGTTCTTGTCCGCAAATTACGTTCAGTGGCTCCATTGAAGTCAATAGGTCCGCAAAAAAACGGAAAGCATACGAAAAGGCATCCGTATGTCTTCCGTATCCGTTCCGTTTTTGCTGAACAATATTAAAAATTTTAATACCAGCCCAATTTTTATTATGTAATTACTGTATACTGTATATGCCATACGGAAAAACGGAACCAAAACAGAAACACAACGGAAGCAAAAAACAGAACCACGGATCCGTTATAAATGGACCGCAAAATACAGAAAAATCCATACAGTCGTGTGCAAGAGGCCTTAGGCTGTGAACACCCCCATATGGTCGGAGTATACGGAGTGCAGGCAAAGTGAATATTTTCACCTGATCCTTTTGTCCTCCTAGAGTGCCTGATAACGGCTTTCTCCCCACATGTTCAGTCCACTCGATAGAGATTGAATGTGTATGGCCGACCTTAGCGCACGGCCGCATGTTCCGTTTTTTTTTTTTTTTTTTAGCAGTTAAGGAGTAATAGTTTATCTTCCAAATCTGCATAAAAAAGTGGCGGTACCCTTGTTCACATGGATGATTTTGTCAGTGACAGAATCTGCCACATAACCCGATTTCTGCCATGGGTTCCCGCTGCGGCTTTGTGAGGGGTCTGCGTGGTGACTGTGCCAAGAATGGACCTGTACAGCAAAAATCCTTGGCCGCATGGACTGTGGCGCAGCCTCCCAGATTTCGTCACCAAATCTGCTCTGAAACCTGTGCTAAAAAAACTGTCTGAACATACCCTAAGGGCTCATTCACACTCATGCTGCAGACCGCAAATAGTGGTCCACAAGGCACTAGCGGTGCAGATGCAGACCCATTGACTTGAATGGGTCAGCGATCCGCAAAATACGACAAAGGATAGGACATGTCATGTCTTCTGTGTTGCGGAGGCACAGACCTGAAATCTCAAGAAAGTACTTTGTAGTGCTTTTGCGGGTTTCCGATCCGTGCCCCCCGCTCTTCTTTCGTAACTTTCGGTTCGCTGACCTACTCATGTCTATGAGTCTGCAGCATGTGCGCACGCCAAGTGCCCGTATATTGCGGACCGCCATTTACAGTCCACAATACAGGCATTAAGCCCTTACGCTCATGTGCATGCGCCCTAACCCTAAGTTCACACCTGAGCGGTTTACAGCGCGTTCAAACGCGCTGTAAAACGCTCAACACATGAAAACCAATGCTTTCCTATGGCCCTGGTTCTCACTTGAGCGTTTTACAGCGCGTTTGAACGCGCTGTAAAACGCCCGACGCATAAACAAGTACTTGAGCTTTTTTTGGGGGCGTTTGTCTTGCGTTTTGTGATTGACACCACAGTAGTCAATCACAAGAACGCGCGTTTCCTATTTGCAAAAACGCGCTGAAATACGCGCGACAAAAACGCGCATAAAACGCGCGTTTCCAGAACGCTCAGGTCTGAACCCAGGGTCAGACTGCAGTCCCGCATCCCATGTGCAGATCTCGTGTCACCTATTTTTTTTAAACCAAAACCAGGATGAGATCCAACTAGGTAGACATTCTATACCTTTTATTCCCTTTTGGGTTACTTCCCAGTATAGGCAAAAAAAAAAAACACACGGGTAGTAAACAAGCCTAACCAACCCACAGAAGGAGGATCGTACAAGGACTCTGTAAATGGACCACGTGACGTTGAGGCTCTCTAGTACTGAAGCTGGAATCCAGAGGAAACCCTGAGGTGTGTTTACAAGGCAAAAATCCACCATGTAAAAAACAGTAGCAGATCAACAGGCTGATCGACCTCTGCGAGCAGCGCGTTTTTTGATGGTGGAAATGCTGCCAAAAACGTGCGCAAAAAAGGTATGCATACTGAGAAGAAATACAGTGAAACCTCTGAAAAAGTCCTCCTTTATGAGAAGACCACCCCCTTATCTAGACTAGATTTCTCATGAAAGATTTTTAGTTCTACCATTCATTCCACCGCGTTTCAATAGCACTCTGGGTGGTCGTTTCGAGGAGGATTCACTTTATGTATGGAGTTTTACTCTTGCAGTCTTTTTTATATACAAAGCGTGATTCACATGACTGTGCTTAGTCCAGGAAATATGGCCTGTGTGTCGGCCGTGGCTCCCCTGACTCACACTGACTACATCAGAGATTTATGGTGAAGTCCGTCCCTATCTGATTGCGGGTCTGTTGTACTGTACTGACGTGAGTACGGTACAATGGCTGCAAAGTCAGATAGCAACTGACTGTATGATAAATCTGTAATGTAGTCAGTGTGGGTCAGGGGAGCTGCGGCCAACACACAGGCCATGTTTCCTGGACTGAGCACGGTCATGTGAATCGGCCATTACGGGTGTTGTTCTGTGTGTGCGAGTACCATGTGTGATCGCAGGCTCAGGAGGCTTTCTGGGCTCCTTGAGGGGGCTGAAGTTTCATTTCCATTCACAGGCTCTTGGGAATGGGCTATTCATTTTTCCTCTTTCATGAAGAGCTTCCCCCACGACATAATGTTATTTGTCTCCTAAAAGCGGACATTTGACAGCTATCCCTACAGGAATCGTAAACTAGGGAGATTAATAATGGAGGTGTACCGTGGTAGTGTATCATGTGGTTCTGCAATCGTCATACAGTAGCCCTGTAATCTGTATAATAATAATATGATGCAAGCGAAAGCTGCGCAAAGTATCCCACAAAAGTTATTACTGTGCAATAAACAGGGCATTTTATGTGACGTATTATTGCATAATGCATGTGATAAAAATATTGTTTGGTTTTCTATGTACAATATATTTTCTTCTCTGGTAGTGCCCCCTGCTGCTTATCCTTCTGGTCCACCTTCTCCTGCATTTAGTTGTGGACGCGTATACCTGGGGGAGCGGAGGGCACGCGTATACCTGGGGGAGCGGCGGGAACGCGTATACCTGGGGGAGCGGCGGGCACGCGTATACCTGGGGGAGCGGCGGGCACGCGTATACCTGGGGGAGCGGCGGGCACGCGTATACCTGGGGGAGCGGCGGGCACGCGTATACCTGGGGGAGCGGCGGGCACGTGTATACCTGGGGGAGCGGCGGGCACGCGTATACCTGGGGGAGTGGTGGGCACGCGTATACCTGGGGGAGCGGCGGGGACGTGTATACCTGGGGGAGCGGCGGGGACGTGTATACTTGGGGAAGCAGTAGGCGAGTGTTACTGCTTTAGGTTCATGTATATTCTGGCTTGGACCAGAACTGGCTGGAAGGGTCATGTACCTCGATCAGTCTCGCTACACTGGTTAAACTTCATTCAGGAAGCAAATTGCCATAATTGCAGAAAGCGAGATAGTCATCTGTAGATGTGGTTACTTTTCCAATCTGTGAGAACTGTGGTCCTTACATTCTCCAGACAATTAGGCCTCGTTTAGGACAGTCTTTCCTCTATAGGTGTCCTCAGTTTATAACCTGTTCCTGGCTTTGGCTCTCCATCAAGAAACCGGATTGCGGAGACCCAGCCTAATACTTTATCTCCTTTTATGATCCACACCAGATTTTGGCTTCAAAAACCGAAGAAGAAAAAAAAACCTGCAGGTGTAACAGCTCCCTACGGGTACAGCCACATATGGTATAAATGCTGCGGATTTGCAATGTCCAGGGTGAAATATGCGGCAAATCTGCATCATTTCAGCACTGAAGTCCACACCGAAATCTGCATGAGTTGGTCCGGATTCCGGCCAGGTCCGCTGCATGTTTTCTTTCCAATGCTGGCAATGCCCCTTGATGCACTGAAGTCCTCATTTGCAGGATATGACCCAGCAGTGACGTGCTGTTTAGGGATACGTCACCACTGAGGCCATTGATTGGTCGCAGCGGCGCAATTGACTCCATGTGGAAGTTTACATGCCGGCGACCAGAAGGAGCAGGACTGGTTCTAACATTATTCCATTATGTTTAAAGCCCTTTTACTTGGGCCAATTATCTGGATGCGTGCTCCTGTTAAAGGGGTTGTCCGGGTTCAGAGCTGAACCCGGACATACCTCCATTTTCACCCAGGCAGCCCCCCTGACTTGAGCATCGGAGCAGTTCATGCTCCGATGCTCTCCTTTGCCATGTGCTAAATCGCACAGGACAAAGGCATTTTCCGGAGTTCCGGTGACGAACCGGGCTCTTCATGGGGCTGACAGGAAGCGCGGTGACATCACCGGCACTGATGGGCGGGCTTTAGCAGTGCCCTAGCCTGTAAACCGGCTAGGGCAGCGCAAAAGCACGCCCATCAGAACCGGTGACGTCACTGAACACGCCGCCGGGCGGAAGCTGCTGGGCAGTGTGTCATAAACAAAAGCGATCTAGCACAGGGCAAGGGAGTGCATCGGAGATTAAGATGCTCCGATGCTAACATCAGGGGGGGCTGCCTAGGTGAAATTATGGGTATGTCCCGGTTTAGCTCTGAACCCGGACAACCCCTTTAATTTCCCCTGTGTACTGGTGCCACCGATGAAGAAGCAAGCATTCTTTCCTCGGGTAATAGCTTTGTTGATGTGGCACCCAGAATCGCCCTTTCTAGGCAGCAGACTGTGCTGTGTGAACAAGCATCTGCTGCCCAGAAACAATGAACCTGTATTGAGAGGAGAGATCACAGCAGCAATCCCTTGTCCCCATACAGAGGAGATGATTGCTGTACGTAAATGCAGCTCTCACCTCCTCTAAAGATTAGGCAATTATCAGAAACGAATGCTTCATTCCCAATAACTGCCTGCACAGTGAGCCCATGTAAAGGAGCTGTAAGGGCTGATTCATATGACCGTGTGAAACGTGGCCCCTGGGTCAACCGCATCTTTTGGACCAAGCGGCTCCCCTGACCCGAACTGACTGCATCATGGTAATTTATGATAAGTCAGTTCCTATCCAATCGTGGAGTTAAAGGGGTTGTCCGGGTTCAGAGCTGAACCCGGACATACCCATAATTTCACCCAGGCAGCCCCTCTGATGTTGGCATCGGAGCATCTTGTGCTCCGATGCGCTCCCTTGCCCTGTGCTAGATCGATCAGGGCAAGGGCTCTTTCGTTTACAATAACACACGGCCGGGCGGAAGCTTCCGCCCGGCAGTGTGTTTGGTGACGTCATTGGCGTTTTACAGGCTAGGGCAGCGCTAAAGCCTGCCCACCAGTGCCGCTGACGTCACCAGGCTTCCTGGCAGCCCCATGGAGAGCCCGGTTCGTCACTGGAACTCCGGAAAATGCCTTTGCAAAGGAGAGCATCGAAGCATGAACTGCTCCGATGCTCAAGTCAAGGGGGGCTGCCTGAGTGAAAATGGCAGCGTAGTTTATGCGGATTTTGGTGCGGATTTCATTGCGTTTCTCCACCAAATCTGCACCAACATCCTCATATGTTAGGCTAGTGTCCCCCTAGCATTAAAACTATCCGGCGGACTGTTCCACGTTCATTTAAATACAAAGCCGTTTTATATCATACAGATTTTATATGTTTACCTCTACTATTGTATCACCCAGAGCCTCATAGTACACAGTGAGCATGGACGTATGCAATACCCCGCCACATCCGTAATTGCAATGCTTTGTACATCACTGTGCCAAGATGTGGCTGTATAGAAGCGTTAATTGATTTGCTTTGCTAATGGAATTACAGTTAATGACCGGCTCAGTGAACAGAACAGATTGCTTAACATTCAGACTGTAAGCAGCACCCCGTGCCTGGCATCTCCTGTGCCAACCTACCTGCAGTCTGTATGCTCCGTGATTGACTATGCTGCAGGGTGATCTCTATGTGTAGCATGTGTGTGCCTTCTACCAGCCTGCTGGGTTTGATCTCGTGACCTTCAGGATCTGAAGGGCAGAAGCTGCGTAACTCCTGGGAGCCTTGCCATAGCTCCAGCCCATTCTGCCTGGGACATACCATTATTTAAAGGGGAGTGCAGGCCGTTTGTCAGTGTGGGATGATGAGATGGAAGAACTGTAGCGCTGCCTTGGTTATAAATTTCATACTAAATGACATGGGGGAGCGCTGTGTTTTAAGTACAGCACATAATACAGGGCTGATATGCGGTATATGCTCAAGATAAGGGGATTCACCGCCTTGCTTGAAGGCATCTAGCCCTTTTCTTGTATAGGGCTCCTGTTAGACTAGTTTATTTGGCATTTTTTACATATCCGCTTTCGTATTACTGCGTAAGAGAAGCACATCATTAGGCTACCTGCACACGATGTGGGTTAAGCCTCATTCACACGTCCGTGTCCGTGCTCAAATCCGGAGCAGGTGGTCAGTGACGGATCCGTGCTGGGTCCATGTGTCCGTTTTTTGCTGTCTGTGTTGCATCCGTGGTTTTCACGGACCCATAGACTATAATGGACGTGACGGACAAAATACAGCATACATCCGTGCTAAAAACACGGACCGTGCTAAAACACTGTCTGAATACACACTTTAAAATGAATGGGGGGGGTGCTGTCTGTGGAGAAGACGTACAGCACACGTCCGTGAAACACTGATGTGTGAATGAGGCATTACACACGGGTTTCTTCTGCAGAAAAACCGCAGCGTATTATAGTACTAGCAAAGTGTACGACAAATCTCATGTGCACTTTGCAGGAATTGCCGTGCAGATGTAGAAATCCTCAGCATGTCAGTTATGTTTTGCGGATTTCACCCTTTCCAATGGAAGTGTGCGATCTGTAGCAAAACCGCAGACGGGGGCAGACAGCCCCCATGCAATTCAAGGGGGTGGCCGTTTGTCAGAACGCATCCATGTGACAATAGCCTAAGGCTACCTGCACAAAGTGCGTATTAGGCCTCCTGCATACGATCGTAGGGCCACCAAACTGCAGGTCCACAAAACACGGGCACTGGCCATGTGCAATCCACGTAGCGAATCCGTTGACTTCAGTGGGTGAGCAATCCTCAAGATGCAGCGGAAGGATAGGACATGCTTTGCTGTGGGGAGGCACGGACTTGGAAGCCCACAGAAGGGAGGTTCTCATCTACACCGTGCAGAATTCCACTTGTGATGTGGATTTTGAGATTGCAGGTCGTCAGTTGTGGAGATTTTCATAGCCGAGGGTGGGATCTGAGACAAATCCACAACCAAATGTACTACTAAGGGATCATGCACACGACTGTGTGATGCCTGTGGCCGTATTATGACCCGCATACGGCGGGTCCGCAATACACAGGGCACCGGCCGTGTGCAGCCACATCACAGACCCATTCACTTGAATAGGTCCGCAATCCGGGAGATGCGGTCCGGAAGCACGGATCTGAAGCACTACGGAGTGCTTCCGTGGTGTTTCTGGCCGTGCCTCCGCTACTTTTTTGCGGTGCAGACTGTCGGGTGCGGGGTCTGCGATCTGCTGCGGATAGTCCGCAGCATGGGCCCGGTCAGCGCACAAGGTTGTGTGCATGAGCCCTAATGCATGCGGATTTAGTGCAGAAATACAGCAAAATCCACGCAAGGTACACGGCTGTGTGCGTGTACCCTTGGGATTTGGAACTGCGGTAACCGAGCATTTCATGTGTAGGATAAGGAGCGTTTGTGACCTATTTTTTATCTTCTGTTGTTTTGAAAGGTATGTGGTTATGTAGCTGTATCGGATGCTGTGCATTTAAGAGAACCCCACGTCTTCCATATGAGTAACACATTGCTTATGAAGGCAATCTTGTGCAGATAAAAGTGGTTGCATTGGGAGACTGCCCTGGAATTTGACTGGTTGCACTGGTACTTTTTGTCTGCCCTGGTTTTTATGCAGGAGGCCCAGTGTGCAATTTATTCTGTGGAGAACCTACCATGGAAACTCCGGCTCGTTTCACACCATGTCTGTGTTGCACATCGCATATAGTCCGGAATACGCTCCAGATGTATTTAACCCCTCCAGGACCTTGCTGTTGCCGTTTTTGCTTTTTTTGTTTTTTACTCCCTGCCTTCCTGGAGCCATAACTTTTTTATTTTTCCATTTACATAGCTATATGAAGGCTTGTTGTATTTTATATTGGCACCATTTAGTATTACATACGATGTAGAAATTCCAAATTGTGTGGGATTAGATGAAGAAAGAAAAAAATTACGCCATGGTTTTATGGGTTTTGTTTTTAAGTCCGTCCCTAGGCAGTAAAACTGACCCATGCCCTTTATTCTCTGGGTCAGTACGATTACAAATATACCACATTTATTTAGTTTTAAAATTTGTGGAAAAAAAATATTTTTCTTTTCACTGCTATATTCTCATCCCAATAACTTTTTTTATAGTTACGTTTAGGGAGCTGAGTGGGGGTTCATTTTTTAGGTTAAATAACGAAAAAATGGCGAATCAGGCATTTTCTTTTTTTCTTTTCCATTACTCCGTTCACCATGCAGGATAAATATTTTTATATTTTAGTATGGACATTTTCAGATGCGGTGTGTCTATATTATTTTATTGTTTATTTCATTCTGGGGATTTAGGATATATATATATATATATAATTTTTTTTTTTTTTTGGGGGGGGTCCCTAGGGTCCTAACAACATGCAATTGTAAGATTGTCACCTCTATGTAGTAATGGAATTAAATCCATTAATAAATGGAAGATTCAGTATATTCCAATGTAGTGCTGCCATCTGCAGGAATATACATTGGAAAGGCATGGGAGACTCCAGGTTCTTGCCTTTCACGAGTAAAAAAGTCCTCCAATCGCTGTGTTGGGGAGCAGTTCTAGGTCCTGAAGAGTAAGGTTTTACACTCTCAGATGCCATGGTCACATTTGATCACAGCATCTAAAGGGCTAAATGCTTTTGTTCGGCATTATCGCCGATCGCAGGCATTTGCTCCTGGTGTCTGCTGTATGAAACAGTTTAAACCTAGCGGTTAAGCCATTTAAAAGAATGGACAGACATGTTAAAATCCAGACATCAAAAGGGTCTCCTGCTGGCATGCGTTTGTCCAGTGTACAGCTGTATACTGCAGCCTCAACAGACAACTATATATTGAGATTTCTTATTGTTTAGCAGGCTTAACCCTCCTTAACTAGGCATAGTGCTTGCTGATTACAATGATACCTTTCTTTTGAAAATCGGTAGCGGGGTTCCTGAAAAAAGACTTTTATTGCAGTGCACCAAGGGGCGGGGCTCAGCCAATCACTTGCCCTAGCTCCTCCTCTTTCCAGGGCTGACCACGCCCTACAGTGCGCGGAGGCCCTCAAGCGCATAAAGAATAAACATACTTTTCATGAGGATGCTGCCAGTGAGTTTGTCAAGACAGGCATGATTTTAATCAGCAGGATCAACCCTTTCCGACAGTTTGTCTGTTTATTCTGCTGGTGGGGGTATTTTAAAATTGGCTTCCACATCAGACACTTGCGTATGGTCAGCATTTCGTTTCAAGTGGTCCTGTTGAAGGTAATCTCCTAACACTATGTGATGTATGGTGCTGGCATGTATGCGAGTCCGCCCATAGAAGCCAGTATTTATTCCGGAGGACCTGTCGATAACACGTGCCGCACATGACAGCGGTAAATCCCTTCGGTTTTACATTGCAACTTTTTTTTATCATGCACGATAACATTGCATGAAACCATTGGTTGGTGGAAGCCAAATGAGACTGCAAGGACGGGAAGCTGTGACCATGAGATCATTTATTCTGCTGGGAAATGTACATAATTGATGCTACAGAGATTAGATTAGGAGTCGTCATGCAGACAGTGTGGCAGGGACGGAGGGGGGCTGTTATTAAAGTGCCGCATTAAAATGCTGTCTGCTGTTTCTCACTTGCTCCTTAGCAACAAATTGATGCATTTCCTTTTAATGATGGCAATTTATAACCGGTTGCTAAGAAGAAAAACGGAGGAGCAACTAACAGAATTTAAATGGTATGTAGAAATCGGTATCCGTGACCAGGATGGCTCTGGTGTACTGCGAGGCTACAGATGGCCGAGAGGCGCCGTGTGGTCCCATCTGTAGCACTGCGGATACCGGTTGTCTCTTGACCGATTGGGCAGGGACACCATATCTTACATTGTGCACCTGTTTCAAGGAGTTCCCCCCGAAAAGGGTTTTGCAGGGGGTAGTGGCACCTTCACCATCTTTCCCCCGGGTGTTTGTGAGGTCGCAAACACTATGAAGGTCCATGCCTATACGTTTATCTTCTGGTTTTTTTTTTCCCCCTCAGTCCCTATTACTCTCCCCCCAGCGTTGGCTCTAGTTATTGAGGACCTGTCACCTCTCCTGACACGCCTGTTTAATAGCTTCATGCATTCCCCATGTAATAATAATTGGGGAATAATATGGCTCTATGTTGTGCCATTCCTTTGTTATTTCTGCTAGAAGTTATGAATGAATAACTAGCAGTTTGCAGTGAAGGTCCAGATGGGTGTTACCAGTTGGGAGTGTGTCCCTGCACAGTCTGACAATGGCAGCACTGATTGAATAGTGTCATAATGTGCAACTGGTAACACCCAGCCGGACCTTCATTCATGACTTCTAGGAGGAATACTGAAGAAATGGCACATCATAGTCATGGGAATAGATGCTCCGGAATTGGTAGCACGTGGGGAATGTAAGTAGTTACTGAAGCAGACGTGTCAGGAGAGGTGACAGCTCCTCATTAAGGAACGGGCCACAGGTGACAATACAAGTTTCTGGTACAAGGTGATAACTTTTTCTAGTCTCTCCATGATAAGTAATGCACTGCTCTGGAGTAGGACATGTTCATCCACCTTTACTCCAACAACCCTGTATATTATAGTGTTACACCCCATGGTCCGCTACATGGATGTTGATGGGTTAGACGAGTATTTTCTTAGGCTCCATTCAGACGTCCATGTGTGTTTTGCGGACAGCACATCGACGGCACTCTCATAAAAAATGCCTTTGCTTGTCCGCAGTTGCGGACAAGAATAGGACATGTACTATTTTTTTGCAGAACAGAAGTGTGGATCCGCAATTCCGGATCCGGGCGGGACATAGTGTGTCCCCATAGAAATGAATGGGTCTGCAATTCTGTTACGCAAAATGCGGAACAGAATTCCGGACATGTGAATGGAGCCTAAGGCTACTTTAACACTAGCGGCAGGACGGATCCAACAGGCTGTTCCGTCAGGTGAACAGCCTGTCGGATCCGTCCTGCCGCTAGTGTGGAAGTAGCCTTATTTGGTGAGAGTCAAAGGGGTATTCCCATCACAGACAGTGGGGCATATCGTTAGAATATGCCCCCATTGTCTTATAGGTGCGTGTCCCACCTCTGGGACCTACGTCGAGAACGGAGCGGGGAGAGCGGTGGCTGAAGGACCCCAAGTTCCGGCCAACACCAAGTGATCTCCCCATAGTAGAGAATGGGAGTGCACCATGCATGCGCGGCCACCGCTCCAGTTCATTTCTATGGGGCCAACGAAAATAGCCGAGCCAGCGGTCAGCTATTTTCGGCGGCCCCATAGAAATGAATGGAGGGCGGCTGCACATGTGCAGCGAACCCTCCACCACCATTCCCCGCTCTGTTCTTGGTGTAGTTGCGGGACCCGCGCCTATCCTAGCGATATGCCCCCATTGTCTATGATAGGCCAAAGACCTGTATCCTCTCCGGGCATGTCTGTTTTAGTAACTCTTTGTATTTCCCATGTATTAACAGTTCTGGAGCATCCATTCTTATGACTGCATGTTGTGCCATTCCTCTATTATTCCTGCTAGAAGACTTGAACTGCCTACAGTTTGCAGTGGTGGTCCTGATGGGCATTACCAGTTGGAGGTGTGTCCCTGTATAGTCTGACAATATCCAATCTGTGCCAGACTATGCAGGGACACTCTAACTGGTAACGCCAATCTGGACTTTCACTGTAAACTGCTAGTTTCTCGCCAGAATGGCAGAACATAGGGTCATAAGGATTGTTATTACATGGGGATGCAAGTAGTTGCTAAAACAGGCATGTGAGAAGAGGTTAGAGGTGCTCTTTAATATGGTTATTTCAGGGCGGTGATCTGTGCCGCTTCCCCGCAGCTCTAGTTGTACACGATGAGACTGGCAGGGAGCAGGCACTCCTGTCACGAGCAGTCCTTATAGCCCTTGGTAGAACCAGTCTGTGGGTGGGCACAGCGAAATGGGAGGTTGCCAGCTGAGCAGAGCCGAGACTTGTCTGCTTTCACTGGGATGATTGATATTTTTGCTCTTTTATGAAATTGATATTTTGAAAGTTTTACAACAGGCTTGGTCCTGTATAGTAACACATCAGCGTGGGAATGTCAAATGCATCCTTCTCAGCTGATGTTCACCTTGAAGGATTTGAGGGGCACACATATAGAACAAAACTATAAAAAATGGGGCGATTACACAAAACTAATGAATATCAGCAATATAGATAAAAATCATGAATCTAGGTGGCTCTGAACACTAGTGAATTTCGTAGCTACAAGCAGATCTTCACTTATTTCTATAAAAAACCTCATGTCGTGATTTCTTCACAGTGTAAATGAAATGGCACTAGTGCAGAGATGCCCAACCTGCGACCCTCCAGCTGTTGCAAAACTACAACGCCCAGCATGCCTGGACAGCCTACAGCTATCAGACTACAGCAGGGCATGGTGGGAGTTGTAGTTTTACAACAGCTGGAGGGCTGCAGGTTGGGCATCCCTGCACTAATGGCAATTTTACACCATAGACCAGACCTTCCAAACCCCCCTGCCGTTGGCCGTTAGGGAGTAGCTCCATCCACTGTGTAGCTGCTCCCACTGAGGTGAATGGGAGCAGAGCTGCAGTAACCAGTTCCAACCACTACCTAGCGGGTGGAGCTGTGTAGTTTCCGCTTCCATTTTCAGCGCAGGAGCCACTCCACACAGGTGATCGGCACCGATCTGACAGTGATTATCTTTACTGAGAATAGGCCATCATTATAAAAATCCTGGAGACCCATATAAACTCGTCCGAAGGTATAGGATGACTCCTGGGGCTGGCTGACTCTTCTCCCAACTGCCTGATCCACACAGTGTTGTCCGACAGCAGCTTATTCCCCTCTGCCCATTGAAATAGACATGCACACTCTGCTCATCCTAGCATGCATGTGCGTGTGGTAATCTGTCTGTCTGCCGCATAAGCATTTGGTTAATGGGTTTGGGTCACTTTAATTGAATCCACAGGAATGACTCGCCGAAGAAGGGACTATGGAGAGTAAGCACCATGTGAATTTGCCAGTCATGGTGACTACATTTCAGCTTCATAGCTTCTGTAAATTCCTGACAATCCTGCGAAAGAGCAAGGGTTCTTAGTACAACGAATTTTAGACTTTTCTCAGTAAATCCGCTGTAAGATGTAATCCCCCTGAAAATGTGAGCCAAGTGAACGCCTGTCCATTTTGCTTTTGGCACACGTTGGACCTGTCTCCGAAAAAGTGCCTAACCAATCAGATTCCACATTTACGGTAATTTCTTCGGGGACCTTTTATTTTGTATGGTCAGGGGACAGGAAGGTACCTGAGCTGGGTTTGGCATCATTACCATATGTATGGAATTACTGATTGCTTCATGTTGGTAGGAGAGAGGGAGCTACAAGTCGCCTACGCTGCTTGGGGTCAATTCACATTGCGTTTGCAGTGCACGTTTGAGATATACATGGGTAAGATTTCCTGACATTCGGATGTCACCGAATGCCATGCACTCGTGTCCATATTTCTTTCCGCCAACATCGGATCCACAAATATGGCTCCCTTCCATGTGCATTCCCATCAATAGAAATGACTATTCTCATCCACAGTACGGACCAGGGCCAGAAAAGAACTGGTTCTGTAATTTAGGGAATGGCTGCCCAGATGTGCAGAAAAACACGGATAGGTAGAAATGAATGGGTCAGTGAGCTAGCGGCAAAAAACGGGGATTAATAATACAGTCGTGTCCATGAGTCCTAAAAATCTGGACACAGGGCCTACAGATGTGTTTGAGGCACATAGTAAAAGGACGCTGCAGATGCAGCCTTCGTCTACCTGCGGACTTGCAGACATTCTGCACGAATTTCCGTTTGGATCTCCGCACCAAATCCACACCGGAAGCCCCACGTGTACACTGTATTCAGGCTCGCCCTTCGCCCCACATTCTCCCCTTGGTTGCCTTATCCGTAAGGATTCCTGCTCATTGGAAGGCTGCAGTTGATATGATTAGTGATGTGTCTTGTGTGGTTGGATGTACCCCACAAGTTCTAGGAATTTTGGGACATCGTATGTCGCCCTGGACCTTCGTGATATTGCAGTCCCTTGGTTCCGTACGCCCAACAAGCTGCTGTTCCAATACAGGCTCATAAAGTGAGGTTTTTTGGAAGGGGCACCAGGACGAGGCTTGACTGGTTCCAAGAAATGGCCAGAAAGCATTTTTGCTTGACTGGATATTGATTGTGTAGGGTTGCTCGCCTGGGATCCCGCCATGCACCTACTGTACATAACGTATAGAACTGCCTACCTTTCACGCTACTTTTCTTAATGTGTGAACCGTATTTGTGTGTTTTAGATCTGGAGATGTCGGAGTTACAAGAAGTTCAGATCACGGATGAGAATGCTCTTCTGCAGGATCCCTTAAAGGTAACTTCTGAACATCTGCTCGCACCCTGTCACTGCCTTCTCCTTCATGCTGATCACAGACCTCTCCTTCTCCCCCCTTCAGGCAGCTGAGCTAGCAGCAAAACTACTTCAAGTGCAAGAACAGGTATGCCTGCGTCTATTGATGAAGAGCCTCCCATCCTGTATATTTGGAAGGTTGCTTGTGCATACAACAGATACATGTGTGTAAGGAATAGCCATGCCTTCTATGAAGGTGCCGTTTGTGTCCTCTGTATGGGATGGTCTTCCTATATATATAAATCCCGTATACTAATATCAGACTCTTTGGCTGTTCATAGGTTACTAGGCAGGCTGTTCACACGTCCAGGGCTCCAGACTAAAAAAAATTACTGAAAAATTTAGGAGCCAAATAAAGTTTTGGTCGCCAAATTTAAATACATAAATAATTATGATATACAAAAATTGCCTCATTAACACGTCAGTGATTTCCAACAGTGATTCTAAGCCAAAACCAGGATTGGAGCCTCCACAGAGATAAGGTATAGGGGAAGGACCTGCTCCTGTTCTGTGTTTCGAGCCGGACCTGGTTTTGGCTGGAAATCACTGACCGAACAGTGAGGTGTGAATAAGGCATAAGGCGGGTTTCACATGGGCGTCCCGGATTATGTCCGGATGCGCCCGGAAGCATTGCGGGAAATCCGTGCCAGTGCGCACACAATTTCAGTCCGTTTTGTCTCTGATTGTGTTGTTACGTTTTTTCCACGTGAGTGCAATACTTTTTGCACACGTGTGATAAAAAACTGAGTGTGGTACCCAGACCCGAACCCGGACTTTTTCACTGAAGTTCGGGTTTGAGTTGGTGTTCTGTAGATATTATTTTCCCTAGAATTACATGTATCATAGATGTAATCACTGTTCATATGAACAGATCTTTCTGTGGAACTACAAGTCCCAGCACAACTCTCATAACTGGTTAGACATGTAGACAGGGACATCCTGTTCTCTATCCTTATACCCCCACTTCTGCAGGTAGTCACAGCCCCTCCCCCAGCATATGTACAGTGTAGGGCAGCTCCCATTACCTGTGGTACGTGCAGCAGTAACAGGAGGCCCAACAGACCGGACAGCTCCATTTCAGCTGTCATTCAGGACAGTCAGCCAGAGAATCGGCCGGCCCGGGTTTTCATGAATCAGAATGGCTGCTTTCTGGGATCTTCACTTCCTGCCGGCTGGAGGAAACAGAAGGAGCCTGCTGCTTTCTGATCCCCCTCACGACACCGCTCTGCCCAGGGCAAGCAAAGCGCACTTACTGGAGATGTCAGACCAATCTCCGCAGACCTGACTGCTGTGCGTCCCAGCACAGGCAGGCGTGCGCACAGCAGTGCGGTATGTAGCATAGGTGATTGGCGGCAGGCAAGGAATTGTTGGCTCCCATGCCCCGCCGCCATATTCAGCTACAGCGCGGCAGCCCTGTCGCAAATGGCCAAAAGACTAAAAAGTCTTGTCGCCATCTGCAAATTTTAATGGTCACCATCTGGAGCCCTGACGTCATCTGAAAAAAAGCTGCCCATACACATAGGATGTATGTTGGCCAAACCCACCAATTTCCATGGGATCAGCTGTCCGTCTAATGTGTACGTCTCCGACTCTTCCTCTACGCCTGATACACGTCCATTGGTGATTGTGAGCCAAAACCAGGTTTGGGTCAAAAACACAGAACTGGCTTCATAACCAGTTTAATTTAAATATGGAGCAGATATTAATGAGCATGTATTAGAAGTTCTGCATGTCCGATGGATAGGACTGCTACTTATGTAGTGTGGTATAGCAGTGTTCTGTTGCATACAGCGTCTTGGATGCTTTTTAGCACTCTGCATGGTTCCTTCAGCCAGTCTGTGGTCCTGTGGTGTCTTTAGGTACTGTTAATGGGATTTTGCTATTAAACTGAATAATGTATTAAGAATGAATCTATTTAGTGAGATCCTTTCAGAGGCGCTTACGAGGTTTAACTACTTCTTGGTTCTTTGTATTGGCTTGTGGGACTGGGGTTGACATGTCTGTTTGGGAGACATTTAATTTTAAGCATTTATATAGCGCTGACATATTCCGCAGCGGTTTACAGACATTAGCATCCGGCTGCCCCCAATGGGGCTGACAATCGAGGTTCATCCATATTAATAGCCATTATCTGTATTGAATATATCAGCATTTTAATTGATTTAAAGAAAGAAAAGCTACTGAGTGACAATGCATTTATATTCTTTGAACCGCCTTACAGAGGACCTGTCCTTTCTCCCGACATGTCTGTTTTAGCAACTACTTGTAATAATTCCGGAGCATCTATTCTTATCACTCTGATGTGCCATTCCTTTATTATTCCTGCTGGAAATGATGAATGAATTGCTAGCAGTTTGCAATAAAGGTCCAGATGGTTGTTACCAGTTGGGAGTGTGTCCCTGCACTGGCAGCACGGATTGGATAATGTAGTACAGTGCAGGAACATACCCCCAACTGGTAACACCCATCTGGATCTTTATTGTAAATAGCTGGCTAATCGTTTATAACTTCTAGCTGGAATAATAAAGTGATGGCACATCATAGATACAACAGAGTTGATGCTTCAGAAAGTACTGTCAGGAGAGGTTACAGGTTGTCTTTAAATCCTATTCTTGCCTTTCTTTGGCCTGCATACCTACGCACAATGTACCAATTTAGTCTCCTAAACAAATGCAAAATCTTATACCGCTGCAGAAACCACCATTTCTTGTGCTCAATCTATATACATAACCAGCATTTACTGTATATTGAGTTCGTGCTACTGATCCTCTGGTTTATGCTGATCTCGCTCTTTGTGTATCTCATGGTATAGAAACATTCTATCGAAACTCCCTATGGGATGGTGACAGTCACAATTCAGGGCTCCCCCAAACCCAAGAGGCCAGCGATTGTAACATTCCATGATGTGGGGATGGACCGTGAGTATGAGGGCTGTCTGTGTCTCTTCATTGTTGAGTGTCGTGTACGTCTGTCTTGGTGGTTCATGTGGTCCTTCTGTTTGTCACGGGCTTGTGGGGGCTTCTCTGTCTTTGTGTGGTGGTATTTGTGCAGTGTAAGGCCATGCATGACTCTAAAAGGAGCTTGCACTTTATTTCCTGCTCTATCTAAGTCGCTCTTTCTAGTTTTTTGGCCAGATTTACAAATTCCTAGTGATTTGAGGCGGTCATAACTTGAGCCGTAAGTGGAAGCAGAAAAGGAATCCTAGCTAGTTTTTGCTGTCATGGTGGATAGCTTGCATCAGAATTAGGAACTGTCTAAGAGCAAAGCCTTGTTGCCCATAGTAAACAATCGCAGCGCAGCTTTCGTTTTTCAAGAGCGCTATAAGAAATGAAAGCTGTGCTGGGATTGGTTGCTCTGGGCTATAAAGACCATTTTTCTTTTCGACAGTTTCCTAAATGATGTGCCCAGGGACATAGCTGCTGACAGTCTGTAGACATGATCAGGATTATGGAAGTCCATTTACTATTCCTTCTAGTTCCTGCCGCTAGCAGTTTTATTAGGTGTACCCTCATAAATGTGTCTTCTCTCTTTTCTTTCTTATTTTATTTCCCCTCTCAGATAAATTGTGCTATAAAACGCTCTTCGACAACGAGGACATGTATGAGATTGTGAAGAATTTTGTTGTGTGCCACATTGATGCTCCAGGACAAGAGGATGGGGCTGCTGTCTATCCTGCTGGGTGAGGTTACTGTATGTGGGCTATTAGGCATAGACGTTGGATACTATCTAAAGGTAGCTCTACACAGAAGATAGTGGTTGGTCAAACGGTCATGTAGATGACTTCTCTCTGCCTTGTGTATACTGCTGCAATAGAATTAGGAGAGACGAGGGATTGCCAGGCACTTCTGGCACCACTTAGCCCCAGAGAACTATATTATCCAGTGGGTAAAATCTAACCATTCGGATCCTTGTGCACCATGACAACGATATGACAAGGATATCTTGATATCCCCTCTGCCTCCAGAGGACTTGCTTAATTTATGAGGAGCCACCTTCCGTCAGTACGTGTACCCAGTATGACGCCAGTGGCCCTGCCACCACCATGACCCTTTTTAGAATGTGGTGACTGTGTTGGTTAAACACTATTTGTACAAAACTTTTGATGCAAATGGCGTTTAGAAATGTCGCAATCCCTGGCTGCTGCATTCGGTATAGGTTGGAAAGGGGAGAGATTAGTGCAGGGAAGACCGATTTAATATTGAGTTACAGTAACCCAGGCGAGAATGGGTCAGAGCAACACTGAAGGGCAGAGTCTAGAGATGTGGTGGTGGTGCAGGTGGCAAGATCAATACTATTGATATGGTGACAAGAATATAGGGGGGTACAAAGAGATATACACCACTTTGGTGGCGTATTTCTGGCGCAGATTGTCGCACACCATGTGGGGGCGAGCCAGTCTCGTTCATAGGAAGCTGTCTTACATTTAGAATCTGTGGTGGATATGCCTCTACATAACTTCAGCGACCGCCAGCACAGGGGCTTATTAAGACCAGCAGGTAATACGCCGGTCTCGATAAATGTGCCCCATAATGTCTATGTGCAGTTTATAGATCAACTGTCTTTTTTGCCCCCTTTTTTTTTTTTTTTTATCCCATCCATGGAGAACATGAACTGATGTTTTTTGCATACAGGTTTACATAGTATATACCATCACTTTATCCACTGTATGTGCGTCCTTCTTATGCTCTCATTCCACATCCTCTTAGGTACCAATACCCGTCACTTGATCAACTGGCAGAAACCATCCCATGTGTGCTGCAATACCTGAAGTAAGTAATTGTAAAGATGTAAGCCCCCAGCTGTTCGAAGAGGCTGCTGCCTCTTCCTAGGCCTGTGACGTCACGTTCATCAATCACATGGCCCTATTCAAGTGAATCGGGCTGAGCTGCAATGTCAAGCATGGCCGATAGCCAATAAACGGAGCTTTGATTGGTAAGATGTGAGGAGGCCACTCATCAAAGTGTCATGGCCTCTTCAAACAGCTGATCAGTCCTCCTGTGTTATAACCCTGAAGATCAGAATCTTGGAAAACCCCTTTAAATCACAAACGGCTTCTTGGTTATATGTAACTATTTTGTCTTTTCTCTACAGTTTCCCCAGCATTATTGGGATTGGTGTTGGTGCTGGTGCATACGTCTTAGCCCGATACACGGTAAATGACATTCATTGTGCCTTAGAGTCAGGAATAGCACAGTTGAGCAAATTTTATGGCCGTGCATCCCAGAAAACATTGTTCTTTCTTGGTTTTCATCCCACCAGCCATTACATTATGTGCCGGGCCCTTTTGTATACACATGAACTGCTTCATTCCAAGAACATCTCCTATGCACATACTCTTGTTTTCAAATCGGACTCTGATATCTTAAGGCGGGTTTACATGTCCAGATGTAACAGTCGATTGTCAGGAAGGAAGCGCTCCTTCCCGATAGTCAGCTGCTCGCAGGGGTGCACCTAGGTTTTCTGCTGCTTGAGGCGAAAACTGAAACGGAAACATGCAGTGATCTCCTTCACAGTATGAGGACCAGGGATCGCAATTGCAGAATCATTGTTTCTGAGCAGCAGATCGCTCTCTAGACAGCACGATCTGCTGCTTAGAAACAATGATGTGCTTGCATGAACGACAGGATCGCCCAAAGAATGAGCATTTTGCTAATTCATCGGGTGATCGGCAGCACATTTAGATCGGCAGAGTGTCGGGTTTTCCCAAGAAAATCGGCCATGTAAATCCATCTATAGATTCAGTTGCTTTCATTCATTGTAGATGCGTTGATTTACACAAGGTTGACTGTCTCATAGACCTTCCTGTCTTTGCAGCAAATGTGCCATGTCTAGAAACAATTCTGTTTTTACATGCATCTCAGACTTGAAGACAGCGTAACATGACCCATCCCAAATATTAGATACTTGTCAACGTCATTTAATGTTAAAGTGTCACTGAACTTTTGAAAAAAAAATTGGTATGTCATGGCAACGCATCAAAGGTTTTAATCGGTGGGGGGGTCCAAGTGCAAGGCCCTCTTTTTGTATACACATAGAGCTCTCTCTCTTCACTGCATTAGACAGGCTCAATGAAAAGTCTATGGGCATACCTCAATTGTGTCTCCTACAGCGAAGAAGCAATGCTATGTGAGTGCTTCTTTCTCCTCGTTCTAGTGATCGGTGGGGATCTCATCACTCAGACCCCCACAATGAAAAGAAAGCACAGTGATACTTAAAAGGGGTTACCCAACATTACGTCAGACCTCAGAGTGGCTGACCCATGGTGGTGATCATACTTACCTGGTCTCCCCTCTGGGTGTAGTCTCTGTCGCTCTTCGGTCGGCTCTTTGTCTCCCTGATATCAACATTCTGTTAAAGTAAGGGAACATGTGACCGCTGCAGTCATTCACTGGCTGCAGCGGTGACCTGCTTCCCATGCATCACGTGACCATTTGTTGTGACGCAAGAGGAGCAGGTCAGTCGATTGACTGCAGCAGTCACATGCCCCCGGGGACAGGATGATGATATCAGCAACCAGGGAACAACGGAGAACAAACCCAGTGGTAGGCACCAGTTAAGTGTGATCACCACAGTGGGCTGGACACTCAATGAGATCTGATACAATGTTGGATAACCCCTTTAAGCTCCACAGGACTGCGGAGAGTTGCTTTATGAGCCACTTTTGTGTTCTTGACCCCATTGCAATCAGTTGCAGTCTAGTAAAACCTGTCACCATGAAAATGCAGTGTTATCTGCCAGCAGCATGTTATAGAGCAGGAGGAGCTGAGCAGATTAGTATATTGTTTTATAGGAAAAGGTTCAGTAAAACTTGTATTTTATTCATTTATATTCCTGCTCATTCTGGGTTTGAAGTCAAGGAGGCGGTCCTATCAGTGATTGACAGTTATCTCTGTATACACAGTCATAGAGGGGAGGCTCTCAATCACTGATAGGACCGCCTCCTTGACTTCAAAGCCCAGAATGAGCAGAGATATAAATGTATAAATTACAAGTTATACTGAATCTTTCCACATAAAACTATATATCAATCTGCTCCGCTCCTCTTGCGCTATAACATTCTGCCTGCTGGTTCAATGTGACTGGTTCCCTTTAATAACAAAATGTGTTAGCCAAAACCACTACAGAGAGAAACTATCATGGGAAGATTTGCACCTCTACTATGTTTGCACATGCACCAATGCCAAAGAAAGGCTTAACCCTATCTTTACCCAGATATAAAGTAAATATTAAAACGTCACTTTTAATTAAAAGTGAAGTTTTAATATTTACTTTATACCTGGGTCAAGATAGGGTTAGGCCTTTCTTTGGCATTGGTGCATGTGTATTAGTATACCTTTACCCAGGTTGGGTCCATTTTGTTAAATGATCTGCCATGTTTGAACACATTCTTGGGTCTGGCTTACAAATGCTGATGTAAGATACTAAAATGTGAATGTAGTCTAAATCTGGATAGTTCCACAGCAGAAGTCTCTGCTTGCGTGGCTTACCTTGGCCGTCAAAAGTAGCACGTTATTGGAATGATTGTAATTACATAGGAAAAAGGAAATGTGTACTAGTTTTTGGTAAATTGGCTCTGGAAGCAAGGTTTTTGATGAAAACCATCCTTTTTGTTAGAATGATATAATTCATGTTTGTATTATTAAAATCTAATATTTCGTGCGTTTCTGCGTCTCCTCACAGCTTTCTCATCCGAACACAGTGGAAGGTCTAGTTCTCCTTAATATTGATCCAAATGCCAAAGGCTGGATGGACTGGGCAGCACATAAGGTAGAATAAGATTTGTGTTATCTGCATTGATATATATTGGAGGAGGAAGTATGTCATTTTTAATACCTGTATACTTCTTTATACTTCAGTTTTTCCTCTGCCAAGTTGTATGGTCATGGTTTTTATTTAAAGACTATGGACATATTTGCAAGGATTTCTTAGTTTATTCTTCCTGTGCTTCCTAAATACAAATTGAGCTCCTTTCTCAATAGTCTTGAGTGTCCTTCACCTAGCTCCTGAATCATTACTCCTGTTTCTAAGGCTCAGTCCCTTCCGGTCACTCAGGGTTACAGATAGCAGCAGGAAGGAGGAGGTTGTACACGACAAGATCTAAGAATCTAAGGCGCACAGCTCACACAGGCTGTATATGGGGAGGAACGCACACACAAGGCAGTCGCAGGGGAAGACCGATCTTAAATCTTGCATATATTAGCTGGGGAGACACATCCACATGAAAAGAATCTGAACTAGGAGCATGTTGCAAACTGTATCAAGGAGTCTGAATATGTCAAAGGTGTCCTTAGACTTGCATTTTCTTTTTACTCAAGTTAACCACTAACATATGTAAAAAAAAAAATCGATATCAAAGCCTTTTTAAACCCATGTGAAACATATCATATTGCTTGGCATTTCCCTATTATTTCCCATACATTTTGTGTCTTTTTTTTCTTCTCCAGCTTACAGGCCTCACTTCATCCATCCCAGAAATGATTCTGTCACACCTCTTCAGTACAGTAAGTAAGGCCTGCAGATCATGTAATATTGCTAGTGAAGTGAATAAAATGCTTATTAGTGCCATTGTTGGATGTGTTTGTGCAGGAGGAGCTTTCTGGAAACTCAGATGTTGTGCGTCAGTACAAAGCCGCCATTTTGAACTCTCCTATTCTCAGCAACAACCATCTGTACTGGAACAGCTACAACAGGTAAGCAAAACAGTCAAGTTTGGATTAGAGTTGAACGAAGCAAGCTTGGATCAAAGATCCAAAGTCGCTCCGATCAAAACTTCGGATTAACGCTGTATGGAGACCCGTCTCCGTACAGCATTAAAATGTACGACAACTAATGAGGCGAAGTTAGTTAGTCACGAAGTCGAGCAAGACTTCGATGAATAACTTCAATATTTGATTTTTTTTAAGGTGGAAAACCACTTTAAAACTTGGATCCAAACTCTGCTTTTGTTCCGAATGGTACTTTTTTGACTTCTATGGGAGAATTTTCTAGGCCTGCTCTGTGACCTGTGCAGAGATCATTGTAAGAAAAAAAAAATAGATAAACTGTGACAATCGCCTATTATGAATAGTGGATCCTGTCTTATCTGTCATTGTAATCCTGCCTCTAATGACATCACCTCTGTGTATAGATGAGCATTAACTGCAGTAAAGTAATCTGTACAGACCAAGAAGTGGCGCCTATTATTAGGCTTAGTGACCAGTGGGAAAACTGCGGGATTTTACGGATTTTGTTTAAATATAGATATTGACATGGAAAATTAAAAATAACATCCCCAAATATTATTTCAAAATGTTAAACATAAAAACGTGATTTAAACAATAGGTAGTTTTCTGATTACACATTTCCTTTAATACAAGGCACTTATTAATGTATTGTGATTTTCCATATTGCTTCCTTTGCTGGCTGGATTCATTTTTCAATGACATTGTATGTGGTTCGTTTCCATCTTTACAACCACGCTGTAATCCGGCAGTAATGGCCCCTTTTAAAGGGGTTATCTAACATTGATACAGACTTCCCAGAGTGGCCAACCCCCAGTGGAGATCATAGTCGCCTGGGTTTGGTGTCTGTCACTCCTGGGCCGGCTGTTCCAGCCCCCTCTCAGTACTGTGGTGCACCCTCACAGTAGTTATGCCCACATTGTGCCCCCCACAGTAATTATGCCCACATTGTGTCCCCTCTAGGTAGTTAGGCCTTCATTGTGCCCCCTCACTGTAGTAATGGCTATGCTGTGCCCTGTCACTGTAGTAATGCCCACATTGTGCCTCTTTCACATTAATAATGCCCACATCGTGCTTCCTTCATGGTAGTAATATCCACATTGTATCCTCCTCACAGTAGTAATGCCCACATTTTGCCCTCCTCACAGTAGCGGACAGCTCCCTGCTTCACCATGTAAATAAAATGTCTGGGTGTGCCCTCAACCCTCTGCACCCGCAGCCTGTTCTCCGCTCATACGCCCCTGCCTAAAGCATAAGTTCTGGAAAACACCTTTAATGAAGATGGTCTCTGGCAACATTATGTTCTGCTTCTTCTGTGTTAATAAAACTTTGTACTGTTTATCTACAGCCGCAGAGACTTGAACCTGGAACGTGGTGGAGATGTCACTTTAAAGTAAGTGATATGAAGGCATACTGTACTTATCAGTTCATATTAATTTAGCAAGCTGTCTTCTGACTTCCCACTACTTCTAATTTTAGGTGCCCTGTGATGCTAGTAGTTGGTGATCAAGCTCCTCATGAGGATGCAGTGGTAAGGAAAAATGTACTTCTGCAACGTGTTAGATTTCTTTTGTGGATGAATCTTGTGCCGTCTCACATGATGTGTCCTTGCAGGTGGAATGCAACTCAAAACTGGATCCAACCCAGACTTCATTCTTAAAGGTGAGTTAGAAGATCCGCTCCATGCCCCAGTGCTGGGGATGGCGCAGAAGCAGCAGTGTAGTGTGGAAACTAGGACAAGGGTCATTATTATCTTATTACCAGTGTAGAAGTGAACGTAGACTAATCGATAAAAGCTAAATAGTAGAAATGGCCATCAGCATTTGTGTTTTTATATGGTGTTCTGGTTCAGTTTTAGTATAACTATATAGAAGCATTACTCTATGATGTCCATGTAAAACTAATATACACCCGAAACAAAGAAACTTGTATAAAGAGAGCAATGAGTAAAGCGGATAATTAAGGCATGGAAAGTGAGGGTGTTGGATTGTACTAAACCCTGAGATGGGCAGTAATAGGCTGTTAATTATGCCTGAGTATATGCTTAGAGCATTTATAATGATGGAAGGCACCCGGCGAGTTTGTACGATAAATATTAGGATCCCAGATACACTTTAACTTTGTATAAGCTCCAAATGTCATAACTCCCCCAGCTTTTAGACTTGGTCGGCTTTCACAGCTCGAGACTATATTTAGGGTCTGGGGAGGCCCTCTTGGCAGATAGGAGTATCCCTGCTGCCAACACTAAGCACAGAAGTAGAACCATGGGATAGTTGGTAAGCTTCGTAATCAGAGGGCACCAAAATGGATCAAAAAGCCTGAACTGTTTTTACTATAACTTTTTTTTCAGATGGCAGACTCTGGTGGACAGCCACAGATAACACAGGTACGCATCAAGAATATTGCCAAAGAACTGCAATAAACGGCGTCTTATAGCTAGCTAAAATACAGCAGTTCCCTCGCATCATTATCACCTTATCAAAGTCCTTTTTTTAAAAAAAAAGTCTGTTTAGGGCATTTGGACAGGATTTGGCAGGGGGCTCCCACCCGTGACACAACTCACAGCCAAAACGGAGAACTGCTAGAAAGAGCAGCTGCAGCTCTGGCAGTCTCTGCATTAACTTCATGTGAGCTCATTCATTTCAGTGGGTGCCAGGTAGTACTAAGGGAACAAGCAACCACCCACTACCCCTACTGGCAGTCAGCTGTTTTGTGCCCCCTTCCAAAATACAGCACATGTTGATGCATTCAGACATAACTAGCAATTAATTGATTTGTCCCACAAAAAATAATTCACATTTTGCAAACCAATACCTGGATCTGAATACCTTTGCCTTTGTATGTAATTAAAATTTTAGTATAGCTATTGAGCTACTCAGTAAAATGTATCTGTATAGTACCACCTGCTGTTTGTTCTATATTTCTGTCCACCGCACTGAGATGGTCGCACATGCTCAGTTCTATCCTTCACTTGCAACCAGCCATATCTACTCTTAGAAACTGTGACCAGTGACAGGGAGAGAGCTGCAGTAGAAAGTACATTCCTCCTGAGCAGTGACAGGGAGAGAGCTGCAGTAGAAAGTACACTCCTCCTGAGCAGTGACAGGGAGAAAGCTGCAGTAAAAAGTACACTCCTCCTGAGCAGTGACAGGGAGAGAGCTGCAGTAGAAAGTACACTCCTCCTGAGCAGTGACAGGGAGAGAGCTGCAGTAGAAAGTACACTCCTCTTGAGCAGTGACAGGGAGAGAGCTGCAGTAGAAAGTACATTCCCGCTGAGCAGTGACAGGGAGAAAGCCGCAGTAGAAAGTACACTCCTCTTGAGCAGTGACAGGGAGAGAGCCGCAGTAGAAAGTACACTCCTCTTGAGCAGTGACATGGAGAGAGCTGCAGTAAAAAGTACACTCCTCCTGAGCAGTGACATGGAGAGAGCTGCAGTAGAAAGTACACTCCTCCTGAGCAGTGACAGGGAGAGAGCTGCAGTAGAAAGTACACTCCTCCTGAGCAGTGACATGGAGAGAGCTGCAGTAGAATGTACACTCCTCCTCAGCAGTGACAGGGAGAAAGCTGCAGTAAAAAGTACACTCCTCTTGAGCAGTGACAGGGAGAGAGCTGCAGTAGAAAGTACACTCCTCCTGAGCAGTGACAGGGAGAGAGCTGCAGTAGAAAGTACACTCCTCCTGAGCAGTGACAGGGAGAAAGCCGCAGTAGAAAGTACACTCCTCCTGAGCAGTGACAGGGAGAGAGCTGCAGTAGAAAGTACACTCCTCCTAAGTAGTGACAGGGAGAGAGCTGCAGTAGAAAGTACACTCCTCCTAAGTAGTGACAGGGAGAAAGCCGCAGTAGAAAGTACACTCCTCTTGAGCAGTGACAGGGAGAGAGCTGCAGTAGAAAGTACACTCCTGAGCAGTGACAGGGAGAGAGCTGCAGTAGAAAGTACACTCCTCTTGAGCAGTGACAGGGAGAGAGCTGCAGTAAAAAGTACACTCCTCCTAAGCAGTAATTGAAGTAATGAATGGGAGGAGCTCTGGATCCATTTGAGGTACAGGGCTGGTTCTAGCTTTTGTTAGAAAGAGATTGTCATGTTTTATATGATGTCTGGTTATCATTTTTTTACATTAATCATGGGATAATCTCTTTAAGGTTTATTTTTACAAGGTTTCTTCTGGATGGTATATTGAATGTTCCTTTACTCATTCTATGTTAGTAGTGTTATAACATTCTATGTTATATTGAGTAACTGTCAACCACTCCATCACTCTCCTGGCTCTGTAGTCTCCTCCTCCTGACAGTATGTTTATTCCTCTATCAGTTCTTAGTAATTCTCCTAGGTTCAGCTTTCATTGTAAATGCCTCTTCTTCTTGAGACAAATAGCAGGATGGTGTACCCTCTTATCGCCATCCTTTCTTTTCTTCTCTATACATCTTTTGTCTATAAGGATATGTGAAATTCTGCTGTATGAATACTTCTAGAGACTATGGGTCACTTATTAAGCTGAAATACGCCTATATTAGGCAGATTTCAGGGCAGATTGCGGCGCAACGGCAAGTTGCACTGCAATCTGCAACTTCTCCCCGCTCACGCCTGGTTATAAAAAGTGGGCGTGGTGGAAAAGCTGTCTTACATTTAGAACTGGCGCTGGATGCGCTAAAGTAGTGGATAGGCCTGCGGCGGACCACCGCCAGCTTAGGGGTTTATTAAGACCGGCATCTAAAACGCTGGTCTTAATAGATGTGTCCCTATATTTTTATATATATCATTTTTTTTTCTACATTGTTGCACCCTGTTACACCCATGTACTGAATAGCCATCACAATAATAATACACTATATGTTTCTAGTCTCATTAGCTAATGTTGTAGAATGCAATGTTCTGACTTTTCATTATTCTTTCCATGCTATTATAGCCTGGAAAACTCGCGGAGGCTTTCAAGTACTTTGTGCAGGGAATGGGCTACAGTAAGTATTGACATCCCTGTGCTCGGCACTGACTACATATGTTGTCATCTAAAGTAGGCCGAGCCTCACAGCTGTCCTCTTAAAATGGTGGCTTTAGAAGCAATTGTATGTTCTGCAGACTTATCCGCTAAGCTGTGTTGGAGGACAGATGTTGGTCTGTTCCCGCTCTAGTAAAATTTCAATTACTCATACATTTAAATGGTTCACTGAAATACAACATAATGTTTCCTGCAACCTTCTGGCTCCAATATAAAAGTCTAGCTCATGATGCAATGAAAAGTGTAAATGATAGCGTTTAATGGAAAAAACTGTTTTTTTTTGTTTAGTTTTTTATTATAAACTACTTGTGTTCTTATATGAGGACAGATATAATTAAGGTTTCCCCATATCATTTCTGCTGACTCTGCGCTTTGGTTTGCTATGACTTTCTCCCATGGCAAACCTTGCATTAGTTTCATGAAAAGTCTGTTATTTCTTTTATATAAACATGCAGTCCCATCTTAGACATTGGTGGCCATCTCTGGGACCCACACCAATATCCAGTAAGGGACCCCCAAAATCAGCGGAGAGTAGGCACCCATGCGTGTCCCTCCTCCTTTCTCTTCTATGGGACTTCTGTTCGGTGCGCCCTCTTTCACTTTCGGGGGCACGTTCTGCGCGTAGTGCGGGTCCCACCTCTGAGATCTGCACCTATCTGACATTGAGGACATATCACTAGGATTTGCCACCAAAGTCTGAGATGACACAACCCCATTAACTTGGTAACTAATCAATGTAAAACCTTCAAAATGTACTTGCGCTATTACTGGTATAATGGTAGTTCTGGTTTAGAGTTGCAAAAGCAGATGTACTGTCACTGGTGAAATCTTTCCAAAAAGGACTGACAGCCAAGAAATAGAATGGTCATTAGTTTCCCTTTCTATTGACTACAGACTGCGGTGTCTATAATTTCCCTTTGGAGTTCAGACTGCAAACAGCTGGCTACGCAGCCATTTTCTGCAGGTCCTAAATATGTACGCTCAGGCCCCTCAAGCCCATATATATGGCTTCAGTGTTCATGACCCTTGATCCAGAGCTGGGAAGTGGTATAAAGTGCAGTACTACACGAAGGCCTCTTTCACACGGGCGTCATGTTTGACGCCCGGATAAGAGGCGGGTGCGTTGAGGAAATATGCGCGATTTTCCCGCGCGGGTGCAAACGTTTGTAATGCGTTTTGCACGCGCGTGAGAAAAATCGCCATGTTTGGTACCCAGACCCGAAGCCGGACTTCATCACTGAAGTCCGGTTTCGGGTCTTCTGGAGAATTTATTATTCCAGTCCATACCTCGTGGACTTTATTGAGAGGGCTTCTCCTGCAGTCCTCTCCATTATGTGCACGCACTAAGTGCATTCCAAGGAGTTTTACAGTAATGAAAGCACTTTTCTACCTTGGTATTAATGATGGCCGAATCAGAGTTTGCAGGAGGGCTGGAGACTGCCTACTCCCATTATACATAGTGCGGAGACACACAGGACCAGCAGCAGGAGTGATGGGATGGAGCGCCATTACCTACTGATATAGTAACACTTATTCAACATAATTAAATCTTTGGACACTGAGCATTTTATTTTCTGAATCCTATATAAGACAGGATACACCTGGATATATCTGGGTTGCAATATTTGGTATAAAAGCTAGATGGCTACATAGAGAACATCATGCGCTAGATTATCCTTAATTGCATCTATAATGGATATGTACTTCACTCTTTGTTTAAATGCATCACAATGGGAACAGCCAGGCAGGTTTTTGCTTAAAGGGGTTCTCTGGGAAGTAAGTATTACTTTATTATAAATATATTCCCAAATACCTTACATTAGTTATAATGGCTCATTTTGTCTGGGGAGCAATGATTAGGAGAAACAAAATGGCCACTGTCCTATTAATACACACAAAAACTGTTCTAATCACACAGGAGGACAAGTTACTTCACAACACTGAGAAAGAGCTGCCTCCTCCTCCTCCTCTGCTCTACCTGTCAGGGATTATGATCTTGAATACAGATGATAAGATCTTCAGCTGAATCTCTGTTGGAATGGAGTTCATCAGCAGATGTGGCTAATGAGGAGCAGCACTTGTATGCATTCTCCATTACCACAGCCTGTCCTGTCCGTCCTCTCTGTACTTCATGTCTCCTAATAAACTCCGTTCCCACAAAGATTCATCTATCATATTAAACTGTATTCAGGATCATAATCCCTGACAAGCAGAGCACAGAGCAGGTTGAGGCAGCTTTTTACCTCAGAGTTGTGAAGTAACTTGTCCTCCTGTGTGATCAGGACAGGTTCTGTGTGTAGTAATAAGACAGCGGCCATTTTGTTTCTCTTAATCATTGCTCCCTAGACAAAACAAGCCATTATAACTAATGAAAGGTATTTGGGAATATATTTATAATAAAGTAATATTTACGTATTTTCTTTTTTTTTTATTCCTTGAGAACCGCTTTAATAAAAGGACTCTTCTGCCATTTGGGATCAGAAGAGAACGTCCTCTCGTTATTTTGCGCTTAGACTGACAAGACCGATTTGTTTAGGGATGAATAAAAATTCTACCGTGACCGTTTTTGGGGGTTTTGTGTCCATGGCTGTTCTCTTATGGGTCTGCAAACAAAATTGGCAGCACACAGATGTCATCCACGTGCTTTCCGCATCCATATGTCCGTCCCACAGATTATAGTACATGTCCTATTCTTGTCCGTTTAGTTGACAAGAATTGCCATTTCTATAAATGGGACTGAGAAAAATGCGGTTTGCACACTGAAGGCATCTCTATTTTGCAGATTGGGGGTTTACGGACTGCAAAATGGATACAGTCATGTGCAGGAGGCCTGTCTCCTCATTTTTGCAATTAGAAAGTAAAGTACAATCATTCCATTGGTTTTCATTTAACTTAATTAAGGTATATTTTTGTTAGCTGGACAAAATAAACTTATTTAAAGTCTTGAAGACATTTCCCATCTGGGTAACCACATGTCTGAAAGTCCAGCTGATTTTGACTTCCATTAAAGTCCAGCACCATCTGGTACATGTACAGTGGAATGAGGTATACTGGCTTCAACCTCAACTGGACTTGCTCTGGCTGCTGCTGGAGGTGACTTGTGATGACATACCTGACCATCAAACTGGTTAGTTGCTATGAAGTTGGTAAAGAGGATTTACTGTAGAGGTCAATAATTCAAGTATGAAGACTAGTTTCCAAAAAAGTATTCCCTACATCCTGAATCTATAAGTGGCTTCACCACAAGGCCACCTGAAATCCCATACTTTATCATAGTCCACTGAAATGTCAAAACCCTTTAGACCTGTCAGGCGAGCTTTCTCCAGAAGTATGGCTGTTTTATCCTGTAAGAACCCTGTTGATGCCTGTCCAACCCAACAGGCTCTAAATACTGGCCAAGTGCTTACTGATGTTCTCAGCACTTCCAGTAGTTTTCATTTGTCTTGCTATTTCTTCTTCCCAGTCCCCCACATTCTGGATAAGAAGCGCAGTATGGGGTGAAGTATCTTTGAAGAACCTATCAATTTTCCCCATCCTCCTTCACTGCTCTTAGCCGTTGCACCCTTGCTGCCTCTTGTCACCCAGCTTCTGTTCAGGTGCTTGGGCATGACACTCACCTCACCTTTTGTGTGCTTATAATGTACTTTTATATCTTGTGTGAGCTTATACCTTAATACCTAGCTACAACCCCTTTTCTGTCGGATGAGATGAACTCATTGCAGCTTATTTGGTCTATGGAGGCTCTTTTATTTATTGGCCGACGACCCTTTGACCCGTTACCTAAGCATGGCTAGCCCACTTTAGACTGCTGACCTGTTTCCAAGATCCCACAGCTGCACCACATGTCATGTTAGTTTTTTCACTGTGTTGTCACTTTTTTCTTAAAATGCTTTACCTTTTAAGAGGAGAGGCTCAAAAAAAAAAAAAACTGTTCACACCTTGTTTTTTCCTGCGTATTAAGCAGAATTGTGAAACATTTCATGGAGCGGTGGTCAAGTGCTTTGGATAAACCTGACGTAAAGATCCTTGTTTCTTCTGTCCATTCCTTCTCTCATTCTGTTGTTTTTTTCTCCTTGCAGTGGCATCCTCCTGCATGACTCGTCTGTCTCGCTCCCGCACCGCCTCTCTGTCCAGCGAGGGGAATCGCTCACGCTCTCGTACCCTGTCACAGAGCAGCGAGTCGGGGGGAGGACCAACAGGAACATTCACGGAGGTGACCTGCTGAGAAGCCGTGACGCTGGGGACATGTGATCAGCCCCGCTCTGTCTGAGGGGAAGGCATTTTAGCAGAGCTAATTATGCTAATTAGGAAACTAAAACACAAACCCAGATTTCACATGAGAGATAATAAGATGTCTGTACCTGTCTTTCTTTCTCTCCTATCGCCAGATTTTTATTACCCCTTTTTCTGATCACTTTGCCTTTCTTATTTTATACTTACAGTTCATATACTTGTGTAAAAGATTTGCAGGGTTGCTTATTTTGGAGTAGCATACAGCTGAATAGACTAACCCGAGATCACAAGGGATATTTAGGTCTCTAATGTTACTTTTTCTTCAGCATATTCTGTAATTGTTTTTCCTCCTTTTGTTGCTCTTGTATTTTTGATCTCTCCAAAGCCAGGCAGACTACAGAACAGTTCTTTACAGTTCCACCTCTATGTATCTCTAATGCATTGTACTATCCTAACAAGCCCTCCATGGCACATTATAACTTATAATGTGGGATAGCTTCATCTCCTAACATTATGCCCAAGAGGAATTCGGGAGGGGGGTGGGGAGATTTAAAGATTTCTCAAAGGTCCAACCACTGGAATACTTACATTTTTGAGGTCACTGTAAAGATTGCAGCACACAATAGAAAACAGCGCAAAATAAGAAATTCATGCTATTAAGAAGCTTAAAGCTGCTGTCTTTAAGTCAACTCCCTTTACATGCTTTACCTTGAAGTAGTAGTGTTTGATGCCTTTTTTTTTATACTTTGCCATAACTCTTCCCCGCTGCCACTTGCTCAGGGTTGCTTCCATGAGTCTTAGGGGGAGATTTTACAAGACTAGTATTTGCTTTTCAGTTGTAAAACATGTAGATAAATCACAAGGTAGATGCATTTTTTTTTATTTTATTTTAATAAAGGTGTAGATTGGTTGGGGACATGTATAATTATAAGATAAAGTGTCACGTACTTCCATCCTCGTTCAAAATGGTGTCCTACCAGCAATGGCCCCACTGTAGACACAAGCCGGAGATGTCACTATCTATCATAATGTCTAGGTGTAAGATCAATGAAACCTAATACTAAATGTTAGAATTGGATTTAGGAGTAATATAGAGGACATTAATCATTTAGCCAGTTATCCGCTACTCTTCTGTGCAGTATGCATTTAAATGTATCTGAAATTTTTATTAAAAGGCTATGGTGTTTTGTTTTTAGCTAGAGTATGCTAATTTATGCCTTCATCAAGATCATGAACAGCTCAGTATCACTAGTGCTAACTGCAAGCCGTGACTTCAAGAAAACAATCAGTATTGTACTATGGTCATTGTGCCAACCATACACTGTTTCACTACTTCGCCTTGCGTGTTGCTCACAACGCATAAGAATATGTATGCACACAGATTTTAAGACTATTGTCAGAAACATTGTGTACCATATAGGCTTTCACTCAAAGGCAGAAGCTACTTCGTCAGCTATTTATACATAAAAAAATAGGATCTAGAAGGCTTGCGAGTAAAATTGGGAAGCCTTGTATCTCTTACTGTTAATAAGTGAGAGCTGCTGAATTTTAGCCAAGCCTAGTGCAGAATGCACCCAACCTACTAATGCAGGCATGGTAAATGCTGGGTTCCCTACTCATTACAGTGGGTCCTTCAATCTACACACTCTAATGTGAAAGGAACCTACAAAGAGCAAGTATACTCATCATTTAAGCACTGTTTCCACACAGTATCCCAAGTCTTGAAATGTCAGTCTTGCGCTGGCCATACAGAGTAGATAATTGTGAGCAGATCAACAGACAATCTACTGTGTGTGTGTGTATGTGGCACATTGGAGAAAACATGGATTGCGTATGTTGGATTACAACGTGTCCAATTTTATTTTTTTCTTGCTAAGAGTGATAAGCAGTATGGAATGTGTCTGGTAGTTGACTATCCTGTCTCCATATGGTAATACAATTGCACATTGATCTGAGCATTTATGTTTATGGGAGGTTGCTCACAGTTATCTAAAGTGCAAGGCCAGCATAACCTGTATCTTCAGGGTCATATCACACGAGTTGAAGAAGAGCAGCAAATCTAATTTGGTCCGTGTGCATCTTACATGGGACCCACTTTAAAAATAAATAAAAATTATTTTTCTTGTCTGCAAAATCGACAAGACTAGGACCGATTCTATAACTTGCAGCACGGATGAATGGGTCTGTGTGCAATCCGCAAAAAAAAATGCGGATCGGACAGGGCCAAAAAATAGTCATATGCATGAGGCCTAAACCTGTGACTCTACATAGACTTTAAAAGTCTTGAGATTCTGTTTGAATGATGCAGTAGTCTTCCACAGGCATACCCCTATGTGTCTGAGTTTGAGATGCCGTTTTGCATAGTTGATATTTTGTGATTCTGGCCCTACTAAAAGGTTCTCCATCTCAAAAAATTACGGTAATGTTTTTAAGTTTGTATAGAGGCGCTACATCATGTTTTAATTCTGGATGTTCTGAAGAGTTGATGTAAAGAAGGGGGCATTCTGTATAGGATTCATTTTGTTGTACTCTTATATTTTTCTGTTTAGTTTTTTTTCCTCACACTGTAAAATAAAAATATTAAAGAACTGCTTTCTGTCGTCATTTATAAAGTTCAGTAATATTTTATTGAAGCAATTATGAGTATGCATAAGAACCATTTCACATTTCCCTTTCTTTGTTCTGAATCAAATCATTTGAAGGAACCCCCACTGGATTTAGCTTTCATTGGACTTCATATTGGCAACATATTTGTTTTAGCTGAAAAGGAATGACCGCTTCAGGTACAGTCAAATGTAAACTGTGCCGGCATGCAGTTTTACATCAAATTGTGTTCCCACATGTCAAGAAAAAAAAAGTGGGACATTTATTAAGACCTGCATTTTCTACACCGGTCCCAAGTCCTGCGCTGCCGGAGGAACTACCAAAATTATGTAGTAGCGCAGGCGTCTAAATCAGTTTGGCGATACACCAACCCTCTTGCTGGTGTAGATTTAAGGCATTTTCCAGACCAAAAACCAGTGTGGAAAATTATAAATGAGGCGGGCCTGCCGACCTCCCCGCTTCCATTCCCACACAAAGTCCCACAGGAAAAATTCAAGTTTTAACACGTATAAACAGTTCACCAAGACTTGCGACCACCTTTATGCCACTTTTGGCGTGATAAATGTCCTCCAAAACAATGCAGATAGCTTATGTCTTAGTGCAGGATCCAGGTAGTGACATGGTGGAAACTTGAGGGAGAGGGGCTGTCAACAAAGGGACCCAATGCCACAATTAAAAAAATAATAATAGTTCCTACTACTGTCTAAGGAACCATTTTAATTCAATTACCCCAAAACCGAAAACTTTGGATCATTTTCCTCAATAAAATTACATCTAATATTTTGGATTTGTTTGATTTAATTATCTTTATCTATTTTTAGGACTTGTGTGAAAAGCTGATGTAGTTTTAAGTCACATCTATGCAGAAATACAGAAAATTCTGAACAGCTCATCCATTTCCAAGTACCACTGTAGCTACAGTGGAATGCAAAAGTTTGGGCACCCCTGGTCAAAATTACTGTTACTGTGAACAGTTAAGCAAGTTGAAGATGAAATGATATCCAAAAGGCATAAAATTGAAATACACTTTTCAAAATTTTAAGCAATATTAGGGTAATGTTTTGGTTTTGTACAATTTTAAGTGAAAAATGGAAAGGAGTACCTTTCAAAAATATGGGAACCCAAGGATATTTGAGTGCTCACATAACTTTGACTGAGGTCTCAGACTTTAAAGGGGTTGTCTCACTTCAGCAAGTGGAATTTATCATGTAGAGCAGGGGTCCTCAAACTACAGGCCATATGCGGCCCGTCGGGTGTTTTTGCCATTTCTCACGGATCAGCAGGGCGCCGCCACCTCCTCCCAGTGGAGACGTGAGGGAGCTGCGGCGGACGAAGAGAGGGAATGACAGTGTAGCCTGGCCGAGCTCTGTCTGGTCCGCGGTACAGGAACTTTTGTTTCCTGTATCCTGTACCCGGCCAGACTGACAGGAAGTGCTCACTTAGTGTGTGCTTCCTGTCAGTCCGGCCAGGTACAGGAAACAAATGCTCCTGTACCACGGACCTCACAGAGCTCGGCCATGCTACACTAGGGGAGGGGGTGAGTAATGAATGAGCAGTGTGACAAGATGATGAGGGAGGGGCGCTGAGAAAAAGAGTGACAAGAAAGGGGGGGGGGAGTTGACAATGGAGGGGGTCTGAGAATGAGAGTGATAAGGGAGGGGGGGCTGAGAAATGAGTGACAGGGGCGGGGGCCTAAGAAATGAGTGACAAGGGGGGGAGGGGGCCTGAGAAATGAGAGTAACAAGGGAGGGAGGGTCCTCCTGAGAAATGAGAGTGACAAGGGAGGGGAGCTGAGAAATGAGTGACAAGGGAGGGCCTGAGAAATGAGAGTGACAAGGGGGGCTGAGAAATGAGAGTGACAAGGGGGGCTGAGAAATGAGAGTGACAAGGGAGGGAGGGAATGATTCATGCTGTCAGCATCTGTATGTCCGTTCTGTGGCACAGAACTGCCACACGCCTGTCCCCAATACCACGTCACCTTGGATGGGCTGAGATCACATGAAGAGACAATTGCGAGCATACAGGTAAGGGTCTCAGGAGAGCACATGTTCATACTACTAGGAAAAAATCCAAAGGTATGGGAAGGGAGCCAAAGAGATCAAGGACAACCATTAAATAAAGAAGAGATTTAAGCTGATGCAAAGACAAATAAATAATAATCATCTAGGTGTAAAGAACTCACCCCTCTGAGGACCACAGTGTGCTTACAGCCGGCGCTTGCTGTGATATGGGAAGCGTGATGTGGTACTGGGGACAGGAGTGTGGCAGTTCTTTTCTGCCATGGGCACGTCCTGACTACCCCACCATCTCCCCTGTCCTATGGCCGGATTCTACAACTAATATATCCTTCCCTGCATGACAATGTACCCAGGGTCCGATTAATGACTCATGTCCCCTGGTTACAGCCTATATTTGGTACAGATACAGTACCTGCAGACCTTGATTGGACGCAGCTAGACCTAGTCTTACTTTATACTACTTAGCCTTGGTGACATAATAGGATTTCTCCTCTCACCCATCAATACTTTCTTTACCAATCATGTGATGATATTGTTGTATGAACCACCAATTTTATAAATCATGTTTTCGTGTATTGTACAATCAGGCATCATGTATTTGTGCACACAATTATATAATTATGTATTATGAACGCATTATGACTTCTGCCTTATGTAAACCCCCCCCCGCCTTTTTCTGTTAATTATGTCTTGTCAGCCTGATGAAGGGCGATTGTTAGCCCGAAACGTTGCATCTGATATACCACCTACTCCGGCTGAAATAATATGAAGTGAAATAAAACCATTAATTATCATTACTTAAGGAGTGCTGTCCTAATATTTGTGTGACACCCAGTAATAGTAATGCCCCAATTAGTGCCCCCAAGAATTAATAATGCCCCCATTAGCGCCTCCCAGAATTAAAAGTGCCCCCAGTAATAGTAATGCCCCCATTAGTGCCCTCCCAGAGTTAATAATGCCCCCAATAATAGTAATGCTATCATTAGTGCCCTCTACAATTAATAGTGTCCCCATTAGAGCCCTCAGTAATATTAATGACCCTATTAGTGCCCCCTGTAATACTAATGTCCCCATCAGTACCCTCCAGAAATACTTATGACCCCATTACTGCCCCCCAGTAAGAGTAATGCCCCCATTAGTGCCACTCAGAATTAATAATGCCCCCATTAGTGCCCCTCCCAGAATTAATAGTCCCCCATTGTTGCCCCCAGTAATAGTAATGCCTCCATTAGTGCCCCCCAGTAGTAGTAATGCCCCCATTAGTGCCACTCAGAATTAATAATTCCCCCATTGGTACCCCAGTAATAGTAATGCCCCAATTAGTGACCCCCAGAATTAATAATACCTCTATTAGTGCTCCCAGTAATAGTAATGCCTCCATTAGTGCTCCTCAGTAAAATGAATGCCCCAAATAGTGCCCCCAGTAATATTAATGCCCCCAAAGTTAATAATGCACCTATTAGCGCCCCCCAGAATTAACAGTGCCGCCATTAGTCCACCAGTAATAGTAATGTCCCCATTAGTGCCCCCCAGAATTAATTGTGCACCTATTAGTGCCCTCTAGAATTAATAGTGCCCCCAGTAATAGTAATGCCTCAATTAGTACCCCACAGAATTATTAAGGCCCCCCCAGTAATAGTAATGCCCACATTAGTGCCCCGCAAAATTAATAATGCTCCTTTCTCTGCTTGTGCATAAAAAAATAAAAAAAAACTCGCCTCATCCATTTGATGGCGCCGCTGTAAACACTTTTGTCCTGAGCTTCCAGTGAGCGGCAAGTGTTCACCGTGGCGCGATCAAATGGAGGAAGTAAGATCTTTTTTTTTTAATCTTACCACAAGTGGGGAATAGAGGGGATTACTAAATGTGGTCCATTGTGCTGTTCCTCTGTTACTCCTCTTGGAAAGGTATGAGATTAATAAATTGGTAACTGGGTAATACCGTCAGTAGGGTGTTTCCCTACACAGTCTGATACTGTCCAATTATTACTAGCAAGTGATTACAGTGCCATGCTTTCCTCATGTCTCACTGTTTGGGCAAAGATGTGGCTTGAAGAAGGTCTGCTGACCAAAAAACGTTTGCTGCCTATGGAAAAAAATAAAAAATATGTATTGAGCACTAGTTAAAAGTTTCAATTCAGTAAGACTGTGCAGGGCCATATCTTCTTAACAAGTAAAGAGTTGTCAAATGTTTCATACATTCCCAGGAGGAATAAGTGACACAAGATGTTCCAGAATTGTTATTTCATTACATATTTCGTGATTACTAAAAAAAAGACAGGTCAGAAATGCTGACAGATCCTCCTTTTAAACAAGAAAATTTCTGATTTTGTTCTATTTTGAATATGCTACAAACAACAGACCTAATCCAAGTCATCAAAGGTTATCCATTTTAGGCTGTACTTCACAGCTTTGACCAGCAGGTGGCAATATTATACTTGTTTGTCACTACTAACACCTTATTTTATAAAGCGCATTTATTAGTAGATTGCTTTTCTTAAAGTGTAACTGCCATTTTATTTTTACTTTTGTATTGTATAGGGGCAGTGATACTGACCTTTTTGTAATATACTTTAATTACTGAAATCATACATTTCTATTAGAAAAATAGCCCTAAAGTGGCCCATTTTGAGCCTTAGCAACGCTCCTCTGTCTTCTCACAAAAACAGATTTCTTAATTACGTTGCCTGTTACAGGCGCTGCAGGTCCCAAAGTGAAGTGGGTAAATTTAATTTGTATTGTATGCATAATTGGGAGGCGTTCCTTTGACCCTTGAATATATAAATGTAACGCCTTAATGAGAGTGGAGTATGTTACTTTTTGGAGTATAATAAATTATTTATTTATATTACTCCTATTGGGGTAACTTTGGCCTCCACAGACGGATTGATTTGAACAGAAAAGAAGTCCTGTGGACCATCGATGTTTGCTATATCTGAATGCGGCTTTTGGCTCCTCTGTCTTCTGGTTACATAACACAGTCAATGTTGAGCAGGTCTCCATAGTTATGTAAACCGAAGACAGATAAGCGTTGCTAAGGCTCAAAATGGGCCACTTTAGAGATATTTTTCTAATAGAAATGTATGATTTCAGTAATTAAAGTATATTACAAAAATGGTCAGGATCAAATAATGCAAAAATGTTATGGACGATTCCCTTTATTAACGGGCACAATAGCAGATACTGCAAAATCAGGCTTCATTCAATACTAAGGCCCCTTTCACACTTGCGTTCTGAGGATCCGGCAGGCACTTCCGTCCCACCGAATCCGTCAGAACGCAAGTCGCCTGAAAGCATTAGAAGACTGATCAGGATCCTGATCAGTCTTCATAATGCTTTCAGGTTACCATGGCAGCCAGGACGCTATTAAAGTCCTGGTTGCCATAGTAGTAGTGCGGAGCGGGGGAGCGGTATACTTACAGTCCGTGCGGCTCCCGGGGCGCTCCAGAATGACGTCGGAGCACCCCATGCGCATGGATCACATGATCCATGCGATCACGTGATCCATGCTTGTAGGGCGCCCTGACGTCACTCTGGAACGCCCCGGGAGCCGCACGGATGGTAAGTATACTGCTCCCCCGCTCCCCACTACACTTTACCATGGCAACCAGGACTTTAGTGTCCTGGCTGCCATGGTAACCATTGAGAAAAAGCTAAACGTCAGGTCCGGCGAAGCGCCGAAACGACGTTTAGCTTAAGGCCGGATCCGGATTAATGCCTTTCAATGGGCATTAATTCCGGATCCGGCCTTGCGGCAAGTGTTCCGGATTTTTGGACGGAGCAAAAAGCGCAGCATGCTGCGGTATTTGCTGCATCCAAAAAACGTTCCGGTCCTGAACTGAAGACATCCTGATGCATCCTGAACGGATTTCTCTCCATTCAGAATGCATGGGGATGATCCTGATCAGGATTTTTCCGGCATAGAGCGCCGAGGACGGAACTCTATGCCAGAAAAACAAAAACGCCAGTGTGAAAGGACCCTAAGGCTGTGTGGTGTGCATGATGCCTTACCCTAAGAAATCCATATTAAAATAAGCTTAATATGTATAGCTGACCAGAAAACTGTAAAGAAATAAGTGTGCAAAATAGATCCCTATTTTTGTATTTGTGAGGCGATCATAGTCTATTTAGTTAGAATAGATGATTGCGCTGAATTAATTCCTCCAGTAGGTAGTGACTTATGGCCAGGATGATTGTTCTTTGATCAGGGACACTGAAAAGATTTCACTATGAATAAAACCATTTTCCTTGTCTTTTGCAGTACTTCAGCTAGCCTTTTGTTGAGGGTGGCATTGTTCCACTGTATACAAATCTAGCCATTAATATACATCTGGAAATGGGGAGATGGAGAGTAATGCTGCCATAATGCCCCTCAGACAATACTATGCCCGAGTAATAGGCACAGTCACAGCTTTCTCGTTTTTATTTTTTTATGTTTTCTCCACAACAACAGTTTTAACAGATTCAGATTTGTGTGGCAAAATCATTTTTTTAGGATTTTCCACCATAAATGAGAGGCATGGGTTATGTTTCCTTGTCATGTCACAGATGATGTGAGTCAGCTGTCTGATGACAAATATGATCACAAGGTCTGTTATGTGCCATCTCTCTGTATCAGGGCGTTAAAACCACAGAAAACAATAAAGGAAAACAAGCAGCAATGTTATCTTTATAGAAAATGATGGAACAACCGCAACCAAAACAGCTCTGAAAACGCAAGAAAAAATCTCCAGGTATTTCGGTGTAGAATTGCCTATATGGTTTTTACAATTGTGGACTGAGGACACTCCCTGCCCATATGCCCTATTATGGCTTATGAATATGAGAAGGGGTCCCTGCTCAAGACAAGACCTCCCACTATGAGCAATCATCAGGCCTTTTTACACAGACAGTGATCAGGAATGAAGAAATTCATTCTCAATCATTGCACAATGCATTTAAATGCAGGAACCATCTAACATATGGGATGAATGATTATTATGATCATTCATTACCATAAACTTCCATTGTTGGATAGCAGCATATTCCCATATACAAAGGTTCATGTGTGCCAGCAAAGGAATATTTTTGGTGCCAGAACAATCGCCCAAATTATCTCACAATAATTGTCCCAATCCTTGACCAATGTAAGAGACCCTTACATGCCGATCTTGAGCCGTCCATGTATTATTACATGGATGACCAATCGTTTGAATGGCTGTCATGTAATACTGCATTTCTGGCTACATTTCCAGGGGTGTTGGCAGCCAGATCACTAAAGCAGCTCTGATCTGAAAGGGTAGATAACTCCTTTAGGGTCCATTCAGACGTCCGTTGTGTATTGCGGATCCGCAAATTGCTGCAATACACCGGGCCGGCACCCCTATAGAAATGCCTAATCTTGTCTTCTATTGCAGACAAGAATAGGACATGTTCTATTTTTTTCGGGAGCCGCGGACCGGAAGGGGATCGGGGATGCGCACCAGAAATTCGAATGTGGACAGCACACTGTGCGTTGTCCGCATCTCTTCGGCCCTATTGAAAATGAATGGGTCCAGATCTGTTCCGCAACGTTGCGGAGCAGATCCGGACCCATTCTACGGAAATGTGAAAGGACCCTTAGGCCCCTTTCATACTTGCGCTTTTGCTTTCCGTCCTCGCGGCTCTAGGACGGAAAGATACTGATCAGGATTATCCCCATGCATTCTGAATGGAGAGAAATCCGTTCAGGATGCATCAGGATGTCTTCCGTTCAGTATGTCTTCCGTTTAGCTTTTGTGAATGGTTACCATGGCAGCCAGGACGCTAAAGTCCCGGCTGCCATGGTAAAGTGTAGTGGGGAGGCAGGGGAGAAGTATACTTACAGTCCGTGCGGTTCCCGAGTCCCGGGGCGCTCCACAATGATGTCAGAGCGCCCCATGAGCATGGATCACGTGATCCATGGGCATGGGGCGCTCTAACATCATTGTGGAGCGCCCCGGGAGCCGCACGGACTGTAAGTATCTGCTCCCCCGCTCCCCACTACTTACTATGGCAACCAGGACTTTAGTAGCGTCCTGGCTGCCATGGTAACACTGAAAGCATTTTGAAGACTGATCAGTCTTCAAATGCTTTCAGTTATCTTGCGTTGTGACGGATCCGGCGGGCATTTCCGGCGACGGAAGTGTACGCCGGATCCACACAACGCAAGTGTAAAAGAGGCCTTACTCTTTTCCACTTGAACTAAATCTAAGCAAAATACTACTGACGTTCAATTACCAGGAAACAGGATATTGGATATTTTCGGAAGTGGAAACATAGAGTATGTAAACATCACATCAAAAAATAGTGGGTCTTACTCGTAGATATACTGCATGCAGTACTCTCAAAAACATTGGGCTCATAACAGTATGTCCTACATAAAAATCAGGCCTGCGAGAGTCCTCAATTAAGACTACTTTCACACTAGCGTTTCTATTTTCCGGTATTGAGATCAGTCATAGTGTCTCAATACCAGAAAAAAAAACCTCCGTTTTGTCCCCATTCATTGTCAATGGGGACAAAAAAACTGAACTGAATGGAATGCTCCAAAATGCATTCTGCTCCGTTTGGTTGCGTTCCCATACCAGAGAGCAAACCCAGCAAGCTGCGGTTTTCTTTTGGTCATGGGATGCCGAGAAAAAACGGATCCGGCATGACCCACAATGCGAGTCAATGGGGATGGATCTGTTTTCTCTCACACAATAGACTTTCAATGGAGTTCATGATGGATCTGTCTTGGCTATGTTACAGATAATACCGGATCCGTTCATAAGAGATGCAGACGGTTGTATTATCAGTAAAGGAAACATTCTTGCTGATCCCTGCCGAATCAGGCAAAAGTGCAAGTGTGAAAATAGCCTAAATAGTTCTATGCAGAATTTTCCATGTTCAGTTCAGTACGCTTACCTCCTTTTTTTTGTGTTTTTTTATTTTTTAACAATGGCATCCTATGTAGGTGACATAAGCTACTGTTGTCTATACACTAGCACATATATACGCATTAAAATATCGATGAAAGGCTCAAATGCATTGTGAACAGAGCTTAATAGTATTATGTTGCTGTATTACAATTGTGGGCATGAGGCTTTATGTCCCAGTATGCTACATTCATGGTCGCAGGTTGGCACAAGTTAAAAAAATATGTAAATCTCCAAAAATATTAATCTAAATATAATGGCGATAAGTGACAAAGATTTTTTTAATCTCAAGATTACATGTTAGTATTATTTACATAGCTCTGTTCCCAATTTTACACACAGCAACTGCGCAAATATAACAGAAGCCAGTTCCCAGACACAAGCTTTACTAGTGTGTATGAAAATAAAGTCTCCTTAAAGGGGTATTCCTGCTTTTGATTGATGGGGGTCCAATACTGGTGCCGTAAACACAACAATGGATGGAGCCAGAAGTAGAAGGCTCCGTCCAATTTGTAGTGACTGTACCAGCATACTGTACCTCAGCTACCATTCACTTGGATAGGAGCTAAGCTGCAGTACCCTAAGACAACCACTACACTGTTGATAAAGCCTTCGGCTTGTGGCTACGTCCACTCTTTGGTCTCCAGCACAAGCGGCTGTCGCAAACAGCTGATCGGCTGGGGTGCTGGGTATTGGACCCCCATCAATCTGATATTGATGACCTATCCTGAGGATAGGTCGTCAATATCTAAATACTTGAAAAACCCATAAAGGCTTCCTTTTGGTTTGCTGTTTTTTTTTGTGTCACAAAATGTCTGGATATTACATGTTTTCTGAGGTGCCTTTGCGTAACTTTAGTTGCATGTTTTAGTACATGTACTTTTTTGTGGCGTATTATACAAGCCATGCATTTTTGAACAGGAAAGTATGCATCTGCCTCTTGCATCACCATCTGTACATCTCTATTGAAAAAAAAGCCACTGTAAAAACAAAAAAGTTATGTAAACACACAAAAAACTTCTCAAGCAAGGACAAATGCGCCAATTATAAAAAAAAAAAGCACTTAAAAACATACCTAAAGTAAAGACAAAAAGCTATTACTATACAAGGCATGTTTGTACTGTGTTGTATGATTCCCAGACTTACAGCTAACATCTGGAGATGGTGTACTTTTTGCCTCTAAAATGCTGAGCTTTTTTATGCTCTAGTCATTCACTGGCATGTGACCTGTATGCTGTTCATGTTCTCCACAGACAACACAGGGATCCAATGATCTCTATATCTGTAGTCGGACACCTGCATTTTTCCAAAGACTGTTGGTTTGCAGAAAAAGCAAAGGGGCATGCACTATTTTTGTAGACTGTTTTGGGAAGACTGACATTTGCATAGGGCAGAAGTAAGTCACGCCAAATTTATAACAGGGGTTGTGCAGGCAGTTTATATTGATGACCTATCCTCAGGATGGGTCATCAATATGAGAGTGGCGAGGGTCCGACACCCAGCACCCCTGCCAATCAGCTGTTTAAATAGGAGGAGGTGTTCCATCCGAGTGATACTTCCTCTTCATTAAATGGTGCAAGTACTTGTAATTACACTACGCCTCCATTGCAAGGAAGACAACGCTTGGTGTAATGAAAGGAAGCAGTGCTCACTTGAAGTGCTGCCTCCTCTTCAAACAGCTGTTGGGCGGGACAGGGGTGGTGGCGGTCAGATCCCCACTGATCAGATATTGATGACCTGTCCTGAGCATAGGTCATCAATATAAAACCTCTGCACAACCCCTTTAAATGGCTCTTAGTAAATGAATTGCATCTCTGGCCCTCTGTGCACCAGAAACTGAAGTCTACACCAGCCAGGAGCTGGCATAGACTTGAGCTGTAACTTACACCAGTTTTTGGCACAAGTTACAGTAAATTAGGTGGGGGCAGAAATCGCTGCTCCTTTTATCGCCACTTCGGAAAAGTTGCCATAATTTGCTACTTTAAGCTACCTACAGACAGTACATGAATGCAATCTGTGTTGTCCATTTTTTATTGACCCATTGCATAGACAATTAATACAAAGTTGTTAAAAAATAAAGGTTGCCATTTTTACCAAATGCAAAAAAAAACAAAAAACACACGTCCGGAACTCAGACCTTTGCGAATGCAAAACAGACACGTGTGAGAATAAGGCCTTATAATGGGGTCATAGTCTCATTGTGGTATTTGCAGTTTTGTCACCATCAATAGCACTGCATGCAGAACTAATCTTGGGAAAGAATTGGTTTAATTTGGTGGTGGATTTTAATCTGCCAAATTGCACTACTACACTACATGGAGTTTTCATATATTCCCTTTGCTTATGTCATTTTCCACAATCAAAAAAGGGATTGGCCTGGATTTTAAAAATGTCCCCTGCCTCCACGGTCATGTTAAGTTACATCACCATGGCTGAAACACTGCTGGATTCAACGGGGTTGTCCTTCCTTAAGAAGTCCCAACAGCCAGCAATTGTCATAAAATAATGAAAGTATGTAGTATATTTACCGATTTTTATCCCCAGTCGCTTCCAATCATCCCTGCTGCTGCAGCCGAGACTTGGCAGCAGCAATGATGTGTCTGTATACAACACACCAGACATTGCTTCAGCCAATTACTGGCCTTAGCGGTATTCGGCACGTTAGTGTATATGAAGAGGTCATCGCTGCAGCCTTATAAACAAAGATTACTAGACTGTATAGTCTAAGGGCCCATTCACATAGCGCTTTTTGCGGCTGGAATGTTGATTCAGATTCTGTACCAAATTTCGGGAATGTCCACCTTCAATTGTCCCTTCTTGGTGCAGTGTCCAGACTAATCCACTGAAGGCGCGGTGGGTGTCCACATAGGGTTCAGCTCTATTCCAAGCAGGTCTGCAGCATTCAAAGTGAAAAACCGTGGCAGAAACCACAGCATATTCTGACACAGAATATATTTGTGAATAAGACTTAAGTTCTTCAGCAGCTGCAGTTTGTCTTAGGGCTCTTGCATATGAACGGATCTCCTGTGTGTTATCCGCAGCGAGAATGAGAGCCAAGCTGCGTGGTGGACATCAGAGGCACGAAGCAGTGACATGATAGATACTGCTCCGTGCCTCTCTGTGACCCTTTCACTACAAAATCACTGCAAGATAAAGTGGTCAGTGATTTTGTAGTGAAAACAGTCACAAAGAGGCACGGAGCATTATCAATCATGTCACTGCTTCGTGCCTCTGATGTCTACCACGCAACTTGGCTCTCATTCTCGCTGCGGATAACATGCAGGAGATCCGCTCGTCTGCAAGAGCCCTTATACAGATGTGTTCCGTAGCTGATGCAGACTATCAGAAAAGTTATTTTTAACTTATTCGTCAAAAAGAGGTTCCAGCTAAGTTTCTATAATCTACCAGCCCAGACCAAAACTCCTGTCTTTTTAATAGTCTTATAATTTACAGTAGGAGGTACATTATCCCACGTGCATTATATGGCCAAAAATATGTAGACACCTTATTAGCAGTTTAGCCAATCCCACTACAAAAGAGCCTGCGCCTCTTCATAACTTTGGTGGATCCACTTCCAGCTATGGGCGTTTATTAAGACCGGCGCCTAAAATGCCTCTCTTAATAAATGTGCCCCTATGTGTTGTTCACCCTTACTCCCCTAAAAGGAGGGATGAACCTGAAGAGTCCCCAGGCTAAACTCACCTGATGTAGTCTCGGATTCACAACAGCAATGTAGCAGAGACAGAAACATAGGTAGAAAACAAGATAACCAAGGATTTGGAAAGAACTGTAGCCCAGACCAAGTCAGTCAGTACTGTAGAACAATTGTAGAACAACAAAAGCAGAAGTCCAAGGGATAATACAGGAGTGTAGTCAATGGCAAATCCAGACCAGTAACAGTACAGAATGCAAAAGCAAGCAGAAACAGTGTCTAAGGTATAATTATTTTCAGGGAAAGCATGAAGAAACTGAGTGAAATTCATGCAGCAGGCCTGGAAGGAAACTTTCAGGTAAAAATTGGGCAACTTAGGCAATCGGTGCAGTTCAACACATAGCCAGCTTTTACTGATGATTCGGCGGTTTCCACATATACTACTCACAAAAAGTTTGGGATATTTGGCTTGTGGGTGAAATGTCAGGATAAACCTAAAATGCACTTTACAGGTGAACTTAATGTGAACATCTCTAAACTTTTAAATGCACATGTTCAACTGTTCAATATTTCAGTACAACTTGCTGTTCTCTAACAAGGAGCTTAACAGCACAATTCACAACAGATGTTTGATCCACGAATCCCCCAAAAAAATTTCCTGGTTTAATTAGAATTGTTAGTTAAAAAGTCCTCCTCATCATGCTGTTCACATTTTAACATCAAGAGACCAAGGCGACACCTAACAATTGATCAACAGTACCTTGCCATTGTGAGGCTTAAAACAGGATGTTCTCAGACAGAAGTGTCCACTGAACTTAGTGTCACACAGTGTCATCAGTGTGTTGCAACAAAGATACAGAGAGACTGGAAGAGTCAGAGAAAGGCCCAAAAGTGGATGTCCTTTGGCCACATTCCACACTGATGACTGCTTAATTGTGAACAATGCCCTGCAGAACCGTATGATGAATGCCTCATAAACTGAAAACACATTTAAGGGAGGTGGGAGACCCAAGTGTCACGTCAGACCATTCTAAACCATTTACATCAGCGTGCTAGGCGACCTGCTAGGGTAAATGACAACAGCACCAGGCACAAGCGTCATCATCTTGTATGGGCCAGGGAGCATCTACACTGGACTAGGGACCAGTGGGCCTCAGTGTTGTTCACTGATGAGTCGATTCACACTGAGCTGAAATGATGGGTGCCAACGATGTTGGAGACGTCAAGGAGAGCGCTATGCATCCGCCACTGTTGTCACCAGATGAGCCTTTGGTGGTGTACAGTGTGGGCAGGTGTGTCTAGTCAATACAGAACTGCCCTACACTTTGTGAATGGTACAGTGACGAGCCCATACTACTTGAATAACATCATTAATCCAGTCATTATGCCTCTACATGAACAACACAGGCCTAATTTCATCTTCATGGATAACAATGTGCCAGCCTATCGAGGTCGCATTATTAGGGAATGGCTGCTGGAGAGTGGGGCACCTCAAATGGAGTGGCCTGCACTTTCTCCAGACCTGAATCCCATTGAAAACCTATGGGATCAACTGAGTCACGGTGTAGAGGCTCGTAACTCTATACCCCAGAACCTCAATGACCTGAGGGCTGCCCTTCAAGAAGAGTGGGATGCCAAGCCTCAGCAGACAAAAAGTCAAAGTCGACTTGTAAACAGCATGAGACATTATCAAGCTTTAATTGATGCCACAGGTTTTTGAGTCATTGACATTTTTTGTGGGGGTATACCCACCACTGTTGTTTTTTGTTCCAATACATTTTTGAGATAAGGAAATCACCATTGCATGCTTCTAGTTAAATGCCCTACTTTCATGATATAATATCTCTATAGCGTGAACTTTTTACAATTTCCATAAATTTCACCAGAAAGCCAAATATCCCTAACTTTTTGTGCGTAGTGTATATTCAGTTTTCAGCATAGGCACATTTCTTAAACAGAGTTAATACATTTCTGGTTGAACCAGAAATGGTTGTCTTCAGATACCTTATGCAGATGCACTTTCCTATATCAAGCTGTGCTACACTCTAGGCCAGCCTGGGGGCGCAACGCTCACAACGATTTTCTACGATGCCCACTGCATGGTGTAGATCCTCAGACAGACCTGTAATCCATCGCTCTGGTATGACTGGGGGACCTAAAACTCAGCAAAGGGCTGTGGAGTCCAGTCTGTTTGCTCACACCCTCCAGTTTGGTTGCTAGACCTTCTGAATAATATTCTTTTTCCTCACTCATTCTGGAAAATTCCCTGAAGTTCCTCTCTGTGCCCCAAAATATGACTGTAGCTCCTCATAGGACTCAGGTTGCTTGCAGGCTAGCTAGTACAAAGTCTGGCAGTGGGTACATAGTTTGCTGGACAGGTTACCTGTGTCCCATGAGTTATGTAAAATTTGTATACTGTAGCATAAAATTTATCCTTTTATTGGAAATAAGGCACCTAGCCCAAACCCTGACCAACTGCCCCATACCATTATGTCTCTTTACAGCAGAGTAGGCATCATGCATTCCGGTAGCAGTAACCGGGCATCCATCAAACCAGAATTCATACATAGTGATGTCCCGAACTTTTCGCCGGCGAACATAGCTTGTTCGCGTTCGCCATGGCGGGCAAACATATGCGATGTTCGGTCCGCCCCCTATACATCATCATTGAGCAAACTTTGATCCTGTACCTCACAGTCAGCAGACACATTCCAGCCAATCAGCATACCCTCCCTCCCAGACCCTCCCACCTCCTATCAAAAAGCAAGGACAGCATCCATCTTAGATTCATTCTGAAGTTGCATGTTAGTTAGAGCAGGGAGAGTGCTGCTGCTGCGCTGATGATTCTGAATTCGTAGGGAAAGCGTTAGCTAGGCCAGTGTTCTGTGTCCACAGATTCATCTGCTGTAAGGACAGCGTCACAGCACCCCAAAAAGCCCTTTTTAGGGCTGCTACATTAGTCTATTATTTTATTTTATTTTTCTCCATATATATTGCAGTTGCCTGGCCTGCCCATGTGTGAGAGGCTGCAGGCCCACTGACTGTAGTGTGCCCACTGTCAGTGTCCACCACTCATACCGTGTGGCACAGGTCTTTGCATAAAAAAAAAAGGCATTTCATTTTTACACTTTAATCTAATTTCAGTTGCCTGGCCTGTCTGCTGCCAGCAGTGTGTGTCAGGCCCACTTCCACTGACTGTAGTGTGCCCACTGCCAGTGCCCACCACTCATACCGGGTGGCACAGTACCTTGCACACATAGTACCAGTAATCAAAAAATGACAGGCAGAGGCAGGCCACCCCGCAGGGGCTGTCGTGGTGCTGTGATTTCCTTTGGCCCTAGAATAATGCCCAGTTTTCAGAGGCCACATACCCTGAACTCGAAAAATTCTGAGGACATAGCTGACTGGCTTACACAGGACACCCAATCTTCTACAGCTTCCGCTCGGAACCTTGACGCACCATCCTCCTCCAGCACAGCTTCGGGCACCTCTCAAGTTATCACTCGCCCGCCACCACCACCACAGCCGCTTCATTTGATCTGTCAGAGGATTTATTTACACATCAGTTGGAAGCAATGAGTGATGCGCAACCATTATTGCCAGAGGATGTAGATAACAGGGATATGTCTCAGTCAGGCAGCATTAAACACATGGACGTTGTGGGGAGTCGCTCTGGTAGACAGCGGTGCGGGTGCAGTTTAGAGGCAAAACAAGGAGTCCAGATTGTGCAACAAACAGTGTTTTATTCACACTTGCACACAAAATGAAAAACAGTCTCTTGGTGACAGTTCACACACAACGGAAATAACGTAGCCAAACAAAAACAGTCCAACACAGGTTCAGTCACCTGGGAGGTGTAGGTGCAGGTTCGCACCACGCTGTCGGCCCAGCCGCAGGAGAATCCAGCTTCAGGTAGCCAGGAACAAAATACCTCCTTGCTGAGCTCTTTCCTCCTGGACAGAGAACTCCCAGCCCTGTTAGCAGCTCCAGGATAATCACACCCCCCAGACACAGCTGCTGGCTGCGTTTTATATCCAGCCCAAAACATGGACTGGACCGTGGGGAGCAGCCACCCACCCTACTCTTTAGCTGCTCCCAGTAAGAGCCGGCCCGGATCGGCTTTGCAGCCATGCTATTTAACAAAGTCAAACAGCACTAGCTGCTGCAGACAAAAACCCGGCTCTCACCTCACCGAGGCCAGCAACCTCGGTGACACGTACCTGCCATCACATATGACACCTTGCACCTTACCACAACGTACAGTGTGATGATGATGTTGTACCCGCTGCTGCTTTCTTTGCTGAGTTGTCAGATACAAGTGAAGTGGTTGATGAGGACGATGTGTCCGTGGGTGTCACGTGGGTGCCCGCTCGAAGAGAAGAAGAACAGGGGGAAAGTTCAGATGGGGAGGAGAGGAGTTGAAAGCAGGGGAGGTCGTCGCAAGGAGCTAGTGGCACAGTCAGACAGCATGTATCGGCACCCGGGGTCAGCCAGACAGCACGCCAATCAACGAATGCTGTTGCCACTACCAGAAAGCCGTCATGGCAAAGCACGTGTGGCATTTTTTTTGTGTGTCTGCCTCTGATAACAGCGATGCTATTTGCAACCTGTGCCAAAAGAAACTGAGTCGTGGAAAGTCCAACACCCACCTAGGTACAACTGCTTTGCGAAGGCACATGATCTCACATCACAAACCCCTATGGGATCAACACATGAGTACAAGCAGCACACAAACTCAAAGCCACCATCCTCCGATCCTCCTCCTGGTCCAGCATCTTCAGCCACGTCAACCACTGCTGTCCTCCTTGCCCCTCAACCACCCGCCACTCCGCCTCTCACCTTCAGCAGTTCCTGCTCATCTGCCCATAGTCAGGTGTCTTTCAAAGAAATGTTTTAGCGTAAGAAGCCCTTGCCCGGCGTCTGACAGCTGGCTTGACGGAACTCTTAGCCCGCCAGCTTTTACCATACAAGCTGGTGGAGTCTGAGGCCTTCAAAAAATTTTTAGCTATTGGGACACCCCAGTGGAAGTTACCCGGCTGAATTTATTTTTCACAAACGGCAATCCCCAACCTGTACTCGATTGTGGAAAAGGAAGTCATGACATGTCTGGCACACAGTGTTGGGGCAAGGGTCCATCTGACCACGGATACCTGGTCTGCAAAGCACGGTCAGGGCAGGTATATCACATACACTACGCATTGGGTAAACATGGAATGCGTGGCTCTGCAGCGGAGTTGGTGACCCCACTACGACTTGCAGGCAGGCCTGCTGCCACCTTCTCTACTACTCCTACTCCATCCTCTTCGCTAACCTACTCGGCTGAGTCCTCTTCTGCTGCTGCGTCTTGCTCCACATCATCAACTGCACCCCCCCAGCTCCCCAGGGGCTATTCCACATCCCGGATACGACAGTGTCACGCCGTCTTGGGGTTGACTTGCCTGAAAGCAGAGAGTCACACCGGACCAGCACTCCTGTCCACCCTGAACGCACAGGTGGATCAGTGGCTGACCCCGCAGCAACTGGAGATCGGCAAAGTGGTGTGTGACAACGGAAGCAATCTGTTGGCGGCATTGAATTTGGGCAAGTTGACACATGTGCCGTGCATGGCACATGTGTTGAATCTGATTGTCCAACCCTTTGTGTGTATGTACCCAGGCTTACAGGACGTCCTCAAGCAGGCTAGGAAGGTGTGTGGCCATTTCAGGCGTTCCTACATGGCCATGGCACACTTTTCCGATATTCAGCAGTGAAACATGCCAGTGAGGCGCTTAATTTGCGACAGTCCGACATGTTGGAATTCAACACTCCTAATGTTCGACCGCCTGCTCCAACAAGAAAAAGCCGTCAATGAGGTCGTGCAAGGCTGCAAGGACAGCCTCTGCGGAGCTGGGTATTTTTTTGCCACGTTACTGGACGCTCATGCGCAATGCCTGTAGGCTCATGCGTCCTTTTGAGGAGGTGACAAACCTAGTCAGTCGCACCGAAGGCACCATTAGCGACCTCATCCCATTTGTTTTCTTCCTGGAGCGTGCCCTGCGAAGAGTGCCGGATCAGGCCGTAGATGAGCGTGAAGAGGAAGATGAAGAGTTGTGGTCACCATCACCACCAGAAACAGCCTCATCATCGCTTGCTGGACCTGCGGCAACGCTGGAAGAGGAGTCTGAGGAGGAATGTGGCTTTGAGGAGGAAGACCAACTACAGCAGGCATCCCAGGGTGCTTGTTGTTGTCACCTATCTGGGACCCGTGGTGTTGTACGTGGCTGGGGGGAAGAACAGACCTTCAATGACATCAGTGAGGACGAGGAACGGGAGAAGAATAGCTCGGCATCCAACCTTGTGCAAATGGGGTCTTTCATGCTGTCATGCCTGTTGAGGGACCCTCTTATAAAAAGGCCGAAGGAGAACGACCTGTACTGGGTGGCCACGCTACTAGATCCCCGGTATAGGCAGAAAGTGGCTGAAATGTTACAAATTCCTGAAAGTCGGAAAGGATGCAGTACTTCCAAAACAAGTTAAAAAGTGTGCTTTACACAGTGTATAAGGGTGATGTCACAGCACAACGGGAATCTAACAGGGGAAGAGGTGAAAGTAATCCTCCTCCTACCACGCCGGCAAGGACAGGGCGCTTTATAGACGTGTTGTTGATGGAGGACATGCAGAGCTTTTTAAGTCCCACGCATTGCCACAGCCCTTCGGGGTCCACCCTCAAAGAACGACTCGACCGACAGGTAGCAGACTACCTCGCCTTAACTGCAGATATCGACACTCTGAGGAGCAATGAACCCCTTGACTACTGGGTGTGCAGGCTTGACCTGTGGCCTGAGCTATCCCAATTTGCGATAGAACTTCTGCCATGCCCCGCTTCAAGTGTCCTATCAGAAAGGACCTTCAGCGCAGCAGGAGGTATTGTCACTGACAAGAGAAGTCACCTAGGTCAAAAAAGTGGGGGACTGACAGTGGAGAATACATTTGACTAAAAAAAGGCCTGATTAAATGCCTTGGGCTAAAAATGGTCCCCACGCTGCTGTATTTAATCTCTGCATGCCGGATGACTTGCGTGACTTCTCCGCCACCAACTAGGGTTCAAGGCCCAAATGTTTTATTACACTTTCCGCCTGGGAAAACATCAGTTTTTCTGGCCGCTACAACAATAAACCTAATTTTTCAGGCATGTGTACATGCCTAATTTTTCTGGCCTCCGGTGCTGAACTGTGGCTGCAAAAACAAAACAAAAAAAAAGGCACATACATGTGTCAATTCCCCTTCGTGATCGTTACCTTGTTGTGGTGAAGGGACTTGCGTATCACAATGAAGAGATCACCTCTATGAGTGTGTTGAAAATGTTGGCACACCCCAGATAAGGTCGTTACTTCATTGTGAACAGACCAAAAGCGATCAGCTGGATAATTTTTCATAGAAAAGACATTAATTTTCTTTGTGATCATCTAAGGTGATCATTAAAGCCTACTAGGCCAACAATGGGCCCACACTGCAGAATCATTGTTTTCTGGGTCACTTAACTGTCACTGAACTACCTCAGCACGACCATAGGCTTTGAAAAATCGCCTACAATCTCCCAAACGTGCGCACGAGCACAGTCAGAGCATAGAGGAATAAAATTTATGTCATGAGTGTGTCAACTATTGACAACTCTTTGCGGTTGTCTAAAATCTATTCGATACACGTCCCCTGATAGGGGACGTAACAGGGATTAAACGGATAAGAATAGTACTAGTTAACACACCACCACAACACACCACAAGTAAGAGGAATGACCAAGCTTCTTTTTCCATCTCCCGGTTAATAAAATCTATCCGATACACATCCCCTGATAGGGGACATAACAGGGATTAAACTGATAAAAATAGTACTACTGATTACTGAAAACACCACTCATATAGGGTGGCACAGTACATTGCACGAGGAAGAGACCTTCAATGACGTCAGTGAGGACAAGGAACAGGACATGGCTAGCTTAGCATCCAACCTTGTGCAAATGGGGAGTTTGCGGTTGTGCAAATGCACTGTTTGCGGTGCGTTAAACGGGGAGTTTGGTCTGTCACTGTGAAGCGGGCGAAACCCTTACACTACCTGATCGATACAACATCATACCTGATCGTATATACACACTGGATGTTTTAAAGCACATTATTTCAAACAATTTAGGAATGTGTGATTTATGCCCTTTATGGATGGATTAAAACCCTACTCTGCGTCCACTACGTAGAAAGGGACTTGGGTTTTAAAATTCACCTGCCTATTGAAGTCTATGGCAGTTCGCGAACACTTGCAGAAGAAAAAAAAATTTTATGCAGAATTTTTTTTATGTTCGTGACATCTGTATTCATACATCAGCTTGGCAGATAGAGCAAGGCGATACATTATTCCAATTAAGACATTTCTACTACTCCAGAGTGTGAGGACAATGTGCTTTACACTACTACAGACAATGCATCTTATGACAGTACCAGGCGTGAAGTCAGTGAGTTCTTCGGTATGTCCTATACTACAACCAATGTTTTTATATGAATATTGCATGGCTGTGTGCTTTTGATCTTGACTATATTTGCAATCAATGTGGCTAAAACACCTTTATACCTTGGCCATATCGTGTACATCTCCATCTCTGTCATAGGAGCTTTTGGAGCAACCTGCACCAGGAGCACTCGGGAAGAGGATGGAAGTGGTAGCAGTGACACAGAAAGAAAGATATGGCTGTTTTACCGACCACCAGCTCACCAATAGCTACTCAGTGGACTAATTTTCCAGGAATCCAAATCTATGGTTGACAGAAAGCCAGTGGACGGTTCCCATTCTTGTCAGCAAATTGGGGGTAGTCCGGGATGCAGAGCACCTTCTGTTCTTGCTGGGTCTTTTCCAACAAGGTCATCTGCATCCAATCTTTCAATAGTTCTGCCTCAGCCTACTGAGGTGGGATAACTGGCTGTGATATTCCCTGGCCATGAAGTCACACATAAACTTTGACTGCGGCCTCCGCATCAGGCATTGTGCGCTCTGGTGGTCGTGGAGATGCTTGTCTTCTAAAGTGACCCTAAGTTGCTGCTCCAATTTGTCAAGGATCTCCGTCTCATCTCCCCACATCATTGTTGGCCATTTCTGCTGGCGGCATGCTCTGCCTTGTCTTGTTGGAAGCAGCAGTCTTTTTGTAGGGTGTGAAGCAAAAGTAACAGCTCGCGGCTCTGGGCCATATCAGCCGGTCTTGGGTGGGGCTCACAGGCACCTCCCACCTCCCATTGCAAGCATGGTTACATGCTGGAGGTCACTGGTGAGCTGTTTGTAAGTCAGGCCTTACGCTTCCATAATGCCCAATGGCCCCTGGTATCGCCCATACGGCACAGGTAGGGTCTCGGGCTACTTGAGAGACCTTGACGTGGTGTCCGAGCTTAAGACATGTCCTCCTAGTAGGATGTGTTGAACTAACCTCTCAATTTTAACATCAGTGTGAGGGTTTAGTATTGCCGCAGAGTGCACCTGCCTTTGCTATGGTTATGTTTTTGATTGTTCTCCACATCCACATTATCGTATGTAGGATGGTTATTGTGGTACTTGTAGTCCGTTGCTGGCATCTTCCATTGTATGCATTTTTTGCTGTTGATTGCCCCTAGCAACGGACTACAAGTGCAGGATGTGCTCCCCTAAATACATGCACAACTGCATATGGGTTGCGCATATCCTGCCTGTTAAACACCACACCCCGTTTTCTAATGGTTTGTGAAGCAAAAGTAACAGCTCACGATCCTTTGTCACGCTGCACGGAAGGGGCAATCCCCAAGTCAAATCCAGCAAAGAAGATCCCAGCAGACGTGCTTGTTTCCAATCAGTTATATTCTTTTATTGTAACTATAGGATAATAGGACGCACGTTTCGGCATTTTTTGTAGGGCGTGACTGGCTCTGTCACCTCATTTCATGGGCTATATTTTCAGCTCTAAACAAGCAAAACGTCTGTATACAAGCCAGTAGGACTTACTTCTAGGTGGACTCCCAGTGATGTGGTGCTCTCTCAATCTGGTCTCTGAGGTTGGACTGGGCCAGAATCTGTCTTTGGCTTTCTTGAAGAGCGGCAGCAAGCAGCAGCTTCGCTGATAGTCCAGGTCAGGCTTATGGTACTCCCTTCCCGCATGGTATGGCTTTTTTTTTCTTGTTCCCCCAGGAGTGAGGACCACAGACACTTTGCTCCCGTACTCTGCAGTTCTCCCGTGCTTGGCAGGTGATTCACAATTTTGGTGCGACTTCTCTGTAATTGTGTTGCGACCCCTTGTGGGGCAGTGTGTGGCGTAGAACATGGCTCAGTTCAATTACAGCAAGTGATAACATCCACAACACTTCTGCAGAACAGTGTGGCTGGTAAATCCACAATACAGTCATTTTTAACACAATAAAGTTTTTGTTTTTTTAGGTGCTCAGTGGGACACAGGTGCAGACTGTTTAGGCACAAAGGTGACACATTTAATCAGTAGGGCACAGAGGTAAGATCCTGTTCATGATGCCAGAAATCGATGCAGTGACTTGCAGGGGGATGTTTAAAGAGGAGGATAGGAGTGGTAGCGGTGGCATAGATATAAGTGATAGTGGTTCACAGTGGTTGTCCTCACTCTGGCTCTCTCTGGGTGTCACGTGGCGAGGGTCCTGCAAGGAACCTCCAAGATGTCAGGCAAAAACAGAATACATAAAACCAGATCTAGGAACACCAGAACTTTATTACAAGATTACCAAGAACATGACATAACAAGGAGACCTCAATGTACTGCCATAGATTAGTGGGTGTGAACCCACTACGCCACTGACTAGCAATACTCTGGAGGGGTGTAACTAAGCAACACCCAAGTCTTCACTAGAGCCTCTGATGATGAGAATAGGCTTGATCCTAGGGTAGTTGCCAGGGGCTACTCCAGAGCGTAAACCAAGTCAGCGGCAGCAGGAACCGCCTGACAAGAAGATACCAACAAGGTACCACCAGTACAATGAGCAGACAGAACAGAGCAAACTGACTGACTAAACAGAACTCCCACAAAAAAGTGCACACAGATTTAAATAGGTGCCTAATGAGCGCACCTGCAAGGAAACACCCAGCCACAATATAAGGAGGTTAACCCTAACAGGCGAGGAATCACAAAAACCCAGAATACAGGGCAGAAGCACCAGACGTGTCCCCTGGCAACCAGCATCCACAGAACACCACAGCCAGTACGCGAGGGCATACAACAATCTGGGCACCAGAACTGAACCCATAGAAAACACACAGGCGGTTCACCATGGATACCGCAGCCAGCACGCAGCGTGGGGGGTGCAACGCCCGGGTTTGACGGGGACAAGTGCAGCTGGGGGTTTTGCTGGGGCGGGCGTTGGGGAGATTGGTGGGGGGGCTGGGGGCATGATGGGGGCGACACCACGGGGGGGTGGCGATAAGGACGGAGGTAAGGAGGCGGACGGTGCCAAGGAAAAGGATGGGGAGGAGCCGCGTTTGGACGACGCGGCAAGGGGGGAGGCTTATGTGTGTTTTGAGGGCCCCTTGGGGGCGCATTTGAAGCACGAGGTTAGGGAAAAAATTTGGAAAGGGGAGTATGTGGATGTATTTTCGCTGCTTCCCCTGGAACGCTTTAATTTAGACAGGGATAGGCGGGAGGATAAGAAGAAGGAGGAGGATGATAAGCGGCGTTCGCGTTTGATTCCGCAGACCTTCTCAAACTGGTTGCAGGCCTTTGTGATTCTGGCCAGTGTTATCGGGGAAAAGGTGCCGGAAAACTGTTCCCCCCTTTTCTGTTATCTGGATGCCATCGGCGAGGCATACCGTGTCTATGGGGGGTTGGGGTGGTTAAGGTACGATGAACAGTTTCGCCAGCGAAAAGCGGTCCGGCCTAGTATGCGCTGGGACCATAAGGACATTGGCCTGTGGACGAGGTTTATGACACCGGTCCGGGCTGGGCAGCCCTTTCAGGGGGGTGCCGGGGGTTCTGGGCAGTCAGAGCGCTCGGCGGCCTCAGTTAAGGGACTCTGTTTTTTGTTTAACGAGGGGGGATGCAAATACGGGGACAAGTGCAAGTTTAGGCATGACTGTTCCTCTTGCGGGGGAAACCATGGAGCACATCGGTGCTTCAGGGGGCGCAAGGGAAGGAACTGGGGGGATGCGGCGGGTAAAGGGGCGGACACCAATCCGGGTAGCCGAGATGGTGCATTTTCTAAATAGTTACCCGGATGCGGATGCGGCGGAATTTTTGTTAACCGGTTTTAAGGAGGGTTTTCGTATACCGTTTGTTGAGGGGGTCGGTGGGGCAGGGGGGAAGAATTTGGAAAGGGGAGTATGTGGATGTATTTTCGCTGCTTCCCCTGGAACGCTTTAATTTAGACAGGGATAGGCGGGAGGATAAGAAGAAGGAGGAGGATGATAAGCGGCGTTCGCGTTTGATTCCGCAGACCTTCTCAAACTGGTTGCAGGCCTTTGTGATTCTGGCCAGTGTTATCGGGGAAAAGGTGCCGGAAAACTGTTCCCCCCTTTTCTGTTATCTGGATGCCATCGGCGAGGCATACCGTGTCTATGGGGGGTTGGGGTGGTTAAGGTACGATGAACAGTTTCGCCAGCGAAAGCGGTCCGGCCTAGTATGCGCTGGGACCATAAGGACATTGGCCTGTGGACGAGGTTTATGACACCGGTCCGGGCTGGGCAGCCCTTTCAGGGGGTGCCGGGGTTCTGGGCAGTCAGAGCGCTCGGCGGCCTCAGTTAAGGGACTCTGTTTTTGTTTAACGAGGGGGATGCAAATACGGGGACAAGTGCAAGTTTAGGCATGACTGTTCCTCTTGCGGGGGAAACCATGGAGCACATCGGTGCTTCTGGGGGCGCAAGGGAAGGAACTGGGGGGATGCGGCGCGTAAAGGGGCGGACACCAATCCGGGTAGCCGAGATGGTGCATTTTCTAAATAGTTACCCGGATGAGGATGCGGCGGAATTTTTGTTAACCGGTTTTAAGGAGGGTTTTCGTATACCGTTTGTTGAGGGGGTCGGTGGGGCAGGGGGAAGAATTTGCGTTCGGCAGGGGAAAGGCCCGACGTGGTGACTGAAAAACTGCGGAAGGAGGTGGAGTTAGGTCGCATGGCAGGGCCCTTTCGGGACCCGCCGATGCAGGACTTGCGGGTGTCGCCTTTGGGGGTCGTGCCAAAACGAGAGCCTAATAAATTTCGCCTGATACACCACCTCTCGTTCCCAAAAGGGGGGTCGGTTAATGACGGGATTGCGCCTGAATTGTGTTCAGTTGTATATACGTCGTTTGATGAGGCTGTTCGTTGGGTGCGGTTATACGGGCGGGGGGCTTTATTGGCCAAGGTAGACATCGAGGCGGCGTTTCGTCTTCTGCCGGTGCACCCGGAATGCCAGCACTTGTTGGGGTGTTTCTGGGATGGGGGTACTTTGTTGACCAGTGTTTGCCGATGGGTTGTTCGGTTTCGTGTGCCTATTTTGAAAAGTTTAGTACTTTTCTGGAGTGGGTGGTACGGAAATGGTCAGGGTGGGGTTCTATCATTTATTATTTGGATGATTTTTTGTTTATAGGGCCGCGGGGTTCTAAGGGCTGTTCTGTGATGCTGCATTCCTTTGAAGCCATGTCCCACCTCTTCGGGGTTCCTTTGGCATCTGGGAAGACGGAGGGCCCGACAACGCAGTTGAGTTTTTTGGGGATAATCATTGACACGGTGGCTATGGAGTGTAGGTTGCCTGAGGATAAAATTGGGGACTTGCGGCGGGAGGTGTCTGCGGCTCGCGGTAGGCAAAAAATGCGGCTCCGTGAGTTGCAGTCCCTATTGGGTAAGCTCAATTTTGCCTGCCGCATAATGCCCATGGGGCGGATTTTTTGTAGGAAACTGGCGAGGGCGTTGGCGGGGGCGAGGTCTCCTCATAATTTCGTGCGGATCACCCGTGAGTTGCAAGACGACTTGACGGTGTGGGCATCCTTCTTAGAAACTTACAATGGGCGGTCTTTGTGGATGGCAGAAGGGGTGTCGGCGGCGGATTTGTTTACAGATGCGGCGGGGGGTCACGGCTTTGGGGCGTATTTGGGTGGCCGTTGGTGCGTGGGGGAGTGGCCGGAGGCATGGAAGGAGGAAGGTTTGGTGAAGAACTTGGTGTTGTTGGAGTTGTTTCCAATCGTGGTGGCCGTGTCCATTTGGGGTGGATTCTTTCGCGATCGTAAGGTTTGTTTCCATTGCGACAATATGGGGGTGGTTGAGGCCATTAATCGCAATTCCGCTTCGTCGCCGCCAGTGGTGAGATTGCTTCAGCATTTGACGTTGGGTTGCCTGTCATTGAACGCATGGGTGGTAGCGTCTCATGTCCCGGGGGTTAGTAACTCAATTGCGGATGCTTTGTCTCGTTTCCAGTGGGAGCGTTTTCGGGAGTTGGTGCCGGAGGCGGAGATGGAAGGAACGAGCTTTCCCCAGGAACTGTGGAATCTGCCGTTTGGTCGGTTGAAGATCTGGTGAGGGGTTCCTTGTTGGCAGGGACCTGGGCGGCGTACGACAGGGCATGGGGTTTTTGGAGGCAGCGTTTTCGGGGTTGTGGGTTGGACGACGGCGTGTTGATGTTGCTTTGGGTGGGGCACTGCAAGGAGGAGGGGTGGTCATGTTCCAGGTTGAATAAGTTTATGGCGGGTGTAGCTTTTGGTTGTCGGTGCCGGGGGGTGGTGCATGTGACTAAGTCCTTTTGGGTGGTGCAGGCTTTGAGGGGTTGGCGCAAGTGTTCTGTTGGGGTGGATACTCGCCGTCCGGTTTCTTTCGCTTTGCTGTTGGATATGTTGGGGCAGTTGGAGAGGACTTGCGTGTCGGCAGGAGAAGTTCGATTGTTCAAGTTGGCTTTTTCGCTCGCTTTTTTTGGTGCCTTGCGAATTGGAGAGTTGGTTAGTCCGAGCAAGAGTCGAGCCGGGGGCCTGCGCGGACAGGATGTGGAATTATTCGAGGATAGATTGGAATTCTGCATCAGACGGTCCAAAACGGACCAACAGGGTCGGGGTTGCCGGGTGGTGTTATATAAGGTGGAGGGGTCGGACGCATGCCTGTTCGTTGCCTGCGGGATTTTTGGGGACGGGAGGGGGTCGGAGAGGCTGGCCCGTTGTTAGTCCACGCTGATGGGTTTTTTCTCTCTGGTTTTCAGTTTGTTGCAGTTATGAGATCGTGCTTGTCTGGGTTAGGTAGGGACCCCGCGTTATATGGGGGTCATTCGTTTCGGATAGGAGCAGCCACGGAAGCGGCTCGGAGGGGGTTGGGTGAGGATGTCATTCGGCGCATTGGCCGTTGGGAGTCCCTTCGGTTTCGGTCTTACGTCAGGCCTGCATGGGTATGATGGTAGTGAACCAGGTCGGAGTGAGGGGGGGTGTTGGTGGTGGTCATTGGTTGATATGTTTCTTTTTTGTAGGTGTTCCACCGTGCCTGGTTTGGATTATGGGGCACTCCTACGTGTTCTGGGGAGATTTGCGAGCGGCGGTCAGGCCGGACGGGAGGCAGTTGTCATTCTCGAGAGAGGTGGCTGTAATCCGATGGCTGGGGATGCGGGGCATGCTGTGGAGTCGGGTCCTCCCTGAGTTTTACAGGTTTGCGCGGTTGGATAGGCCCCCAGTGTTTTGGTGTTGCATGTTGGGGGAAATGATTTGGGGGTGCGTCCCTTCAGGGAGTTGGTAAGGGATATTAAGTTTGACCTGCTATGGTTGTGGGCGCTGTATCCGCAGCTCGTGACTGTTTGGTCAGACATGGTGCCTCGCCAGCGCTGGAGGGAGGCGAGGTCTGTTGAGTATTTGAATGAGGCAAGGATAAAAGTAAACAGGGCTGTTGGTAGGTTTGTGGCACGGAACGGTGGCATTGTGGTTCGGCATAGGGACTTGGAGTCGGGTGCAGGGGCATTTTGGAGGAGTGATGGGGTACACTTGAACGGGGTTGGAATTGATCTTTGGTGTTATGGTTTACAGGACGGGATTGAAGTGGCACTGCGGGTGTGGCGGGACGCAAGGAGGTGAGGTGTTCACCTTCTTGGGTCGTGGGGGGTCCTTGGAGTTGGTGGTTATGGTGGTTCTGGCGTGGTGGGGAGGGAGCCAAAAAGAGGCTCTGGACTCCCCAGGTACTGGTTTAAGGTGGGATATGGCAGGTAGCGGCCCACGTTGGTTGCCCTTGGTTACCGGTTCCTGCCTCTGAGCTGGCGTTCATCGGCTAGAGGTAATTTAACGGAGGGTGGGGCCGTTATCCGCCATTTATGGGGCTCCAAGGACCCTCCCCGTGTTGTGGTTCTTGGGCGTGGCCTTCAGGTTGGAAGGCCTGGTTTTTCTGTATTATTTATGTTATTTATTTGTATTTATATTAATTAATAAAAGGCTGCTGTGGCCTTAAAATCCACTTGCCGAGTCTGTCTTTATTGGGTTAGGAGCGGAAATTACAGGGAGGGTGAGGGTAAGCGACTCGACAGTACGCCAGTCAAGTGCAGGCCGGAATTGGGGCTGCAAGCCTGGATACAAAGGGTTAAGGATGGGAATGGTGACGGGGAGTTAGGGGTGTGGTCTGGGGCTTTAAAAAGGGTAGTCAGGGCGCGAAAAGGGGCCATTTTGTGGGGATAGCAGTGTGGCAGCAGCCCCCACCCACCCTACCCCTTTTTTGGGCTGCTGTTGGTTTGGGTTAGGTAAGGTTCTGGGAACGATTAAGAATACGGGTGGGAGCCTGGGGAGGTTGTGAGTGGATTTTGTTGGCCGGCGGTGATTGCTTAGGGGGCATTTGTCATAGCGGCCTGGGGCAGTGGGGGGTCCTTGGAGTTGGTGGTTCTGGTGGTTCTGGTGTGGTGGGGAGGGAGCCAAAAGGAGGCTCTGGACTCCCCAGGTACTGGTTTAAGGTGGGATATGGCAGGTAGCGGCCCATGTTGGTTGCCCTTGGTTACCGGTTCCTGCCTCTGAGCTGGCGTTCATCGGCTAGAGGTAATTTAACGGAGGGTGGGGCCGTTATCCGCCATTTATGGGGCTCCAAGGACCCTCCCCGTGTTGTGGTTCTTGGGCGTGGCCTTCAGGTTGGAAGGCCTGGTTTTTCTGTATTATTTATGTTATTTATTTGTATTTATATTAATTAATAAAAGGCTGCTGTGGCCTTAAAATCCACTTGCCGAGTCTGTCTTTATTGGGTTAGGAGCGGAAATTACAGGGAGGGTGAGGGTAAGCGACTCGACAGTACGCCAGTCATGCTTGGTAGTAGTTGGGGTGCCCTTAGTGGTGGTCAGTTGGCAGGATGCAAGGCAGGAGGGCAGGTGCAGGGCCAGCAAAAAGATTATGGAGTCAATAACCAGGACCAGTTTGGTGATAACAAAGAACAGTATTTTTACCACGGGTGATGCAGTACAAGCATACAGTATATGAGGCACAATTCTGAGGTATTTCACAAAGCTTGCTTTTTCCAGTAGCTATGTATAGGCAGCAACAATGATGGTAGTAGTAGTCCTCTTTAGTGATCAGCTCTGCGCTCAAGGCAGACCTAGGAGCAGGGAGCCTCCCCACTAGCAAAGCTGCCCTAGGAACGAGACCAAAAACAGATCCTTGCTCCTGAAGCTAAGCAGCAGGTCTGCAGCTGATGGGAGACTGAGTGCGCCTTTGGCGCCCCGTGACAACACCTTACTTAGTCTGAATCCAGAGCATGGCCTAAATGGTTCTAAACCTTCTGTGGATGTTTTTTCTCTGTCCCTCGGTTAAGTTGTTTTCTGGCAGAGCTTCAGTCCCAGGAATGGTGTCTCCTGGAGGAAGCCTCTCTTTTGGGCCTACTTGGCAGGAACTTGTAGCTGTTGCTTTTAGCTCTGATTATGTAGGACTCACTAACTAACCAGAGGAGGCCAAACCAGCAGTATGGCAACCAAACCAACACAACCAGTATTAACTGCTGTTTGTACATACACAACCATTTGGAATACATAGGGGAGATTCAAAGACCAACGTTTTATGCTGATTTTTGAAATTTCCTGCGCTGCTGGAGGATACAGCTAATTTATGAAGAGGCGCATGCCTCATTATAAATGATGTGCACCTCCAGCTGTATGGGCACCTTTTGGAGCTATGGAACCAATAACTAGTTTTTCATACAGTTTCAACTTAAAATAGTCATCCTAGAGTCATAGTAACATAGTTTATAAGACCGAAAAAAGACATCTGTCCATCCAGTTCGGCCTGTTATCCTGCAAGTTGATCCAGATGAAGGCAAAAAAAAAAAATAGTGAGGTAGAAGCCAATTTTCCCAAATTAAGGGGAAAAAAATTCCTTCCTGACTCCATTAAGACAATCAGAATTACTGGATCAACGACCCATCTCTAGTACTCCATGTGTGGTCTGACTAGTGATTTGTAAAGTGGTAGGACTATGTTCTCGTCATGGCATCTATGCCCCTTTTGCTGCAACCCTTTATCTTATTGGCCTTGGCAGCAGATGCCCGACAATGGATCATCGATCTCTAGTAGCTATAGCCTGTAATATTATTACACTCCATAAATACATCCAGGCCCCTCTTGAACTCTTTTAGTGAACTCACCATCACCACCTCCTCAGGCAGAGATTTCCATAGTCTCACTGCTCTTACCTTAAAGAATCCTCTTCTATGTTTGTGTACAAACCTTCTTTCCTCCAGACGCAGAGGATGTCCCCTCGTCACAGTCACAGTCCTGGGGACAAATAGATCATGGGAGAGATATCTGTACTGACCCCTGATATATTTATATATGGTTATTAGATCTCCACTTAGTCGTCTTCTTTCTAAAGTGAATAACACTAATTTTGACAATCTTTCTGGGTACTGTAGTCCACCCATTCCAGTTATTACTTTAGTTGCCCTCCTCTGAACCCTCTCCAGCTCTGTCTGCCTTGTTCACAGGAGACCAGAACTGTACACAGTACTCCATGTGTGGTCTGACTAGTGATTTATAAAGTGGTAGGACTATGTTCTCATCACAGGCATCTATGCCCCTTTTGATGCAACCCATTATCCTATTGGCCTTGACAGCAGCTGCCTGACACTGGTTTCTACAACTTAGTTTGCTGTTCACTAAAATTCCTAGGTCCTTTTCCATGTCATTGTTAACCAGTGTTTTACCATTTAGTATGTACAGGTGACTTGCATTATTCCTTCCCATGTGCATAACCTTACATTTGTCAGTGTTAAACCTCATCTGCCACTTCTCTGCCCAAGCCTCCAATCTATTAAGATCCACCTGTAGCAGTATACTGTCCTCTTCCATGTTAATTACTGTACACAGTTTAGTATCATCTGCAAAAATTGATATTTTACTGTGTAAGCCTTCTACAAGATCAATAATAAATATATTAGAGAATAGGGCCCAATACAGACCCTGAGGTACCCCACTAGTGACAGTGACCCAATCTGAGTGTGTACCGTTAATAACCACCCTCTGTTTTCCATCACTGAGCCAGTTACTTACCCACATACAGACATTTTTTCCCAGTCCAAGCATGCTCATTTTATATACTAACCTTTTATGCGGTACAGTATCAAATGCTTTGGAGAAGTCCAGATATACGACATCCATTGATTCGCTGCTGTCAAGTCTAGAACTTACCTTATACCTCATAGAAACTGATTAAATTAGTTTGACATGACCGATCCCTCATAAAGCCATGCTGATATGGCGTTATTTGCTTATTTTCATTGACGTACTTCAAGATAGCTTCTCATAGATAACCTTCAAACAGTTTACCCACGACAGATGTTAAACTTACCGGCCTATAGTTTCCAGGCTCTGTTTTTGGAAACTTTTTGAATATTGGCACCACATTTGCTATGCGCCAATTCTGTGGAACACTCCCTGTCAGTATAGAGTCCTTAAATATCAGAAATAAGGGTCTGGCTATGACATTACTTAATTCTCTTAGGATACGGGGGTGTATGCCATCTGGTCCTGGCGATTTGTCTATTTTAATCTTTTTAAGACGCTGCTGTACTTCTTCCTGGGTCAGACAGGGCACTTTTAATGGGGAATTTACTTTTACATTCTGCATTTCAACTGACAGTTTATTTTCCCTAGTGAATACAGTGGAGAAAAAACCATTTAATAGCTTTGTTTTCTCCTCATCGCTATCTGCAACTCCCTGTAAACTCTGTAAAGAGCTGACACCTTCAGATTTATACTTTTTACCATTTATATAATTGAAGAACATTTTAGGGTTAGTTTTGCTCTCTTTGGCAATTAATCTCTCGGTCTCTAGTTCGGCTGCTTTTATTTGTTTTTTACATATTTTATTTTTTTCCTTGTAGTTTTTCAGTGCTTCCTCGCTACCCTCCTGTTTTAGTGATTTAAATGCTTTCTTTTTGTCATTTATTGCTTTCTTTACAGTCCTATTTATCCACATTGGTTTCTTCTTGTTCCTTAACCTTTTATTCCCATAAGGTATATACCTCTCATAATTAGATTTTAGGATGCTTTTAAAAATATCCCATTTTGTGGCTGTAATTTTATTTTTGAGGACTTTGTCCCAGTTAGTTAGGTCTATGGCCTCTCTTAGTTGGCTAAATTTTGCTTTTTTGAAGTTTGGTATTTTTGTTTCTCCCTGAAGAAACACTCTTTTGAATGACAATTGGAAGGTTATTACTATATGGTCACTATTTCCTAGGTGTCCCCCAACCTGCACATCTATTGTTCTGTCAGGTCTATTGGTTAATACTAAGTCCAGTATGGCCGTACCTCTAGTCGGGTCCTGAACCAGTTGGGAAAGGTAATTGTCTTTGGTTATTGCCAAGAACCTGTTTCCTTTATGAGATATATAGGTTTCAGTTTCCCAGTCTATATCTGGGTAGTTGAAGTCCCCCATAATAATGACCTTGTTATGATCTGCTGCCTCGTCTATTTAGTTAAGTAGTAGATTTTCTGTGGACTCTGGTATATTAGGTGGTTTATAATAAACTCCTATTAGTAATTTATTATTGTTTTTGCCTTCATGTATTTCTACCCACAGTGACTCCACATGTTCATGTCCCTCACTTATATCTTCTCGGACTGTGGGTTTTAGACAGGACTTTACATAAAGGCAGACCCCTCCCTCTCTGGTTTTGGTGATCCTTTCTAAACAGACTGTAACCCTGTACATTAACTGCCCAGTCATAGCTATCATCCAGCCATGTCTCAGTTATTCCCACTATATCATAGTCCTCCTCACATATCACTAATTCCAGTTCCCTAGTTTTATTAATCAGGCTTCTGGCATTAGTATACATACAATTAAGAGATTTATGTATATTTTTTACCCTACACCTTTCATTCTGAGCTGTTCTAGTCCCCCCTTCCATTCCTCCCCCAGTCCCATTACCTCACACCCAGTCTCTATCTGCACTATCTTCCCCTCCTTTAATGTAATTACCCTCCCTTCCAGTCCCTAGTTTAAACACTCCTCCAACCATCTAGCCATCTTTTTCCTTAACACAGCTGCCCCTTTCTCATTGAGGTGCAGCCCATCCCTACCATAGAGCCTGTAGCCGAGAAGTCGGCCCAGTTCTCAAGGAACCCAAACCCCTTCTTCCTACACCAGTTCTTGAGCCACTTGTTAACCTCCCTAATATCCCACTGCTTTTCTTGTGTGACTCGTGGTACATTTAGTATTTCGGAAAACACTACCTTTGAGGTCCTTGCCCTAAGCTTTTGACCTAATTCCCTAAAATACTTTTTAAGGACGCTCCACCTACCTCTAACTTTGTCATTGGTTCCAATATGGACCATGACTGCTGGATCTTCTCCAGCCCCTCCCAGTAATCTGTCAACCCGATTCGCGATTTTTCAAACTCGAGCGCCAGGAAGACAACACACCGTTCGACGATCTCAGTCTTTGTGACAGATCGCCCTATCTGTACCCCCAATAATTGAGTGTCCCACTACCAGCACCTGCCTGGCCTGCCCTGCTCTCCTGGTCCCTGCTTACTGGAGCAGACATTACCCTGAACTGGCAGAGGAGGGGTCCGGCTGCAGCAGTGCTCTCCCTGAACTGACATCCCCCTCATCTGCCAACCTTGCATACTTGCTGGGGTGTGTCAGATCAGGGCTAGCCTCCCTGGCACTCTTCCCTCTACCCCACTTTCTAACTGTTACCCAGCTAGCTACCTCACTTTCCTCAGCCTCCTCGCTACCACCCTCCCCCGCATCTACCCCATAGAGTGCTTGGTCAGTGAGCAGCAAACTCTTTTCCAAATTGTCAACGCTTCTCAGTGTTGAAACTCGCCTGGTTAGATACACGATGTGCGATTCCAAACGGGCAGTTTGTTTACATTTTGAACAAAGATATACACCCTCAAACGGCTGTTCCAGGATTGCATACATTAGACAAGATGTGCACTGGACTGCGTTGTCAACAGTGGAACACACACTAAATGGGGATTATGCAAGAAAAGAGAAAAAATACAATATAGTGCAGTGAAGTCCCTGAATCTGAAGTCACGTAATCTAAAGTCACCCACTTAATGCAAAAACACACTGGAAATCAAACATGCTCACAAACTCATGTTGTTTGTCTGCTTGTATAAATGCAGGTCTAAAACCAGACAGCTTTTTTTTCTCTGGATTCAAAGGACTGAACTGCTCTCAAGACTGGCTATTTAACTTCTCCTAATTAGATAGGCACACCCTAATTACTCACCTGTGCAACACCCTGGAGAAGGAAGAGAGAAAAAAATTAATTACAGTATACTCTCAGCTGCTATATAATAAACCTGGCAGCAAAAGCAAGTCACCGTGCATAAACTAGACTACACTGCTCTGACTTGGTATAGAGTACAATAAAGTCAATTAATCTTGTAACTTCAGAGACTTCTGCATACTGTTTTAATGACAATCAAATAATGAATAATAAACTTTATTTTTCACTTTACTGTTGTATCAATTTCTTGTACTGAAGCACACACAGTGCAGTCCTATAGAGGGTAATTTAGCTAGAGTGTGTCATACTGTAGTTCCCTGGGCCCTCCAAGTAAATATTTCTCAGGCCCCATCCCTATATCATCAATAATGTCATCAATTGAGCCTAGTGGCACATGATTATCTCCAGGCAGCTCCAAATGTTTTTCCCCTGGACCATTACTGCATCAGAGCCTGGCCCGCCTGAGGATCCTCTGGTACTCTGGTGGGCCAGTCCAACCCTGATGGTAGACAAGAAACAGGAATCCTGTTGTTTGGAAAATAATGGTTTTATTAGGTTTTAGATGACCTGGTAGAGCATGTATTTTACATTTTTACACTTTGGGTGGACTACAATTTAAATAAATCAACCACACCGGGACCAATGGTCATATAGCAAAGCCTTCACAGCAGTTTGAGATGATTCCTTTCATTTGGACAACAAATAAATGATTGTTATATGATTGTTTAATATACAGAAATGTGTCTGTTAGGACGCAACAAAATGAGCTATGCAGCTGGAGGGGAGATTTTAATGTACTAGGAGTGGCACATTTTCCATTATACAGCTCCATGCAAATACCAACTTTCATATAATGTGCGCTGTCTTATGAAATCTCAGAAGTTACTGTCACTAAACCATGCACACCCATAAAAAAGGCACATAGCTCCTGTCCTGACATGACTGGAAACTTGGAGAGAAGCCTGTTATTGTGATGCAAGGAAGTGGTATTTGAGGAAATGATGAGTACAGGATACTGGGCTGGAGCTCTTCACTTACATATTGGATATCATACCTGCAACTCCTAAACCGTGAGTTTAGTAAATGATCATTTCCATTCTAATCTTTTATCTGCTTTACTGTCTATTATATTTCCTCCTGTGTCACTCAACTTTCTATAACATGGTGTACGTGTGGACTTGGTGCCAGACATTGGTACGTGAGTAGTGATGATAGTCTTTCCTGTACATTTCCATCTAATTCAGATTGGTTGAAAACATTTTTGTGGGCACATTCTCCAACCCTTGTTTTTTCATTCTCGTCTATAGGTTAATACCTATCCGCTCTTCATCACTATTGTCGTACAAGACACTTTTCTCACTTATGGCCAGTTATCAAGGATGAGTGTTTGTAGAAACACCCCTCCCCAATAATTGACCTGTGTAAAAGGTGCTGAAGATCAACCAATGAACAAGCAAACGCTGGTTCGTTGGTGATCGTGTTTTTCAGTCACCACCTAAAATCATCGTTCCTGTACTCAGTTTGGCCTGTGTAAACAGGGATCTGCTGTCCACAAACAATGATTTTCTATGGAGACAAGTGATCACTGTAGCAATCGCTTATCCCTTCAGAGGAGAAGACTGTTGCATGTAAATACAGCCATCATCTGCACTAAAAGTCAGGCAATTATCATGAACATTTGGTTCACCTATCACTTCTTGTGGGGTATCGCTGCTGATATCAATTGGATGCTAGTTTTAATAATAATATTCCAAACCCACCGATACCTATTGCGCCACCTGCAATATAAATAGAAACAAGACTCCCACAAAGAAACTTCTGTGCCTTATTCCGATACATACAATTTAGTACAATGTTCCAAAGTGCTCAAAAATAGTCTACTACAGTCACTTGCCTTGTTTGTATTTATATTTGTAGTAATCCTGTAGATTAGTCCTGCTTGCTTGCGTCTTCAGCTTCTGCACGTGGCGACACCCCGGCCGGTGGCATTCGCTTGTGTCTTAGAATTCAGAACAGGTTTCCCGAAGTGTTGGTGTACTGTCACACATGTACGGCAGGCTCTGGGAAGCAGAATTTTTTTGTCAGAGAACTCAATCTCCTTCGCCAGGGATACTGGTCCTTCCATCTTACATGTTCTTATATAATTTGCCTCCAGGGACGCCGGTTCCATATTAATTATAGTGAATATTGCATCCATGCACCTCTTTAATTATTGGTAAAAATCCTTTATTAATTTGCCTCCAATGGTATCTAAATCTCAAAAGGCAAATAATTATATTTCCTGATTTAACCCCTCAGGTGCCAAACTATTCAATTCATAGATCCATCTGCTTTCTGTCCTAGACATCTACTTTACATCGTCACCTCCCCTTGTATCAGGTTTAACTATTTTAATACCAACAAATATTGATACTTTAATGAGGCCTGCATGCATCTTTTTGTAGTGCTTTGACAGGGGATGTATTTCATATGTTGTGTTGCACATAATGTGATCCTTAGGGCTCATGCACATGACCTTATGTATTTTGCGGTCCGCAAAAAATGGATCCGCAAAAAAATATGGATGACATCTGTGTGCATTCCATATTTTGCCGAACGGAACAGCTGGCCCCTAATAGAACAGTACTATCCTTGTCTGTAATGTGGACAATAATTGGACATGTTCTATTTTTTACTTTGGGTGAGGAAGTATTTCAATTGAATACTAACCCAGGTAATTTATACCCCCCAGAATAGATCAAATTTCTGGGAGATTATTATTTTAAATATGAGACCGAGTATTACCTTCAGACACGGGGGACCGTGATGGGGACCAGGTTCGCACCGAGTTTCCCAAACCTCTATATGGGGAAGTGGGAGGCCCAAACAATATACTCCTAAGGAACTCTTCGTGCGAATCTGGTCCTCTGGAAAAGTTTAATTGACGACAATGGGTTTTTATATGGGATGGGGAAGAGGCAACATTGAGGAGTTTTTAAAGGAAATTAATAAAAATGAATCTTATCTACATTTCACCCCCACTTTTAGTAGGATAGAGGTAAATTTTCGAGATCTCACAGTGTTCATAGATAATGGCCAGATCCAAACAAAAACTTATTAGAAACCTACTGATAGTAATAGTTACATTTTATTAACCAGTTGCCACTCACCTAGGTGGCTAGAAAACATACCAAAAAGTCCATACATACGTCTACGCGAGAACTGCACTACAGTGGAACAATATGAAAAGGAGGCGAATAACCTGCAGAAAAAATTCAAACAAAAAGGCTATCATAGCACCCAATGAGAGAAAATAAAACATGAAGTGAAGCACACACAAAGAGACGTACTACTAGAAAATAAAAATAAGAACACAAATGAAACAGAAAGTAGAACATCTGGGACAAAGGGGAATGCAGAAAGAACTGATTGAGTACCAATAATTACAAAGTATAGTAAAAAAAAGTAGGCTCTTTTAGGAAAATTGTAAGAAAAACCTTGGGGCATTTTAAAATAGGATTAGATATTAGGAGAGAGGAGAGAGTTTAACGGAAAATCCTATTTTCACTTTTAGAAAAGTAAAGGATAGGAAACATGATTGCCTCTAGTATTAAAACTAAAACCACAAAAAATATGGGTAAAGAAAAAAGTGACCAATTAATAACAACAAAATTAAAAAACGCTTTTTTCTGTGTGGTATGTGCAAACCATGTCAAAAAAATGGAAAACAACTAGCCCAATTTTTGAAGTAGAAAGTAAGGGCATAAAACACGAAATTAAGGATCACATTACGTGCAACACAACAGGAGCAATTTATTTTATTAAATGCCCATGCAATAAAATATATGTTGGAATTAGAATAAGTGAACCCCCAAATAATATAAAGAAAAAAATCAGAAATAGATCCCCTGCCAAAGCACTACACAAAGATGCATGCAGGTCTCTTTAAAGGATCAATATTTGGTGGTATTGAAATAGTTAAACCTGATACAAGGGGAGGGGACTATGTAAAACAGATGTCTAGGACAGAAAGCAGATGGATCTATGAATTGAATAGTTTGGCACCTGAGGGGTTAAATCAGGAAAAATTTGCCTTTTAAGATTTAGATACCATTGGAGGCAAATGAATAAAGGATTTTTTAATAATTAAAGAGGTGCATGGATGCAATATTCACCATAATTAATATGGAACGGGCGTTCCTGGAGGCAAATTATTTAACAACATGTAAGGCTACTTTCACACTGGTGTTTTGGTTTCCGTTAGTGAGATCCGTTTAGGGCTCTCACAAGTGGTCCAAAACGGATCAGTTTTGCCCTTAATGCATTCTGAATGGACAAGAATCCGCTCAGAATACATCAGTTTGGCTCCGTTCCGCCTCCATCCTGCTTGCAGCGTTTTGGTGTCCGTCTGACGAAACTGAGCCAAACGGATCCGTCCTGACACACAATGTAAGACAATGGGGACGGATCAGTTTTCAATGACACAATATGACACAACAGAAAACGGATCCGTCCCCTATTGACTTTCAATGGTGTTCAAGGCGGATCTGTTTTGGCTATGTTAAAGACGAGTGTGAAAGTAGCCTTAGATGGAAGGACCAGTATCCCTGATGAAGGAGATTGAGTTCTCTGAAACCCGTTGGATTTCTTTCTGCTTCCCAGAGGCTGCCGTACATGTGTGACGGTACACCAACACTTCGGGAAACCCGTTATGACTTCTAAGACGCGAGTGAATGCCACCGGCTGGGCATCGCCACGTGCAGAAGCTGAAGACACAAGCAAGCAGGATTGAGCATCGGAGCTCATTTGCAGGACTAATCTACAGGATCACTACAAATATAAATACAAACAAGGCAAGTGACTGTAGTAGACTATTTTTGAGCACTTTGGAACATTGTACTAAATTGTATGTATCGGAATAAGGCACAGAAGTTTCTTTGTGGGAGTCTTGTTTCTATTTATATTGCAGGTGGCGCAATAGGTATCGGTGGGTTTGGAATATTATTATTAAAACTAGCATCCAACTGATATCAGCAGCAATACCCCACAAGAAGTGATAGGTGCCTACTAGTAAGCACGGGGTGATTGCTATTTATTGTTGTATCTTCCTGATAATTGCCTGAAACATGGGCCTTTGTAAAAGGACCTTAAGGCCCCTTTCACACGGGCGAGTTTTTCGCGCCGGTGCAATGCGTGAGGTGGAAGCATTGCACCCGCACTGAATCCGGACCCATTCATTTCTATGGGGCTGTGCACATGAGCGGTGATTTTCACGCATCACTTCTGCGTTGCGTGAAAATCGCAGCATGCTCTATATTGTGCGTTTTTCATGCAACGCAGACCCCATAGAAGTGAATTGGGCTGCGGGAAAATCGCAATCATCCACAAGCAAGTGCGGATGCAGTGCGATTTTCCCGCATGGTTGCTTAGCAACGGGACCAGATCTTTATTATTTTCCCTTATAACATCGTTATAAGGGAAAATAATACCATTCTTAATAAAGAATGCTTAGTAAAAAAAGATGAAGGGGTTAAAAATAATAAAACTTAACTTACCTTAGCCACTTGATCGCGTAGTCGCGATCTGTCTTCTCTCTTCAAGCTTCAGCTAACAGCTTAAGGACCTGTGATGACGTCACATCACATGGTCACATCACATGGTCCATCTTACCATGGTGATGGACCATGTGATTGGACCATGTGATGTGACGTCATCACAAGTTCTTTAGCTGTTAGCTGATGCTGGAAAAGAGAAGACAGATCGCAACTACGCGATCAAGTGGCTAAGGTAAGTTAATTTTTATTATATTTAACCCCTTTATCTTCATTTTACTAAACATTCTTTATTGAGAATGCTATTATTTCCCTTATAACCATGTTATAAGGGAAAATAATAAATTCTCCAGAATACTCTACCCGAAACCGGACTTCAGTGATGAAGTCCGGCTTCGGGTCTGGGTACCAAACATGGCGATTTTTCACACGTGCGTGCAAAACGCATTACAAAAGTTTGCACCCGCGCAGAAAAATCGCGCATATTCCCGCAACGCACCCGCCTCTTATTCGGGCGTCAAACATGACGCCCGTGTGAAAGAGGCCTAACTCTAGCAGTTTTGTAAGGAAGTTCACTGAGCACTAGTCCCAATACTCACAGGGTAAGTGGAGCGACAACCGTGCCCATCCGGTAAAGCAGGACAGCGGCGGAAAGGGCAGCCTAAAATTGGTTATAGATCGAGCCTTTAATACTATACACGGGCAACATAATGAATGAAAGAATTAAAAAATTGTAAAGAAGCTACAGCACAGTGTACATAATTCTATGTATATGATTAGTAGAATTGGCCAATGGAGTGGTGCATAAAGCAGGTTGTCATTAACCCCTTCCCGACCAGTAAAGTGAGTGGAGCGGGCGTCATAGCTGCGGGGTGCCTTCTGTTTCTTACCACAGATACCCGTGGCTAATAATGTCGATCGTGGACATTTAACATTTCAGATGCCATAGTCAATCCTGACCACGGCATCTGAGCGTGCTAAATACCGGAAGTGCACGCTTCCAGTAATGCTCCGTGTACCCCATGAGGCGATTGAAATGATTGCTTATTATAGTTCCCTATGGGAACTCTAAAAAGTGTAAAAATAAAGTTTTTAAAAATTTAAAACTCCAAATCACCCCCCCTTTCCCCAAAATAAAAAATACATGGGTATCGCCACGTGCGAAAACACCTATACTATAAAATATAAAAATATCTTCCCCATATGGCAAACAGCAAAATGGAAAACAAAAATGTCAAAATGGCCGATTCGCTGTTTTGGGTCGCTTCATTTCCCACAAAAAGTTAAATAAAAAGTGATCAAAAAGTCGTACACACCACAGAATTGTATCAATGAGAAGAACAGCCCTGCAAAAAATGAGCCCTCATACTACTCCATACATATTATTACATAAAAGTTACAGGGGTCAGAATATGGCGGCAAAAAAGTTAAACTTTTTTTTTTGTCAAATCTTTATTTATAGAAAGACAAATTAAATAACAATAAGATCAGGGCCAGCAGCCCAACAGGTCATAGAGCAGCATATACGGCACATAAAACTCACGATGATATGACAACAAATGTCCAGATTTCCTACTTTTTGTCATACAGCAGTAGGTAAGTACAGCAGCAATTAGTCCGGCGTTACAAACATATAGGCTATTATAAAGGAGCTAAAAAGTTATCAGATCTGAGGTCGGGAGGGGGGGGGGGGGTAGGTAGGGTAGGGTTAGAAGCTGGGAGGAGGGAGGAGTGAAAGGATGCCGAATAGCTGGAACGCCACCGCAACCACGGAGACCACATCGTCATATATTTATCATGAGAAAGGGTTTCCCAGCTAGACAATTCTTCCATTTTACAGATGTCATCTGTCTTGTGAACCCATTCTGTCAAAGTGGGAGAAGAAGGGGACAACCAGTGCAGAGGGATGATTAATTTGGCCGCCGCCACCAGATGGTAAAATAGTGGGTTTTTCGCCAATGGGATATTTTGGCTAGGAACATTCAACAGCACCATGAGGGGGGTAAGAGGTTCAGGCACAGAACAAACTTGGCATATAACCGCGGATACACTATCCCAAAAGAGAGCAATACCAGGACAAGACCACCATATATGGTAAGCCGTACCCCTCTCATTATGGCATCTCCAACACACAGAGGGTATTGTTGGGTTCATTTTGTGGAGTATGTCAGGGGTCCTGTACCATCTCGTGGTCAGCTTATATGAGTTTTCCTGAATTCTAATGCATTTTGAAAAACCATGGGAATATTTCAAAGCTGAAGATATAGTAGGACCAGAGAAGGACACTCCCATATCTTTCTCCCACTGTAACAGAAAAGAAGGCGTAGAAACCTGTTAAGAGTCAGATAATTTGTTGTAAAGGAATGAGATCAGCTTCTTTCTGGGTCTGGCTACGTAGTTAAACTTTTTAAAATCAAAATGCAAGAACAACTATACATATAAGCTATTGCCGGATCCATACTGACCTGTAGAATGATAGTAACTGGTCAGTTTTATTAAACATCGTGATAAATAAAATAAAATAAATTCTGTGTGTGTGTATACAGAGATAGCTGTCAGTCACTGATAGATGTACACAGGGGAGGTGTTATCAGTGATTGATAGCATTCTCTGTGTAAGTGTGTATATATAGATAGCTGTCAGTCACTGATAGATGTACATGGGGGAGGTGTTATCAGTGATTGATAGCATTCTCTGTGTAAGTGTGTATACAGAGATAGCTGTCAGTCACTGATAGATGTACACAGGGGAGGTGTTATCAGTGATTGATAGTATTCTCTGTGTAAATGTGTATATACATAGATAGCTGTCAGTCACCGATAGATATACATGGGGGAGGTGTTATCAGTGATTGATAGCATTCTCTGTGTAAGTGTGTATATACATAGATAGCTGTCAGTCACTGATAGCTGTACACAGGGGAGGTGTTATCAGTGATTGATAGCATTCTCTGTGTAAGTGTGTATACATAGATAGCTGTCAGTCACTGATAGATGTACACAGGGAAGGTGTTATCAGTGATTGATAGTATTCTCTGTGTAAGTGTGTATACAGAGATAGCTGTCAGTCACTGATAGATGTACATGGGGAGGTGTTTTCAGTGATTGATGGCATTCTCTGTGTAAGTGTGTATATATAGATAGCTGTCAGTCACTGATAGATGTACATGGGGAGGTGTTATCAGTGATTGATAGCATTCTCTGTGTAAGTGTGTATACATAGATAGCTGTCAGTCACTGATAGATATACATGGGGAGGTGTTATCAGTGATTGATAGCATTCTCTGTGTAAGTGTGTATATATAGATAGCTGTCAGTCACTGATAGATGTACACAGGAGAAGTGTTATCAGTGATTGATAGCATTCTCTGTGTAAGTGTGTATACATAAATAGCTGTCAGTCACTGATAGATATACATGGGGAGGTGTTATCAGTGATTGATAGTATTCCCTGTGTAAGTGTGTATATATAGATAGCTGTCAGTCACTGATAGATATACATGGGGAGGTGTTATCAGTGATTGATAGCATTCTCTGTGTAAGTGTGTATATATAGATAGCTGTCAGTCACTGATAGATGTACACAGGAGAAGTGTTATCAGTGATTGATAGCATTCTCTGTGTAACTGTGTATACAGAGATAGCGGTCAGTCACTCATAGATGTACACAGAGGAGGTGTTATTAGTGATTAATAGTATTCTCTGTGTAAGGCCTCTTGTACACAAACGTTTTTTTTTTCCCCGTTTCCATTTTGTTTTTACAGATTCCGCTTGCGGTCCGTATGCTGAACCATTCATTTCAATGGTTCCGCAAAAAAACGGAATGGACTCTGTATGCATTGCGTTTCAGTATTTATGTATATCTGTTCCGCTGAACGATAGAACTTGTCCTATTATTGCCCGCAAAAAATGTTCCGTGGCTTCATTTAAGTCAATGGGTCTGCAAAAACTACGGAATGCATACGGAACACTTCCGTATGTCTTCCGTTTATTGCATATCCATGCCCATTTTGCCCAAGGGTTTACTGTTAAAACACATTACTGTACATTACATTAAAAATTTGATGTTTCTGTTTGCGATCCGCAAAAAAACGGATCACATACGGAAACCATACAGAGATTTTTTGCAGAACTACGGAACGGAAAAAAAAAATGAAACAGAACCATGAAAAACGGACCGCAAAACACAGAAAAAGACATACAGTCGTGTGCAAGGGGCCTAAGGCCTCTTACACACGAGCGTATGACTTTTTAAGTATTTTGCGGTTCGCAAAAAACGGATCCGCAAAAAATACTGATGACTTCCGTGTGCATTCCGTTTTTTGCAGAATGGAACAGCTGGCCCCTGATAGAACAGTACTATCCTTGTCTGTTATGCGGACAATAAGGCCTCATGCACAAGACCGTATTTTTTTTTCCTTGTCCGTTCTGTTTTTTTTGCTGATTGGATGCAGACCCATTCATTTCAATGGGTCTGCAAAAAATGCGGACAGCACACCATGTGCTGTCCACATCAATATGTCCGTTCCGTAGCCCCGCAAAAAAAAATAGAGCATGTCCTATTTTTTTCTGTTTGCGGACAAGGATAGGTATTATTACAATGGGTCTGCAAAAAAAAGGAACCGCAAAATACGGACGTCATTCATTTTTTTTGCGGATCCGCAATTTGAGGACCACAAAACACATACAGTTGTGTGCATGAGGCCTAATAGGACATGTTCTATCTTTAAACGGAACAGAAACGGAAGGCAAACGGAGTTCCTTCTGTTTTTTTTTTTGCGGATCCATTGAAATGATTGGTTTCATATAGGGAAAGCAAAAAACGGAACATAAATGGAAAAAAAAAACGTTCGTGTGCAAGAGGCCTAAGGCTTTACCCTTTACACGTCTATTGTTTATTGCGGATCCGCAAATTGCAATACACCGGGCCGGCACCCCTATAGAAATGCCTATTCTTCTAAGAAAGAATAGGACATGTTCTATTTTTTTCGGAAGCCGCGGACCAGAAGATCGGGGCCCCGCACCGGAAATGTGGATGCGGACAACACACTGTGTGCTGTCCACATCTCTTCCGACCCCATAGAAAATGAATGGGTCCGGATCCATTCCGCAACGTTGCGAAACAGATCCGGACCCATTCCATGGACGTGTGAATGGACCCTAAGGGCTCATGCACACGACCTTATTTTATTTCCGCCTCCGTTCCGTTTTTTGGGCAGCCCGTATACAGAACCATTCACTTCAATGGGGCTGTAGAAAATATGGAAGTTACTGTGCATTCCGTTTCTGTTTGTCCGCTCCCCAAAAAAGTAGTGCATTTCCTATTATTGTCCACAAATCACGATCCGAGGCCCCATTCAAGTCAATGGGTCCGCAAAAAATATGGAACGCACACAGAACACATCAGTCTGTCATCCGTATTTCATCCGTATTTTGCGGATCCATACTGTAGAAATGCTATGCCTAACCCATATTGCTCATGTGTTTGGTGATTAATAAATTACTGTTTCCGTTTCCAATCCGCCAAAAATGAAGCTGTCAGTAACTGATAGATGTACACTGGGGAGGTGTTATCAGTGATTGATAGCATTCTCTGTGGAAGGGCTCATGCACACGACCGTATTTTCTTTCCGCTTCGGTTCTGTTTTTTGGGCAGCCCGTATGCGGAACCATTCACTTCAATGGGGCTGTAGAAAATACGGAAGTTACTCCGTGTGCATTCTGTTTCCGTTTGTCCGCATGGCCGTTCTGCAAAAAAATAGCGCATGTCCTATTATTGTCTGCAAATCACGGTCTGAGGCCCCATTCACATCAATGGGTCCGCAAAAAATACGGAACGCACGCGGAACACATCCGTATTTCATCTGTATTTTACGGATCCATAGTCTAGAAATGCTATGCAGAGCCCATATTGCCCATGTGTATGGTGATTAATAAATTACTGTTTCCGTTTCCAATCCGCAAAAAACGGATCACATATGAAAACCATACGGATATGTTTTGTGGAATAACAGAACGGAAGAGGACTTAAATCAGAGTGTGGAACAACGGATCCGTAAAAAACAACAACGGTCGTGTGCATGAGCCCTATAGTGCAGATGACGTTACTGGGCTCACTGCTAGGCAGAAGCCTCCACCTAGCTTTACCCACGGAGAGCTCTCTAAGTCACCGGATCTAAAAAAAAAAAAAAAAAAAAAAAGCCTTTGCCCTGTGCTATTCAGTGCAGGGCAAGGGAGAGCATCAGAATATGGAATCCCGACTGCCACAATGAAGTAAAGCCGGCAGGGGGTGATCTCAGCTAAGATCCTTAATGTGAGGGTGACCCCTGCTGGTTGTAAAGTTAGCTGTGATCCTGCTGTCTGTGTACTAACCCTTTTCTGCCCTGACTGTGGCAAGAAGGGGTTAAAGAGGTTGTCTCATCTCGCCGTTAATAAGGCAAGATGAGACACAGTCCAGACCACCTCCTGGCCTGGAAACAGCATAGCTTGCTGTGCTACGCTGTTTCAGTAGCTCTCATGCATGGCAATGGGAGCTACTGAAACGAGCGCTCTGCTGTTTCCCGTGGAGAGTCAAGAACCACTTTAAAGCTGTATTACACAGTCCAATTCAATTCTGAAGGCGATTGTTGGGAGGGAAGCGTTCCTTCCCGGCAATCGCATGCTCGCTAGTGGAGGAGACCTCCGCTATTACATGCAGAGATCTCCTCCCCAGTATGTTGAGGAGCGATTGTTATACCATTGATTGTCCCCATGCGGTCTAGTTATTTGCCAGCAGCAGATCGTGATTAGACAGCATGATCTGCCGCTGGCAAATCGTGATCTTTCAGCATACTAAAAAAATCACGATTGCCCGATGAACGAACGTTTGCTTGTTCATCGAGTAATCGGCGGCAGCATTACACTGCCAGATGATCGCTAACAAGTGTTACTACCAACTTTGCCAGCATAATACAGGCTTTACTCTCCTCGCCCCATAGGCCGACAGTATGACCAGTCCTAGGCAAGTGATCATAACAGCCCACAGTGACATCCAGATATAACATTACAACACAGGTGGCTTAAATATCAGATTCCAGCATTTAAGGTCAGCCTCAACAGGGGCACCTGTATCAAAGTCCGCTGTGTAAATTGCCAGTGTCTTTATCCACCAACCACAGAAATAAATCTATATATTCTGTACGTGTAGTCACATTTAGAGTTTTAAAGATTGCTGGTACAGATTGCACAAGTAAAGGGCATGTGAAAACATATATGGGCGTGAGTAAATGCTATTAAAATCCCTGGTTCTTTGTATCCCTAGGATCGGTACGTCATCTTATTTGTGGTGTTGATCAATTGTTGCCAAACTGACTTCAGCAGGATTAGCAAATCTCCCACACCCATCCACCGAGGCTGAGGTGCATAGTCACACTCGCCTGCACAGCAGAGAGGTGCGCTGATGCAAGATTCATTTGGTTGAAAGCTCTCCAAGCTAAAGTAGAAGATGACTGGTTGTAGTTGTCTGTACCCAGAGACTGACTCAGAGGATGAGGTGAGTGATCCTCTTCGGTCTCATTTTTAAAAATTATTTATTGTTTCAGGAGGTTCAATGGTTGTATTTACTTAGTATTTAGGTACATAAGCATGCATGTTGAATTACCTGTCATATGGGCACATAGCCAAACATTAGCTTCTCGTGAGCTTGTATACAAAAATCTACTGACCCCACTAATTCCTGGTTATAACCTGTCCCAGACATTTATTATTCTGTTAGGTCAATACATGAAATAATAATCAGTTGCCTACAAATGAAGCCACTAGGTATATTCATTTTCATGTAAATCTTTTGGCTTGCAGGCAGCAGCTATAGCCATTGAATGGGTACAAAAGATTACTACAGACCTATACGTCTAGTATACTGTATGCTATGAAGGTCAAGTATGACTTGAGACTTCTAGAAAGCATATTAAAGGGACAATACACCTAAGGCCTCATGCACACGACCGTTGGAAGCTGCTCCGTGTTCCGTTCCGCAATTTGCGGAACGGAATGCAGCCCATTATAGAAATGCCTATTCTTGTCCGCAAAATGGACAAGAATAGGACATGCTATATTTTTTTTGCGGGGGCACGGAACGGAGCAACAGATGCGGACAGCACACGGAGTGCTGTCCGCATCTTTTGCGGCCCCATTGAAGTGAATGGGTCCGCGGCTGAGCCGCGAAATATGCGGCTCAGACGCGGACCCGAACAACGGCCGTGTGCATGAGGCCTAAGGCTACTTTCACATTAGCTTTTTTTGCGGTTCCATCATGGATCTGCAAAAACGCTCCCATTACCATAATACAACCGCATGCATCCGTCATGAACGGATCCGGTTGTAATATGTCTTCTATAGCCAAGACGGATCCGTTTTAAACTCCATTGAAAGTCAATGGTGGACAGATCCGTTTTCTATTGTGTCAGAGAAAACGGATCCGACCCCATTGACTTACATTTTGCTCCGCACCACATTGCGGACAGAAAAACGCTGCTTGCAGAGTTATTCCGTCCACGATGGGAGCGCAACCAAAGGAACGGAATGCATTTTGGTGCATTCCGTTTTGTCCCCACTGACAATGAATGGGGACAAAACTGAAGCATTTTCTGCCGCTATTGAGATCCCATGACGGATTGAAAATGCTAATTTGAAAGTAGCCTATGGCCTCTTTCACACGGGCGTCATGTTTGACGCCCGGATAAGAGGTGGGTGCGTTGCGGGAATATGCGCAATTTTCCCGCGCGGGTGCAAACGTTTGTAATGCGTTTTGCACGCGCGTGAGAAAAATCGCCATGTTTGGTACCCAACCCGAAGCCGGACTTCATCACTGAAGTCCGGTTTCGGTTCTTCTGGAGAATTGATTATTTTCCTTATAACATGGTTATAAGGGAAATAATAGCATTCTTAATAAAGAATGCTTAGTAAAATGAAGTGGAGGGTTAAAATAATAAAGTTAACATCTTAGCCACTTGATCGCGTAGTGCGATCTGTCCTCTCTTTCCTGCAGCTTCTATGATCTAAAGGACCTGTGATGACGTCACATCACATGGTCCATCTTACCATGGTCCATCACCATGGTAAGATGGACCATGTGATTGGACCATGTGATGTGACATCATCACAGGTCCTTTAGATCATAGAAGCTGCAGGGAAAGAGAGGACAGATCGCAACTACGCGATCAAGTGGCTAAGGTAAGTTAACTTTTATTATTTTTAACCCCTTCCACTTCATTTTACTATGCATTCTTTATTAAGAATGCTATTATTTCCCCTTTTAACCATGTTAGAAGGGAAAATAATAGAGATCGGGTCCCGTTGCTAAGCAACCATGCAGGAAAGCAAGTGCGGATGCGTTGCGATTTTCCCGCAGCCCCATTCACTTCCATGGAGCCTGCGTTGCGCGAAAAACGCACAATATAGAGCATGCTGCGATTTTCACGCAACGCAGAAGTGATGCGTGAAAATCACCGCTTATGTACACAGCCCCATAGAAATGAATGGGTCCGGATTCAGTGCGGGTGCAATGTGTCCTCCTCACGCATTGCACACGCGTGGAAAACTCACCCGTGTGAAAGGGGCCTAAAACAAAAGAGTTGTAAAAGTAGCAGGTGAGAAGAAATAACACTATCATTCACACAATTGTATGTAAATGTTTCTGGAAATATGTGAAATAAAGTAGTGATCAGAAGGGAACGTTTTACAGAACTTAGGGATCATATTACGGCTCCACAGGTTTGAAATGGCTTTGCCATCAGGGAACAATAGATTTTATTCAGCAGGTATAATATACTTTCATTTATATCTCATTTTTTTCATTTATGTGTCACAAATCCAAGAGCAAGTGGTTAGAAAACTGACACATGAGTTCAATGTATAGCAGCTTCCAGCAGCAAAACCTTTCAGGCCGTCAATTTAATGCAATGATATAATAATTGTAAAATGTAGATCCTGAAAACATGAATATACATTGGACTGTTTTAATGCTAAGTACTATTGCTGACACCAAATGTTTGTTGTTCTCTGACTAGTACAACAGGGAAAGTCCTGAAAAAGAGCCAAAAGAGGAGGTGGTGAAAAAGGTGGATGGAGATGTGATCCTGACGGCAGCCGTGGCAGGGGCAGCATACAGAGCTCAGAACAATCGTGATCGTGAAAAAGAACGGCAAAAAATAAGGGAGCGTGAAAAAAAGCGAGATCGTGAAAAGCAGAAAGAAAAAGAGAGAAATGTGGAAAGGGAAAAAGATAGAAGAAGGCAAAGAGAAAGACAGAAACAAGCAGAGAAACAGAGACAGAAACAGGCTGGCAAAAATAGGCAGAAACAAGCAGAAAAACAAAAGAAAAAAAAATAAATAGGAAAATTGTTAGTATACAATTTGTATTGGTTGTGTATTATAGCAAAAATATCTGTAGAACTGTGTCATACTATGTCACACCTTCTATGTGTCACAGACTTTGCCAATTTGTATTTTTCAAAGAATCCACTGTGGAAGGGACGATGGCATGGATGTGCCAGCGGGTCTACATGAGGATTAACCCAATTGTCATGCCTTTGGGCTAATCTGAGGCCTTTTCATGAACAATCTGCGCAAATAATAAATATACCGCTGACTTTAAAATCCACAACAAGGTCATTATTTTGTGCACATTTTTTTCAATGAATCTAAATGGGGTATAAAACACCCCATTTATTTGCCTTGGGTGCAGAATATCAACAAACCTCACGAGGATTTAGGAGCGGAATCCTGATCAAATCCTGAATACTTACCGTCCAATCTACAATTCGAAAACAGCTTTCAACACTGAGCTTATCCATTACTGACAAAATGTTGCTGATCAATTCTGATAAAGTAATTTAAGTTTGAAAATGTGTGGGCACATAGACCAATTTTTCTGCCCATTCCAAAAATGTGCCAGGAATTAGGCATGCGAGGATTATCTTCGGAAGCTTGTGATGATCCGAAGTGCCACTACAATGACAAAGAATTGCCACTGTGTCAGTAAGCAGCGGCATACATAAAGGTGGCCATACACATAAGATTAAAGTTGGCCAGAATGGCCGATTTCGGACAGTTCTGCAGACTGTGGTTTGTTGTTAGCGATTGCCAACGGCAGACTCTTGTCAGTGAAAATGCAGTCCACCATGCTGGAAAACTTGCGGCTGTTTATCTGCCAAAACTGCATGTTGATGGAATGATCGTCAGAATTCAGCCGATCACTGGTTATTGTGCTCAAGCACTAGGGAGACTGTTTTTATTTTATTTTTTTAAATAACTCCCTGGTAGGGCAGTTTAGTTTGTGGGATCGTTCGTACATACAATCCCATGGACGACTGATTGGCCGCAATGCGAGAGAAAGGGCCCAAAAGCACTATCCCCATTATCGTGTGGCATTTTGCCACTCAGGACTAATGACCTGGTATTTGTTTGCCCCTTCACAGCTTTTTTATGACCTTCAGTTCAATTCCCACCCCAAACAGATTACTAAACCAAAATTTATGGCGGTAGCCACAAAAGGTACAAAAGTTGATCTACATAGACATCATATACCAGAGTACCAACTTAAAAGAAAAAGCAACTATAAAACTTAACTTTTAATAAATAAATTAAAATATATCTGAAAACCATATGTAAATTAGGTTATTGAAAAATGGCAGAACCTTAACATATGCAAAGAAGTTAAATAAATTGCAAGTGCACAAAAAAAGAACTGTCTTACCCCTCTTGAAAATACAGATTGTAGATGGATACCGTTCAGAAATCCAAACTAAGACAGGGTGAAGCCCAACCCTGACAAGGGTGACCCTGATGGATCGTCCCTACAAGCTAGCTTAAATTGCCCTAGAATGACTTAGGGTATCTAGAGTAACTTTAGCTAGCCTGTAGCAATGATCCATCAGGGTCACCATTCTCAGGGTGGGGCTCCACTAACCTGTCTCATTTTGGATCTTTAAATGGTATCATCTACAATCTGCATCTACAAAAGTGACAAGACCATTCTTTTTTATGTGCACCAAGAATTTATTTAACCTCTTTATCTGTATTAGGGTTTATCATTTTTTAATAACCTAACTTACATCCAGTTGTTCAGATATATTTATTTATTAAAAATTAAGTTTTATAGTCGTTCTGAGTTTTGGTACTCTGCTAGTTACAAAAATTGCCAGTCCGCATAATGAACATGAAAAATACTTTATTAAGCAATTAATCAAGACCGTTTGAAAAGTTAAAAAATAGCAGTGCAGGAGAAAACAGCAACATCACTGGAGGAGACCACATAGGCAATGACATATAAGAAATGAATGTAAGGTTATCACAACACAATGCAAGTGCAAATAATAGCCGTAATGGTATTAAGGAAATGATAAGTTACCCATAGTGTGTCTCCGTCCAGAATGGCACCAGCCCCAACGTGTGTTTCAACCCCTGGAGGAAGCGTTGGGCTGATGCCATCCTGGAGTTAATAAAGTGTTTTTCATGTTCATTATGCGGACAGGCAATTTTTGTAGGTTTAGCCATATGGTCTCATGCCAAAGGCATTTTTTCACTTTTTGTATGGTCATATAATTCTTACATTAAGTATAATATTAACACTGTTTTACAGTGGTTATTTGATCTGATGCAGTTGAGGCTTAATGCATATAATTACTGGCAGTCATTTGGTGTTTGGTTTTATGTACTCCGGTATTTGACGCCAATTCCCACCCATATGTTTGCCAACAATGGAGTTCTGTAAAGGTTCTTATCACCAACTAGCTATGGGTCCTCTTTTTAAGGGCATGGCCTTTATACTCTTGCTTTTAGTGTTGAAGCAGCTTTCCAAAACTGGGCAGATATTGGAGAGGCATCTGGTTCATGTTTTCTGGACACACTGATTAACGCATAAATTCTTCAATATACTCAGAAAAATCATCAACATGCTAGAAGCTGGAGCTGCTTTTTTCATCCCATGGAAGTTACAGCTTGCTTGGTTGCCTGTTTTTAATCCCGTATAAACTGTAATGTTACATAAAGTTTCTTTTCACTTATGCACTGTCAACGTGCTTTCTTTTGCAGTTCAAGGTTTAAGACTCATGCACTCATGCTGCTTACACAACATGACTGACAAGGTAAAAAGGAGGAAGGAGGTATATATGGTGCCGGGATAACCAAGTGCAACCAGTATGCCAGGAGAAGTGCTGTAAGAAGTAACTTGTGATTGATATGACACCTGAAGCTTTCTAGGCATCTACTACTAGCATGACACAAGGCCCGCAGCCTATCAGTGGAACAGGGAAGGGAGACGCTTCTCCCTCCCCTGCCCCACAGCACAACCAGCTGTATCACTTTCCTGATGACGGTGATACAGATAACTATGGACTCAGGCCGGCGCCGGGCGGGTGGTGGGCCCCTAAGGACTCGGGGGCCCGGGGGCAATTGCCCCCTTTGCCTATATGGTAGCGGCGGCCCTGATTACACATAGGCTTCACTTACATTACATCTACCTGCTCCATATACATTTTATACACATTTATATCTAGCACTAGACATATTTGCATACATATTATACTCAGTGCTAACATACAGAATACAGTGTCACATACCTCTTACATCCAGTGACTTCTCCTCTGATGTAGATATTCCCTTTCCTCATCTTCTCCTTTCAGACCAGACCGCCATGATGATCTCATCTCCCATCTCTCGTCTCTGCAATTTGACAAAAACACATCTTAGGTTCCTACTTTTCCATCATCCTCTTACCTTCTGAACAACTCATCCTGCCACCTCCAATACTGTGCCTGCTGTGCTGCCCAATACTATCCAGCAGAAACAGATAAACCTCCTGATAATACTAGTATCACACAGATAGTGCCCTTCAATAAATATTGACACACACTGCCCTAAAATAACTGCGCCCAGCAAATAGCACCAATGACACTAATAGCGTAAATATTATGTCCCACAATTACGACTAGGGGACTATGGGAAACATGATTACTATTATGGGCACTATGGGGGCATTACTACTTCTGAGGCACAGTAAGGACATTATTGTTGGGGTACTGTAGGAGCACTATTACTACTAAGTGCACTGTGGCAGAGATTTGTCACTATTGGTGGGACTTTAGGGAGCACTATTACTGTAAAGGGGCAAACTGGCCACTTAAAATGAGCATCAGTACAAAGAATATGCCTTATAATGTGCGCCAGTAAAAAAAAATGGCCACCTAATAATGTGCACCAGTTCAAAAATGTTCCTGTTCTGTGTGGCAGTACAAAATTCCCCCTCTTAGTGACCCTAGCTAATGTCCACATAGTGCCCCCATAATGTGTGCAAGTATAAAATGCCCATATATAATGCCCCCAATAAATGCTTCACAGTGCTCCTCGGTGCTCCTCTGCCCCATTCATAGTGCTCCCATAATGTGTCTATATAATATGCCCCATATTGTACTTCCCCCCTCCAACACCATAGTGCCCCCATAATGTGCCAGTATAAATGCTCCCATAGTATCCCCCATGATGTGCCAGTATGAATGCCCCCATATTGTCCCCATGATGTGCCAGTGTAAATTACCCCATAGTTCCCCATGATGTGGCAGTAGATGTCCCCATAGTGTCCCCCATGATGTGCCAGTAATGCCCCATAGTGTCTCCCATGTGTGTCAGTAGATGCCCCCATAGTGTCCCCCATGATGTGCCAGTATAAATGGCCCCTTAGTGTCCCCCATGATGTGCCAGTATAAATGCCCCATAGTCCCTCATGATGTGCCAGTAATGCCCCCAGTAGATGCACCCCATTATGTACCAGTAATGCCCCCATAGTGTCCCAATGATGTGTCAGTAGATGCCCTCATAGTGTCCCCCATGATGTGCCAGTGTGAATGACCCCATAGTCCCCCATAATGTGCCAGTAGATTGCCCCAATAGTGTCCCCCATGATGTGCCAGTAATGCCCCCAGTAGATGCCCCCATAGTTTCCCCCATGATGTGCCAGTAATGCCCCCAGTATATGCCCCCCATGATGTGCCAGTAATGCCCCAATAATGTCTCCCATGCTGTGTCAGTAGATGCCCCCATAGTGTCCCCTAAGATGTGCCAGTAGATGCCCCCATAGTGTCCCCCATGATGTGCCAGTAAGGCCCCCAGTAGATGCCCCCCATGATGTGCCAGTAATGCCCACATAGTGTCTCCCATGATGTTTCAGTAGATGCCCCCATAGTGTCCCCCATGATGTGCCAGTAGATGCCCCCATAGTTTCCCCAATGATGTGCCTGTAACAGCCCCAGTAGATGCCCCCATGATGTGCCAGTAATGCCCCCATAGTGTCCTCCATCATGTGCCAGTATAAATGCCCCCATAGTGTCCCATGATGTTCCAGTACATGCCACCATAGTGTCCCCCATGATGTGCCTGTAACACCCCCAGTAGATCCCCTCTATGATTTACCAGTAATGCCCCCATAGTGTCCCCCATGATGTGTCAGTAGATGCCCCATAGTATCCCCCATGATGTGTCAGTAGATGCCCCCATAGTGTCCCCCATGATGTGCCAGTAATGCCCCCATAGTGTTCCCCATCATGTGCTAGTAATGCCCCCATAGTGTCCCCCATCATGTTACAGTAATGCCTCTATAGTGTCCCCCATCATGTGCCAGTAATGCTGCCCGTTGATGCCCCCATAGTGTGCCACATAAAAGAAGAAAAAACATTCATACTTCGTTCCATGCTGGCAGCGATGCAGGCCTCTTCCGGCCTGTGTCCCGCACAGTTCAAATCCCGGCTCAGGCGGACACAATGATGTCATCACGCCACCTGTGCCGGCCTCTGATAGGCTGTAGGCCTATCAGAGGAGCAGGGAAGGGAGATGTCTCTCCCTTGCCCTGCTGCAGTGTTCACCTGTATCGCTGTCCTGAGGATGGCGATACAGATGAATGTAGGGAGATAGAAGCACCCATCTCCCGTTGCTGTTGCCGCCGCCGCTAGAGCGCCGGATTGGGATTCAGCCGGCAACACAGTTATTAGATCCGGCTGTATTTTAAACAACCGGATCTGGATAGCCGGATGGAACCGGCTGAATCCCATGCCTGGGCAAAAAGCTAAAAACCACAGAGTCCGGGCTTTCTGCAACCTTTGCAAATGAAGCCACACCTACCACATTTCTCTCCCCTTTTAGTGTTGCACTCTGATCCTATAGCTCTGATATCATTGTCAAGGCTGCAGTCGTGATATTCCACCAATCACTGGCATCAGCAGTATACAGCACATGACTAGTGAGCTAGTGATTTGCTGCAGCAGAGATGTGGTGTGTATGGGACGTTACTGCTGCAGCAAAAAAAACTAACACCAGTTAGACTATGTTCACAGTATCTGACAATGCCTGATATGGTGAGCTCCGGTAGCCTGATCATGCCACTGGAAATCAAACGTAACTGAGATTGGGGCCTTAGGAGGACAAAAGTACGGTGCAGAAGGCAGCAGGGGAGAAAAGTGTAAGTATGACAACATTTGTTATTTTACTACATTTACCACTGGTAAGGAATTATTTAGCTCCGCTTCACCACAATAGATAACGGATCCATCCCCTATTAACTTTCAATGGTGTTTAAGACGGATCCGTCATGGCTATAGAAGACATAATACAACCGGATCCTTTCATGATGGATGTATGCGGTTGTATTATTATGACAGAAGCGTTTTTGCAGATCCATGACGGATCCGCAAAAAAACGCTAGTGTGAAAGTAGCCTAAGAAGTCATAAACACTTATTTAAGCCACATTCTTATCAGCAAGATATAAACTTAGCTATAATGAATGTTTATAATGTCAGAGAGCAGGGATAAGAAGCCTGTCAGCTCCCCAACTGACAAAAAAGAGAGAAAATCCAGATGCAGCTTCTAGAGCATCTCAGCTATGTACAGAAAACAAGATTCCATATTTTTAATAAAGACCAAATGAAAAAAGATTTTTAACTTAAAATAAACACAATGCAATAATAAAATGCCCCCAAATGTGTAAATAGCCTTTAAGGACCAAGCCCATTTTTTGCAAATCTGACATGTCACTTTATGTGGTAACAATTTTTGAATGTTTTTATGCCATTCTGAGATTGCTTTCTCGTGACACATTGTACTTCATGACAGTGGTAAATTTGAGTTGATATATTTCACCTTTATTTATTTTAAAAAAAATCCAAAGTTTACCAAAAATGTTGAAAAATTAGCAGTTTTAAAAATGTTAATTTCTCTGCTTTTAAGAAAGATAGTGATACCTCATAAAATAGATTTTACTTTACCCATATGTCCACTTTTGTAAATGTCATTTTATTTTTTTGGATGTTGGAGTCAAATTTAAAAAACCCGCTTTTTAAAGGACCAATTCAGTTATGAAGTCATTTTGTGGGACTTACATATTAAAACTCACCCATAAATGACCCCATTTTAGAAACTACACACTTCAAGTTATTGAAATATGATTTTACAAGCTTTGTTAACTCTTTAGAAGATTTTCCATTTTAATCCATTTTTTTCTGTAACACATCAAGGGTTAACAGCCAAACAAAACTCAATATTTATTACCCCGATTCTGCAATTTACCAAAACACCCCATAGGGCCCCAAAGGTAAGGAGCAACATATGGATTTTGGAGGGCAGATTTCACTGGGATAATTTTAAGTTGCCATGTCACATTTGAAGACCCCCTGATGCACCCCTACAGTAGAAAATCCCAATAAGTGACCCTATTTTGGAAGCTATGGGATAAGGTGATAGTTTTTTTGGTACTATTTTGGGGTACAAATTATTTTTGATTGCTCGATATTACGCTTTCTGTGAGGCAAGGTAACTAAAAAAATTAATGTTCTGACACCATTTTTATTTTTTGTTTGTTACGGTGTTCACCTGACAGGATAAATCATGTGCTTTTTTAAAGAGCAGCTTGTTACACATGCGACAATACCAAATATGTCTATTTAAAAAAAAAAAAAAAACAGTTTTACATAATAAAGCAATTTTGAAAAAAGAAATCATGTTTTTGTGTCTTGTCTCCATTTCCTGAAAGCCATATTTTTTTTATACTTAACTGCCGATTGTCTTGTGTAGGGGCTCGTTTTTTGTGGGAAGAGTTGACGTTTTAAGTTTTTATTTGTACCATTTTGGGGTACACTTTTTTGGGACTTGACCAAAAAATGGCTGTTTTGGCAGTTTTTATTTTTTTACGGTGTTCGCCCGAGGTAGTAGATCATGTGACATTTTGATAGAGCTAGTAGGAAGCAGCAGTACCTAATATGTCTATTTTTTTATATATTTATTTCGGTTTTAAACAATAAAAAGCATATTTAAAAAAAAATAATGTTTTTGTGTCTTCATTTTCTGAAAGGCATATTTTGAAAAAATCTTGTGTAGAGGCTAATTTTTTTGTGGGAAGAGTTGATGTTTTTAATGGTACCATTTTTGGGTACATAAGATTTTTTGATTATTCAATATTTTTGGGAGCAAGGTGACCAAACATGGCTTGTTTTTTGGCAGTTTTTTTTTTACATCATTCACCTGAGGGGGTAGGTCATGTGATATTTTTATACGCTTATAATAATTTATAATGAGACGTTCATTACAGATGCGGCAATATCTAATGTCTATTTTTATTCATTTAAAAAAAAAAAAATCGCTTGATGAAAAGACATTTTTTTACTGTAAAGTTTTTTTTATAAAACACTTTTTAAAAACTTTTTATTTTTGCCCCAGTACTGGGACGTCAACATTTCCGGGTCTGATCCCTGTTTCAATGTAGTACAGTACATACTTCGAGCCTCTTAAATGTCGTGTTTATAGCGATGCTGGCCTATACAGCAGGGGCCCTGCTGTCAGTTACAGCCAGGCCCCTGCATTGATCAGGCATGCACAGCTGCTCACCTGATCATCATGAAGTACTAGTCACTTCCCTTCCCACTATGAGGTACTAATACGTCACATGCCGCCAAGGTTTTAATGTCATACTGTAAACATAAGATATGTAGTAACTTGAAGTCTGCATAAACAATAACAACAAAAACACAATAAAAACACATACAATCCTAATCTACCTACATAAGCATCTACAGTAAATTAATATAATATGCTAACCTATGCAAATACGACCTTAGGAGCAAAGAAAGAATGCATAACTAAATATGTATGGGTACACAGCCTGTGGATATAAACTAACATATTCTCATTCATCCACAGAAAACAATATTTTGCAGAGGAACTGAAACAAACAATAATAGAAAGTTGCATACTGTACGTTTTGTCAGTTTTATCAATTCTCCCAGTTCCCCATTACAACCACAAGGTGGAGCCAAAGACAATGTTGTAATTCCAGACACACTAAATGGCAGCCTGGATTTGTCCCCGTTTAGTCATATTGAGATTAACCTAATCCACTGTTTCAGATCTGGACTGTGGAACTCTGCTGCTGCATGATTTCTCTCAGAACAAACAATACTTTATACACACTGAAAATTTTACAATCAGGAACCAAACTTTCCATTCATTCTGAGAAACCATTAGCATAAAACTAAAACATTGAAGGGAAACTAAACCAAAAGGTTTGCTATACTGTGGAACACATGTTGTTCTCTGTTATCAACCATTTCGGGCCAGACAAAGGCACCTATAGAACAGAATTATTGCCTCATTTACATATTTGAACCCACCAGTTCCTGTGCTTTGCATTCAGTGTTATTCACCATCACCCTACATTGGTAAAGCCTTATTCACAAGTCCGTAGTGTTTATGGATCCGCAAATTGCGGATCCATAAACACACCCGGCCGGCAGCCCCATAGAAATGTCTATTCTTGTCCACAATTGCGGGCAAGAATAGGACATGCTCTACTTTTTTGCAGAGCTGCGGCCGTAAGATCGGCGGCGCGCTCCACAAAAACTGATGCGGAGAGCACAGTGTGTGCTCTCCGCATCATTCCGTGCCCCATTCACAGTCAATGGGTCCGCATGTATTCCGCAGAATTGCGGAATACATGCGGACGACATTGCGGACGTGTGAATAAGGTATATATAGCACTTTCAAATTATTGCCTATACAGACATATTTGCTGCTAGTTTAGAGAGCTTCAAGGGATGCTTTAGACTACATGTGTCAAACACAAGACCTGGAGGCTAAATCCGGCCCCTGACTTGTTTTTTATGGCCCCCCGGTGTTATGGGTGGCTGATGAAAAATATGGCAGCGGGTGCGGATCCGTCTACAAATGCATTGCAAGAACGGATCCGTCTCTCCGCTTGTCATGCGGATGGACGGATCCATCTTGCAGTCTTTTTCACAATTTTCCCGGTCTGCACATGCGCAGACCGGAAGGACGGACCTGTCCTTCAGTTGTTTCAGAATGCCGGATCCGGCATTCCGGCGACAGATCAGGCATTTTGGACAGACATAATACCGCAGCATGCTGCAGTATTATGTCCACCGAAAACGCCTGACAGTGACTGAACGGAAGGCATACTGATGCAAACTGAACGGATTTCTATCCCTTCAGATTGCATGGGGATAATCCTGATCAGTTCTTTTCCGGCATAGAGCTCTTTTGACGGAACTCTATGCCAGAAAAGAATAACACAAGTGTGAAAGTACCCTTACACTTATTCTCTGTATCCAAGGAGCTCAACCATGTCCCTCCTCCTCCTCACAGCAAGGACAAGCGGTAAGACAAGTGGCTGGAGCAGGAGCTTCCCCGCTGATAATCATTTCATACACAATGGCCCACATTTACTAATATTCTCTAATATTAAACAGTGTAAACTTAGACAGACTGCCTTAAACTCTGAACGATTTATCACAATGACTGATGTGGATGATAAATGTGGTACACCGATCGACTGGCCAGTCTCAGTTTACACTATCTATTTGCTGACTTGGTTTAGGGTCCATTCACACATCCACAAGTGTTTTGCGGATCAGTTTTTTTTACCTGTGCGATATCAGTATGTCATTAATTTTTTACGTCAGTGAAAGAAAAATTTAAATAAGGCTACATGCACACGACAGTTGTTTTTCTCGGCTTCCAATTTTTTTGCGGATAGGAACCCATTTATTTCAATGGGTCAACAAAAAAATGCTGACAGTTCATCCGTTTGTGTTCCACATCCGTTGTCTGTGTTTCCCTTCAGCAAAAAAAGTAGTGCATGTCCTACTTTTTTCTCATTTGCGGACGAGGATAGGCATTTATTACAAGGGATCTGTGAAAACAAAGGAATCCTCCAAAAAAAACTGATGGACCATCAGTTTTTTTTGCGGATCCTGATTTGCGGACAGCAAAAAACAACTGTCGTGTGCATGTAGCCTTATACACATTGTGTCTACTAGCAACTGTCAGTGAAAAACAGACATGCACTTTTTTTTTCCACTGAGATAGGCTACATGCACACAACAGTTGTTTTTTGCTGTCCGTAAATCGGGATCCGCTTAAAAAACGATGGTCCATCCGTTTTTTTTGGAGGATTCCTTTGTTTTCACAGATCCCTTGTAATAAATGCCTATCCTTGTCTGCAAATGAGAAAAAAGTAGGACATGCACTGCTGAAGGGAAACACGGACAACGGACATGGAACACAAACGGATGAACTATCAGCACTTTTTTTCTGACCCATTGAAATGAATGGGTTCCTATCCTATCCGCAAAAGAAAAACTGAAGCCGAGAAAAACGACTGTCATGTGCATGTAGCCATACTGGGCCAGATTTATCATAGTCTAGCAGTGTATGCTGGGCTATGATAACCAGGTGCACTGCTGGATGCTGCGCCTGATTTATGTCGAATAGCTGCAGCCTGAAGCAGATCGCGCACTGCCCCCTCCCTGTCACTCCTCCTTTTCAAGAAAGTGGTGAGGCCGGTGGAGAAAGGGCACTTGCAGTTTGTGATTTTTTTACGCCACAAAAGTTGCATATCTTTATGATAAATCTACACCACTACGCCACTGCCTCATGCACACGAACGCATTTTCTTTCCGTGTCCGTTCCGTTTTTTTTGCGGACCATATGCAGAACCATTCATTTCAATGGGTCCGGAAAAAAAACTGAAGGTACTCCGTGTGCATTCCGTTTCCGTATGTCCGTTTTTCCGTTCCGCAAAATATAGAGCATGTCCTATTTTTTTCTAGTTTGCGGACAAGGATAGGCATTATTACAATGAATCTGCAAAAAAATGTATGCCATACGGAACGTCATCCGTTTTTTTTGCGGATGCGCAATTTGCGGACCGCAAAACACATACGGTCGTGTGCATGAGGCCTTAATTGGGTCAGGCCAGCATGAAAAACAAAGTGCATGCTGTGATTTTCTCTGAATGGACTGATGGTCAGTGAAAAAAAACTGCTATATCATTTGGATCATTGACTTTAATGTGTTAGTTTTCAGTCTGGGTGTTGTCCATCTTAACCGCTTCAGCCCCCCTAGCTTAAACACCCTTAATGACCAGGCCACTTTTTACAATTCCGCACTACACTACTTTCACCGTTTATTGCTCCGTCATACAACTTACCACCCAAATGAATTTTACCTCCTTTTCTTCTCACTAATAGAGCTTTCATTTGGTGGTATTTCATTGCTGCTGACATTTTTACTTTTTTTGCTATTAATCAAAAATTACCGAAATTTTGCAAAAAATGACATTTTTCACTTTCTGTTGTAAAATTTTTCAAAAAAACTACATTTCTATATAAATTTTCTCTAAATTTATTGTTCTACATGTCTTTGATAAAAAAATCCAATAAGTGTATATTTATTGGTTTGGGTAAAAGTTATAGCGTTTACAAACTATGGTGCAAAAAGTGAATTTCGGCATTTTGAAGCAGCTCTGACTTTCTGAGCGCCTGTCATGTTTCTTCAGGTGCTAGAATGCCAGGATAGTATAAATATCCCCCAAATTACACCATTTTAGAAAGAAGACACCCCAAAGTATTCGCGGAGGGGCTTGGTGAGTTCATGTATCATTTCATTTTTTCACAAGTTAGCGGAAATTGACACTTTCTGAGAAAAAAAAAAAAAAAAAAGTTTCAATTTCTGATAACTTCTGGCAAAAAAAAAAAAAATCTCAGACGGACTCACTATGCCCCTCAGTGAATACCTTGGGGTGTCTACTTTCCGAAATGGAGTCATTTGTGGGGTGTGTTTACTGTTCTGGCATTTTGGGCGGGGCTAAATTGTGAGCCGCCATGTAAAACCTAAAGGTACTCGTTGGAATTTGGGCCCTTTGCACACCCAGGCTGCAAAAAGCGGCACTTATGTGGTATCGCCGTACTCAGGAGAAGTAGGGCAATGTGTTTTGGGGTGTATTTTTACATATACCCATGTTGGGTGAGAGAAATATCTCTGTAAATTGTCAACTTTGTATAAAAATTTTAAAAGTTGTCGTTTACAGAGATATTTTTCACACAAAGTATGGGTATATATAAAAATACACCCCAAACACATTGCCCTACTTCTCCTGAGTACGGCATACCACATGTGTGCCACTTTTGCAGCCTGAGTGCATAAAGGCCCTAAACCAAGAGTACCTTTAGGATTTCTACAGGGCATTTTTACGCATTTGGATTCCAGACTTCTTCTCACCCTTTAGGGGCCCCTAAAATGCCAGGACAGTATAAATACCCCACATGTGACCCCATTTTGGAAAGAAGACACCCCAAGGTATTCTGTGAGGGGTATGGTGAGTTCATGCAAAATTTTATTTTTGTCACAAGTTAGTGGAATATGAGACTTTGTAAAAACAAAATTAAAAAAAAAAAAAAACAATTTCCGCTGACTTGTGCCAAAAATAAAAATTCTGTGGACTCACCATGCCCCTCACGGAATACCTTGGGGTGTCTTCTTTCCAAAATGGGGTCACATGTGGGGTATTTATACTCACCTGGCATTTTAGGGGCCCCTAAAGTGTGAGAATCCAAATGCATAAAAATGGCCTGTGAAATCCTAAAGGTACTCATTGGTTTTAGGGCCCTTTGCGCATCTTGGCTGCAAAAAGTGTCACTCATGTGGTATCGCCGTACTCAGGAGAAGTGGGGCAATGTGGTTTGGGGTGTATTTTTATATATACCCATGCTAGTGAGAGAAATATCTCTGTAAATGACAACTTTTTACATTTTTTTATTCAAAGTTGTCAATATACAGAGATATTTCTCTCACCCAGCATGGGTATATGTAAAATACACCCCAAAACACATTGCCCTACTTCTCCTGAGTACGGCGATACCACATGAGTGACACTTTTTGCAGGCAAGATGCGCAAAGGGCCCAAATTCCAATGAGTACCTTTTAGGAGGGCATTTTTACGCATTTTTCTTCTCACGCTTTAGGGCCCCTAAAATGCCAGGGCAGTAGAAATACCCCACGTGTGACCCCATTTTTGAAAGAAGACACCCCAAGGTATTCCATGAGGGGCATGGCGAGTTCATAGAATATTTTTTTTGGCACAAGTTAGTGGAAATTGATTTTTATTGTTTTTCTCACAAAGTCTCCCTTTCCGCTAACTTTTGACAAAAGTTTAATTTTTCATGAACTCATTATGCCCCTCAGCGAATACCTTGGGGTGTCTTCTTTCCAAAATGGGGTCACATGTGGGGTATTTATACTGCCCTGGCATTTTAGGGGCCCTAAAGCGTGAGAAGAAAATGCGTAAAAATGCCCTCCTAAAAGGTACTCATTGGAATTTGGGCCCCTTTGCGCATCTTGCCTGCAAAAAGTGTCACTCATGTGGTATCGCCGTACTCAGGAGAAGTAGGGCGATGTGTTTTAGGGTGTATTTTTACATATACCCATGCTGGGTGAGAGAAATATCTCTGTATATTGACAACTTTGAATAAAAATGTAAAAAGTTGTCGTTTACAGCGATATTTCTCACACCAGTATAGGTATATGTAAAAATACACCCCAAACCACATTGCCCTACTTCTCCTGAGTGCTAGCGATACTACATGAGTGACACTTTTGCAGCCAAGATACGCAAAGGGCCCTAAAACCAATGAGTACCTTTAGGATTTCACAGGCCATTTTTACGCATTTGGATTCTCACGCTTTAGGACCCCTAAAATGCCAGGGCAGTATAAATACCCACATGTGACCCCATTGTGGAAAGAAGACACCCTAAGGTATTCTGTGAGGGCATGGCGAGTTCACAGAAAAAAATTTGGCACAAGTTAGCGGAAATTGTTTTTTTTTTTTTTTTACAGTCTCATATTCCACTAACTTGTGACAAAAATAAAATTTTCCATGAACTCGCCATGCCCCTCACGGAATACCTTGGGGTGTCTTCTTTCTAAAATGGGGTCACATGTGGGGTTTTGTACTGCCCTGGCATTTGAGGGTCTCCGCAATCATTACACGTATGGCCAGCATTAGGAGTTTCTGCGATTCTCCGTATATTGAGCATACGGGTAATGAGATTTTTCCGTTCAGCCTCTGCGCTGAAAAAAAAAAAATGAACGGCACAGATTTTTCATTCGCATCGATCAATGTGGATGAAAAAATCTCTGCCAAATCAGTGACTGCGGTGCGGTGGGCTGGGCGGTAGCTACCTAACAAGTAGCTAACTAACTGGCGGTGATAAGGGACCCTTATGCCCCATTCATACGTCCGAAATTCTGTTTGCGGAGCGGAATTGCGGACCCATTCATTTCTATGGGGACAGACTTTGTCCCGCTCGGATCCGGAATTACGGATCCGCGCTTCCGAGTCTGCACTTCCGTTCCACAAAAATATAGAACATGTCCTATTCTTGTCCGCAATTGCGGACAAGAAAAGCATTTTCTATATAGTTCTGGCAATGTCTTGGATCTGCAAAATGCGGAAAGCACATTGCCGGTGTCCGTGTTTTGAGGATCCGCGGATCGGATCCGCGGATCCGTGAATCCACGGATCCGTGAATCCACGGATCCGCCAAAACACATATGGGCGTCGAATGGAGCCTTACAAGGGGTGTGATCAATGACAGGGGGGTGATCAGGGGGTCTAGATGGAGTGATCAAGGGGTTAATAGGTGAGGGGGGGTTAGTGTAGTGTTTGGTGCAACTTTTAGGCCCCTTTCACACGGGCGAGTTTTCCGCGCGGGTGCAATGCGTGAGGAGGGCGCATTGCACCCGCACTGAATCCTGACCCATTCAGTTCTATGGGGCTGTGCACATGAGCGGTGATTTTCACGCATCACTTTTGCGTTGCGTGAAAATCGCAGCATGTTCTATATTCTGCGATTTTCACGCAACGCAGGCCCCATAGAAGTGAATGGGGATGCGGGAAAATCGCAAGCATCCGCAATCATGTGCGGATGCGTTGCGATTTTCCCGCATGGTTGCTAGGATACGATCGGGATGGGGACCCGATCGTTATTATTTTCCTTTATAACATAGTTATAAGGAAAATAATCGCATTCTAATTACAGAATGCAATGTTCCCGGGCTTGAAAGGGTTAAAAATAATAAAGAGTTAACTTACCTTCTCCCATTGTACGCGCAGAGCCCCAGAGCGTCGTCTCTCTTGATAGTTTGGCTGCTTGAGGACCTGTGGTGACGTCACAGGGTCACATGGTCCAATCATAGAAGCATTTGAGTGGACCATGTGACCCATGTGATCCTGTGACATCACGGCAGGTCCTTCATCGAACAACAGATGTTCGATGAAGGACCTGCCGTGATGTCATGGGATCACATGGGTCACATGGTCCACTCAAATGCTTCTATGATTGGACCATGTGACCCTGTGACGTCACCACAGGTCCTCAAGCAGCCAAACTATCAAGAGAGACGACGTTCTGAGGCTCTGCGTACAATGGGAGAAGGTAGTTAACTCTTTATTATTTTAACCCTTTCAAGCCCGAGGCATTGCATTCTGTAATTAGAATGCGTTATTTTCCCTTATAACTATGTTATAAAGGAAAATAATTACACACACAGAATACTCATCCCGAAACCAGACTTCAGTGATGAAGTCTGACTTGAGTCTGGGTACCAAGCATGCGGATTTTTCACGCGCGTGCTCAACGCACTACAAGCGTTAGCACACGCGGAAAAATCGCGGCGATTCCATAACGCACCCGCATCTTATCCGGGCGTCAAACATGACGCCCGTGTGCAGAAGGCCTTACTGTGTTACCTGGTCCTCTGGTGGTCGATCCCAGAAAATGGGACCACCAGAGGACCAGGTAGCAGCTATATCAGACGCTGTTCATAAAACAGCGTCTGATATAGCTGTTTGATGCGATTTATATCGCATCTACAGCCTGCCAGCGATTGATCATCGCTGGCAGGCTGTAGTCCAACTCTCGAGCCGCGCTTCACTGTGAGCACGCGCGCGCAGCAGCGTTCACAGGAACTCTCGCGTCTCGCGAGATGACGCCCCGGCGCGTCCAAACAGAAGATCCCGGCCGCCCGCAGGACGCAATCCTGCGTACGGCGGTCGGGAACTGGTTAAACTCGGACAGCACCAGGACAGAAATATTGCCTGTCTGAAAGTCTTACAATACTTTTAAGAAAAAGTTTCTCTGCTATCTTACATGCATAATCTGACTGATGCTGTCTCAAGCCAATTGAGCTGTTTTGTATCACTGCACACAATAATACTGTATGTATTCCTGAGTAACTATACTATGGAGAAGATTTATGAATCCTGTCCAAAAGAAAGACTATGAGGGCCATTCATTAATGTCTTTCCACCACAATAGTGGCGTAGAAATTTGGGGGAATAATGATGTACGCCATTTGTGCAACATAATTTGCAACCTTTTAAGCTTCTCTCCCCTTCAGTCTATGGAAGATGTCCATAAACTACAAGCTGACTTGAACACTCTGAGTGATTGGGCATCAATTAGGCAAATGAGGTTCAATGTGGACAAATGTAAAGTTATGCATCTTGGTAGTAATAATCTCTGTGCTTTATATGTCCTAGGTGATGTAATACTGGGAGGGTCCCTTATAGACACGGGCGTAGGAAGCGGGGGGGACGGGGGGGGGGGGGGTCGGATCACCCCCAGGAAATAATGCGGGGGGGACAGGTATGCAAAAATCCCCCCCAGCGGCAGCAGGGCAATGTGTGCGCTGGTGGCGGGGCACAGAGAGATGAACGCTTCCATTGCGGAAGCGTTCATCTCCATAGTCATCTGTATTGCCGTCCTCAGGAAGGAAGAGGTGTCTCCCTTCCCTGCTCCTCTGATGGGCGGCCGGCACTAGGCCTGCAGCCTATCAGATGTTGGTACAGGCGGCGCGATGACGTCATGTGAGCCGTACAGCGCGGGACACAGGCCGGAAGAGGCCTGCATCGCATCGCTGTGACGGATGGGGGGGGGGGGGAGAGATTTTTGGCACTTGGGGGGGAGATATCTGGGTGTGGCTTGAGGGTGGGCGGGGACACAGGGGCCCCGTAAGTGCTGCCCCCCCCCCAGATTTTTGTGGCTTCCTACACCCATGCTTATAGAGAAAGATTTGGGTGTTCTTGTGGATGGTAGATTAAATTACAGCATACAATGTCATTCAGCTGCTTCTAAGGCTACCAGGATATTGTCATGCATTAAAGGGCTTCTTCCACTTATGCAATTTTCAGTAGTTGACATTAGCTACTTGCTCTGAGAGGAGGACGCTCGCTCGGCTGCTCCTTCTCTCAGAGCGCCTGCGCCGACTGTAGACCGATACGGCACAGGCGCGGGATTTCGGCTGCAGACAGGACCAGCGGGAGGAGAAGAGCGCGTTGGCCCTGTCTATCAAGAGCAGAGGGGGCGTTCCCAGAGCATGAGGATGCGGCGGCTACCAGCAAGTACCCGCCCAACTTGCTGGTAGCAAAGACAATTTGCATATTATAAAAGTACGATTTTTAGAAGATAGAAAACTCAAATAAAGGTATGAAACATATGTTTGAACTCAGCTGACATTAGCACGTAGCTAATGTCAGCTACTGAAAATTGCATAAGTGGGGGTGACAGAAGCCCTTTAAACGAGGGATGGACTCGTGGGGCAGAGATGTGATATTACTAGTGATGGGCGAGTACCAAGGGTACTCGGTCCGAACACATAGCGATATTCGTGCACTCGGTCGAGCACCCAAGTATATCGGAAGTCAATGGGAGACAACCAGGCACTGCCTGGATCATAGGAAAAGGTCTGAAAGTGATGGAAACACCTCTGAAATCGTTCAGGAACAGCAGGGGACCATGTCTGGATGTATCTTGTCCAAGTCGTACGCCACTTTTACAGACTGACCAAAAAACGCCTAACCCCCAAAAAAAAGAACCCTTTTAGAGGAAAAATTGTTAGGAAACATTCTTTCCTGTATATTCAATTGTATATACAGTGCAAGTGCTGCCAAAAACTACAAGGAAGAAGCACTCCAATACAGCCTGTATATCAGATAAAGGAGGGCCTCATTCACATGGTGCTACAATTGTTCAGGTACAATGCTGCACTCATAAAGCCTATGCAAGTGAAAGGGCTGCCCAAAATTACAAGGAACCAGCACTCCAATACACCATTTATTACACATAAAGGAGGGCATCATACACACCCCTGAAAAATTGTCATTGATGGGCTGCTGGTGACCCTCAAAAATATTCGGAGCAAGAGCCTGCTGATCTGACCACCTAAGAAGTTAATTGACCCGGTCAGCACAGGCTACCAAGAAAGCATGACCAATTTCTAAGCTTAATTTTCGTTTGGGTTCCAGATAACGTCACATAGCAGAGTTAGCTCAGGGAATGGCGTTCAGCAGAGGCTACCAAGAAAGAATGACCAATTTCTAATCTTAATTTTCATTTGGGTTCCAGATAACGTCACATAGCAGGGAACTATACCACAATTACAAGCTGCTCTCTGACTATCTTGGAATTTTATTGTCTACCCAAAGAAAGATATAGGGAAAGTGGCACATACAATGAATAAAAGGAATACAATAGATTTTATAAAAGCTTTAGATTTTCAAACCAGGGATATCAACATTTGACTGTATTACCAGTAATGTTCTCCCCAATAGAAAGAAAATGGTCAATCCTTAACCACTTCAGCCCCCCTAGTTTAAACACCCTTAATGACCAGACCACTTTTTACAATTCTGCACTACACTACTTTCACCGTTTATTGCTCCGTCATGCAACTTTACCACCCAAATGAATTTTACCTCCTTTTCTTCTCACTAATAGAGCTTTTATTTAGTGGTATTTCATTGCTGCTGACATTTTAACTTTTTTTGATATTAATCAAAAATAACTGAAATTTTTGCAAAAAAATGACATTTTTCACTTTCTGTTGTAAATTTTTTAAATAAAACTACATTTCTAAATAAATTTTTCTCTAAATTTATTGTTCTACATGTCTTTGATAAAAAAAAAATCCAATAAGTGTATGTTTATTGGTTTGGGTAAAAGTTATAGTGTTTACAAACTCGTGGGGCAGAGTGCAAAAAAGTGAATTTCCGCACTTTGACTTTCTGAGCACCTGTCATGTTTCCTGAGGCACTACAATACCCAGACAGTAGAAACACCCCACAAATGACCCCATTTCGGAAAGTAGACACCCTAAGGTATTCGCTGATGGGCACAGTGAGTACATGGCCCTTTTTTTTTGTTACAAGTTAGTGGAAATGGAATTTTTTTTTTCTTACAAAGTCTCTTATTCCACTAACTTGTGACAAAAAATAAAATTTTACATGAACTCATCATACCCCTCACGGAATACCGTGGGGTGTCTTCTTTCTAAAATGGAACACTTGTGGGGTATTTATACTGCCCTGGCATTTTAGGGGCCCCTAAAGCGTGAGAAGTAGTTTGGAATCCAAATGCGTAAAAATGCCCTGTGAAATCCTAAAGGTACTCATTGGAATTTGGGCCCCTTTGCGCATCTAGGCTGCAAAAAAGTGTCACTCATGTGGTATCGCCGTACTCAGGAGAAGTAGGGCAATGTGCTTTGGGGTGTATTTTTACATATACCCATACTGTGTGTGAAAAATATCTCTGTAAATGACAACTTTTTCTATTTTTTTATACAAAGTTGTCAATTTACAGAGATATTTCTCTCATCCAGCATGGGTATATGTAAAAATACACCCCAAAACACAATGCCCTACTTTTTCTGAGTACGGCGATACCACGTGAGTGACACTTTTATGCAGCCAAGATGCGCAAAGGGGCCCAAATTCCAATGAGTACCTTTAGGATTTCACAGGGCATTTTTACGCATTTGGATTCCAAACTATTTCTCACGCCTTAGGGGCCCCTAAAATGCCAGGGCAGTATAAATACCCCACAAGTGACCCCATTTTTTAAAGAAGACACCCCAAGGTATTCCGTGAGGGGCATGGCGAGTTCATAGAAGATATTTTTTTTTTTGGCACAAGTTAGGGTCCTTTCACACTTGCGTTCTGAGGATCCGGCAGGCACTTCCGTCCCGCCGGATCCGTCAGAACGCAAGTCGCCTGAAGCATTAGAAGACTGATCAGGATCCTGATCAGTCTTCGAATTGCTTTCAGGTTACTATGGCAGCCAGGACGCTACTAGCGTCCTGGTTGCCATAGTGAGCGAGGAGCGGGAGCGGCATGCTTACATTCCGTGCGGCTCGGGCGCTCCAGAATGACGTCAGAGCGCCCCATGCGCATGGATCACATGATCCATGCGATCACGTGATCTATGCACTGGGGCGCCCTGGCGTCATCCTGGAGCGTCCCGGAGCTGCACGGAATGTAGTATGCCGCTCCCCGCTCCCGCTACATTTTACCATGGTAACCAGGACTTTAGCGTCCTGGCTGCCATGGTAACCAGTCATAAAAAAGCTAAATGTCGGATCCGGCAATGCGCTGAAACGACGTTTAGCTTAAGGCCGGATCCGGATTAATGCCTTTCAATGGGCATTAATTCCGGATCCGGCCTTGCGGCAAGTGTTCCGGATTTTTGGACGGAACAAAAAGCGCAGCATGCTGCGGTATTTGCTGCGTCCAAAAAACGTTCGGTCCGAACTGAAGACATCCTGATGCATCCTGAACGGATTTCTCTCCATTCAGAGTGCATGGGGATGATCCTGATCAGGATTTTTCCGGCATAGAGACCCGACGACGGATCTCTATGCCGGAAAACAAAAACGTGAAAGGGCCCTTAGCGGAAATTTTTATTTTATTTTCTCATATTCCACTAACTTGTGACAAAAAATAAAAATTTACATGAACTCACCATACCCCTCACGGAATACCTTAGGGTGTCTTCTTTCTAATGAGTACCTTTAGGATTTCACAGGGCATTTTTACGCATTTGGATTCCAAACTACTTCTTACGCCTTTTTTTTTTGGCACAAGTTAGCGGAAATTGTTTTTTTTTTCTTACAAAGTCTCATATTCCACTAACTTGTGACAAAAAATAAAATTTTACATGAACTTACCATACCCCTCACGGAATACCTTGGGGTGTCTTCTTTCCAAAATGAGGTCACGTGTGAGGTTTTTGTACTGCTCTGTTTTCGTCGGTTGGTCCAGCTGGAAAGTAAAGCGTGGTTAGTAAAAAAAAAAAAAAGAAGAAAAAACAAGCAGCAGGCTCATAAATTTGAACGTTACAAACTTTATAAAACCTGAACATCATAAAACTTTTAAAACCTAAACTAACTCATGATTTCTTTTTCTTGCTACCTGTTTAATTTTTTTTTTTTTTTTACTTTTCACTCTTTACTTTCCTAGCAGAAACCTCTTCTTTCCCATAGGACAATGTGTAAAGTGTAAATCGCACAGAGATGGTGCGAAGTACATTATGCACTTTATCCCAAGTGAAAGGAGAGGTTTCTACATACAGAACATAGTGGCAGTAGCATACTAGCACCCCTGTGTGTTAGGGTCTCTCAAAACCTAGTATCCTGAGAGACCCTTGTGTAAAATCTACCTGTGTCCTGCGGTCCCTACGTCCCTAAGTGTACCTGAGTGTGGTACTTCCGGAAACACTTCCCTAAGCATAGGGCAGGGTGGTCAGGGCAGTCAGGACAGAAATAGCGGGTATCACGCCTTATTCCACTCCTGCTACAGACACGACATCTTTTTCGGGGTGACGGTTAGGTTGAGGTACCCCTCCTGGATACAGGAGGTTCTCGATGAGCTCTTCCTGAAATTTGAGGAAGGATCCTGTTCTCCCAGCCTTACTGTAGAGAACAAAACTATTATACATAGCCATTTGAATTAGGTATACAGACACCTTCTTATACCAGCGTCTGGTCCTGCGGGAGAGTAAATAAGGAGCCAACATCTGGTCATTAAAGTCCACCCCTCCCATGAGCAAACTATAGTTGTGGACCGAGAGGGGCTTTTCAATGACACTGGTTGCCCGTTCAATTTGTATTGTCGTGTCTGCGTGAATGGAGGAGAGCATGTAAACGTCACGCTTGTCTCTCCATTTCACCGCGAGCAGTTCTTCATTACACAAGGCAGCCCTCTCCCCCCTTGCAAGACAGGTGATAAAGAGCCGTTTGGGGAAGCCCCGGCGACTAGGTCGCGCGGTGCCACAGCAGCCAATCTGTTCTAGGAACAAATGCCAAATGCCTGAAGAGGGGCACACTTGTGTAGAAATTGTCCACATAAAGGTGGTACCCCTTGCCAAATAAGGGTGACACCAAGTCCCAGACTGTCTTCCCACTGCTCCCCAGGTAGTCAGGGCAAACGACCGGCTCCAGGGTCTGATCTTTACCCTACCCTACCTACGGTCAAAAGCTGGGTGGCCTCTGGGACGAGTGGTGCTGTTGTCACTAAAGTGCAGCAAACGCAGGATGGTCTCAAATCGTGTCCTGGACATGGCAGCAGAGTACATGGGCATGTGATGAATTGGGTTCGTGGACCAATATGACCGCAATTCATGCTTTTTTGTCAGGCCCATGTTGAGGAGAAGGCCCAGAAAAGTTTTAATTTCAGAAACTTGGACGGGTTTCCACTGGAAAGACTGGGCATAAAAGCTTCCCGGGTTGGCGGTTATAAATTGAGTGGCATACCAGTTTGTTTCTGCCACGACTAGGTCAAAGAGCTCCGCAGTGAAAAACAGTTCAAAAAACCCCAGTGCCGATCCAATCTGAGCTGTCTCAACCCGAACTCCTGACTGGGTGGTGAAAGGGGAAACTACTGGTGCGGCTGAAGATGGGGGCTGCCAATCAGGATTTGCCAGCACCTCAGGGTCTCTAGGGGCTCTACGGGCCTGTCTGTGTGGTGGCTGCGATCGGGGAACTACTGCATGTGCCAACGTACCAGCTTCAACTGCCCTTCTGGTGCTCGCCACTTCACCATGTTCTACGGCAGTGCTGGTACTAGGTCCAGGATGGGCTGCGCTGCTGGTGTATGCCTCACCACGTAATCCAACAGCACAAGCCCCACTCGGCTGCCCTTGAAGCGGATCCTGCGCAACCTGTGGTCTAGCAACACGGGGCTGGGTACGCCTGGTGGTATCAGGGACCTCATCGCCCGAACTTTGGGTCAGACTGCCACTGCTTTCTACAGGTTCGTATTAAATTCGTCAGATGAGGGTTCCCATTCCTCATCCGACTGAGTCAGAAGCCTGTAGGCCTCTTCAGAAGAATACCCCTTCCTTGCCATTTGGACAACTAAATTTAGGGGGTATTCCCTGAGACTACCCAAGGAAAAAAGCAAGCCTGCCTTACAAATGGGAGGCTAGCGAAGTACAGGAAGCCGCTGCGATTGATAAAAAATATCAAAACTGATTTTTTTTTTATCGCCGCAGCGCTTGTGTATTTATTGTGCAGTGATAAAAAAAAAAAAATTGTCACTGCGGCGGGGCGGGTGTGGCTGAACGCACGTGTGGGCGACCGATCAGACCTGATCGGGCAAACACTGCATTTTGGGTGGAGGGTGACTAAGGTGACACTAATACTATTATAGATCTGACTGTGATCAGTTCTGATCACTTACAGATACTATAAAGTATCAATGCTGATTAGCGCTACGCTAATCAGCGAATGCAGTGCGGTGGGTGCTAACTGACTACCTAAAGGGGCCTAAAAACTAAACCAAACCTAACAGTCAATGCTAGTGAAAAAAAAAGTGACAGTTTACACTGATCACTTTTTTCCCTTTCACTTTCACTAGTGATTGACAGAGGTGATCAAGGGGTTAATTGGGGTGATTGGGGGGGGGGGGGGATCTAAAGCTAAAGTGTAGTGCTTGGTGTACTCACTGTCACATGTGCTCTCTGCTGGGACCAACCGACGAAAAGGACCCAGCAGAGAGCACAGAAGCCATTTAACACATTATATTTATAAATATAATGTGTTAAATGGCTTTTCATTCGATTTTTTAAAAGTCATCAGCCTGCCAGCGCTGATTATTGGCTGGCAGGCTGATGACCAACTTCTTCTGCAACTTTTACAGCCACGCACTGCGCATGCACGGGTGGCATCAGCGAGAGTTAGGCGTTCGGGAGGTGGTTAAAAAGACAAATCCAGGATAAAAGAGAATTCCTGAATGGTCATTCCCCCCTGGAAATGGACATGCTTTCAAGTGTCTGCTGATAATTGTAATTCCTCAAGGCCCCAAATGGGAAAGGGTCAAATATGTCCTGAAAAGGCATCTTCAAAGTTGGGAGGAGAAAATGGAGTCAAGCCTGACATATTAAAAAAAACAACAACTTTGATATATTTATTTACCCCTGTGCCACTATATAAAAACCAGAATCCTGTAAAAAACACATGCTTGAAAGATTCACCACCGAAGGAAAGCAAATTATGTTTCCTTCCAAGTCTGAAATATAGAAAAGAATATACCATGTGAGCTGACCCCAAAAAAATTGTAGGTGAGGGCCTGCAGGTGAGCTGAAGAGGGACATGAGGATATCTAATGCACTGATCCCCATCTCTTCAGCATCCACAGTCAGAAGAAGATGACGGTGGGGAATGGCAATTAGTGTTTCACTTGGGGGATGCTGCGGATGAGACACAGTTGTCAATGAGTGAGCGTCTTGTTAGGTCAACATAAGTGAGGAGGATGACCAGAGTGAGGAAGTAGAAGAGGAGATGGGGGACGATGTCATCACTGACCCAACCTGGGAGGGTGTAAAGCAGAGCGAGGACAGCAGGACAGAGGGGGAGGGATCTACAGCATCGCAACAGGCTGGAAGAGGCAGTGTGGTGGCAAAAGTAGGAAGGCGGGCCACAACAAACAGGCCCATAACTGTTCCCCCTTGTGCAAATCTCCCTTGACAAGAGGTAGGTGTTCCGCAGTCTGGGGCTTTTTTGAGGAAAGTTGGGACGATAAAAGAATTGTAATTTGCTAACTGTAACTGGCTATACCTAAATAAAAACTTAACATTTCATAAATAACAATAACCATAACATATTTTACATCCTAATAATAAACTAACTCAAACCATAACAATAAACACTCAAACACGGAAACTAAATGGGGGTAGACTGTACACTGGAGGCAAAATGAGTAGGGGTGTGAACACTAGCAACCTCAACCCCAACAGCATGATCTGCCACATGGCATCACAGCACCCTAATAGGTGGGCCAAACCCCTGGGTCCACAATCAGTGTCTGAGGGTCACACCACTGCCTCCTCTTCCTCCCCTGTGTTACGTGCTGGCCAATCCTCTGTCCTAGACGCAGGCCTGGATGACTCCAGCCCTGCAGCGGGGCCTTCGCAAGCACCATCTGCTAGCACACCCCTTTCTGTGCCCAAGCACAGTGTACAGATGTCCTTACCCCAGGCCTTTGATCGTAAGCGCAAATAGCCAGCCACCTACCCACCCACAGGCTATAGCACTAAATGCGGCCCTGAGTGGACACTGAGGCTTTCCTCAACCTCATGGCGGCGGTCCTTCGTTACTCAGTCCCCAGCCGCCACTATTGTTCACGGTGTCCCGTCCCCGCATTACACCAGCAATTGTGTGTGTCCCATAACATCACCTGTGCCCTGACCAACGCAGTTATTGGGAAGGTCTACTTAATGACAGACACACGGACAAGTGCTTTTGGCCAGGGACACTACATTTAGGTGACGGCACACTGGGTGAACCTTGTGTAGGGCGTTAGCGAGTCAGACCCTGGGATAGCACAGGTGCCACTGAAGCCAAGGATTGCAGGCACTACTTCTATGAGGATTTCTGCCACCTCCTACATTTGTGGCTGCAACCCCCCCTTCTTTTCCTCCACCTCCACCTCCCCACTGCAAACTCTGAATTCTCATGGGGAAGCGGCAACAGGCCTTGCTAAAATTCTTTTGCTTGGGTGACAAAAAGCACACTGCCGCAGAGACGTGGCAGGGTATAAGGGACCAGGTTGGCTGTGTCTGATAATGGCCATAACTTGTTGGCATCTTTGTAGGTCGGCAAGCTCACACACATGGCAATCATACAGCATATATGTACAATGCACAACAAACATCCCAAACTTATACATTAATATAACTAAAAACCTAACAAACAAGAGTGGAGTTAAACCAATGGCATGAACTTTTTAAGAACTCATAAATAACCAAATAACCATAACATTTTACAACCATAAGCCATAATAACAATAATAATACCAACTATAATACAAACAAAAAAATATTATAATAACAGAACAGAATGTCATTGTAGAAATAATTTCAGCTGACAACGCTGGCAGCAGAGTACATAGTTCATTGGGCAACCCAGGAGGGGAGATGAGGGGGACACACCGCAGTTCCAACAGAGGCAGGACAACACTCTACAAGGCCTGCGACAGTTTCATGACACCCCGCCAGCACCCTCACCCTCATGAGAGGCCTAGTGTCACAAGGAGGGAAACATTTTGGAAGATGATAAAGGAGTACATAGCAGACCGTGTCAGCGTCCTTCGTGATCCCTTTGTGCCTTACAACTATTGGGTGTCCAAGCTGGACACGTAGCACAAACTTGCACTCTATGCCTTTGAGGGGCTGGCCTGTACACTGTATTCACTAAAACCTCATCCAAAACTTACACATTACTATAAAATACAAACATAACATAAAACAGTGGTGGTAAAACAATGGCATGACCTGTTGACTAACTCCTAAATAACAATAATAACATATCTTACAGACTAGTCATAAACTCTAACTCAAACCATAACCAACAAAAAGACAAACACAATACACAGGGTGATAGCCAGACCACCCTCAGTTTGTATTCTTTATGCCACAGAGGTGCTGGCCTGCCCTGCCGCCAGCGTTTTGGCACAGCTGGTATTTAGTGCTGCTGGGGCCATAATAACAGATAAGCGCATGCGCCTGTCAACTGAAACTGCTGACAGATTGACTATTATTAAAATGCCTGGATTGCCCCTGACTTCTCTACTCCACCAGATAAAAGCGGCTGAATATAAAGGCATTTTAAATGTGTTATTTGTAATGTACTGAATACACTGTATTCACATGCACCTCTGCCACTACTAAAAAGTTATATGGTTTAATCTTCTTTTTCTCGTCCTTCTCCACCTCCTCCATCATATGAACATGCTTTTTAGGCTGCCCTGGCAAAATAATGTTTTATAGGGTCAGCAAAACTCTTGCACAGGTGCCAGAGGTAACACTCAGAGCCCTCTCTGTGGGCACCCTTACCCTTGAAAAAGTCTATGGTGTACCAATATGCCTTACACTTTTCCTGCCAATCATCAGTGTCTGGTACACCATGAATGGCACAGGCAGCAAATTGACTGTAGGCAGGCTATTATAGCTAAATAATAAGGAACATGGAAGATATACTATATTGGAATGTAGTATTCAGGGTAAATGATTGTGTGGGCACTTTGCGATAAATAAGTGTGTTACAAGGTCCAGATGAATGGAAGTTGTTACAGACACAGTGTTTTTAGATACAGTTCAGTATGGGATACAAAAACCCACAAGTTGTGGACACTTTACAAGGCCCAGATGAATAGAATTTGTAATATATACACTGAATTCAGATGTAGTTCAGTATTGGAAGCAAAATACAACAGATTTCGGCCAGTAAACTAGGCCCAAGATAATTGAATTTGTAATATACACACTGTATTCAGATGTAGTTCTATATTGGATACAAATTTGTCCCAAATAAAATGTATTCTCTGCTGGAATACTGTATATACGGTTGTGGCCTAAACGCACACACAGATGTGCCCAAAACTAGTTAACTATGGCCAAAATATAAATCACTCTCTGCTGAAGTAATTAATATAACGGTTGCGGATTAAAAGCACACACAGATGTGGCACAAATTAGGTTAATTTTCCCAGAAAAAATAATTTCTCTGATGGTGCAGTTTATATCTCACTAGCAGGCACACTGTACTGAATAAGCCCCTTTTTATAATGTCTGCCCAACACACTGCTTTATGATGGTGTAGTGTATATCTCACTAGCAGGAACACTGTAGCGAATAAGCCCCTTTTTATAATGTCTGCTCCACACACACTGCTTTCTGATGGCGTATTGTAGATGTCACTAATATGAAATCTTTCTGTCTTTTAGAAGTTTGGGTACTTAAAAAAGCGATTTTCAAGCCCTGCACTATCTGCCCCTTCCTGAAGACACCTGTCCCTGATAGGGCTGAATTAAACCCCTAAAATAGTAAAGAAATAGTGCTGCACTGCTGTCAAACACACGTTGTAGTACTTAAAGGGAGTCTGTCACCACATTTGGCCATTATAGACTAAGTACACAGTGCATTTGCCTAACAGTAGCTGATTCTAATGGTACCTTTGTTTAGTCATTTTGCAGTTCACTGGAAGCAAAAACAGAGTTTAATCGGTATGTAAATTAGGGCTCGCAAGGGCCCAGGGGCAGCGTTCACATCGTTGGAGCCAAGGCTGTTCATCCTCTTTGGCTCATATCCCCGCCCCAGCCTCTGCCTGTGCCCGCCCTTCTCTTGTGTCCTCCATTGTGCGATCCCGCAGCTGCGCGCTCCATTGCAGGGTCGGGGCATGCGCATTGCGATGCCCATTGTGGGCATTACTTCACTGGAGCTTTTGCGCATGCGCAGGGTGGCTTTCCTCTTCTCCTGTGGGCCTCTGGTCCGCCTCCCATTGGCCGGCGCATGCGCAGTATCTCCAGTGATGTCATGTCCAGACTTTTAGAGGCTTCTGCTTAGTATTTCGTCGTAGAATTCCGTTATATTCCGTGATAATGGAATCCATAATGGAATTCCACCAGAACCCAAACCTGAACCTGAAAACCTCAGGTTCACTCATCCCTAATTAAGAGGCATCTGACTCTTAATAAATTAGGCACGTCTCACTCTGGTGCCGAGAGATTAAGACTAATGTATGGAAATGCCAGTATTCATAAATATCCCATTTTCTGTGTTGTTCATAGCAGCCAATCATATTACAGCTTTTATTTTTGTAAGTGCACTATAAGAAGACTTCTGCGTGCCTCCTGGCACACTAATACTGTGTGTTCTCTCTCAATACTGTATATCTCCCTACACATCAATACTATATGTCCTCAGCACATCAATACTACATGTCCTCTGCACATACATACTACATGTCCTCTGCACTTCAATACTATATGTCCTCAGCACATCAATACTACATGCCCTCTACACATCAATACTATATGTCCTCAGCTCATAAATACTACATGTCCTCTGCACATAAATACTACTTGTCCTCTGCGCATCAATACTACATGTTCTCTGCACATCAATACTACATGTCCTCTGCGCATAAATACAATACTATATGTTCTCTGAGCATCAATGCTACATGTTTTCTGCACATCAATACTATATGTCCTCTGCATATCAATACTGTATGTTCTCTGCATATCAATACTATATGTTCTCTGCACATTAGAACTACACGTCAGCTGCACATCAATATTGTATGTTCTCTGCACATCAATACTCTATGTTCTCTGCACATCAATACTCTATGTTCTCTGCACATCAATACTCTATGTTCTCTGCACATCAATACTCTATGTTCTCTGCACATCAATACATAAATACTACTTGTCCTCTGCGCATCAATACTACATGTTCTCTGCACATCAATACTACATGTCCTCTGCACATAAATACTACATGTCATCTGCTACACGTTCTCTGCACATCAATACTATATGTCCTCTGCACATCAATACTGTATGTTCTCTGCATATTAATACTATATGTTCTCTGCACATTAGTACTACACGTCCGCTGCACATCAATACTGTATGTTCTCTGCACATCAATATTGTATGTTCTCTGCACATCAATACTCTATGTTCTCTGCACATCAATACTCTATGTTCTCTGCACATCAATACTCTATGTTCTCTGCACATCAATACTCTATGTTCTCTGCACATCAATACTCTATGTTCTCTGCTCAACAACACTGCATGTTCCTGGCACATCAGTACTGTATGTGTATGCCTCCCTGCACATTAGTACTGTATGTTCCTTGCATATCAGTACTGTATGTCTCCTGCATATCAGTACTGTATTTCTCCCTGCACAACAATACTGTATTTTCTCTGCCTATCAATACTATTTCCCTGTGCACCAATACTGTAGGTACTCTGCACACCAATTCTGTAGGTCCTCTGCACATCAATACTGTATGTTACTTGCACATCAGTACTGTAGGTGTATCTATCCCTGCTCATCATACTGTATGTTCTCTGCACACAGTTACTTGCACATTCGTACCGTAGGTGTATGTCTCCCTGCACATTAATACTGTATTTCCCTTGCACATCAATTCTGTATGTTCTGTGAACACCAATACCGTAAGTCCTCTGAACATCAGTACTATATTGCCTTTGCGCACCAATACTGTATGTATCCCTGCACACCAATACTGTATGTACTCTGAACATCAGTACTATATTGCCTCTGCACACCAATACTGTATGTCCTCTGAACATCAGTACTATATTGTCTCTGCACACCAATACTGTATGTCCTCTGAACATCAGTACTATATTGCCTCTGCACACCAATACTGTATGTCCTCTGAACATCAGTACTATATTGCCTCTGCGCACCAATACTGTATGTATCCCTGCACACCAATACTGTATGTACTCTGAACATCAGTACTATATTGCCTCTGCACACCAATACTGTATGTCCTCTGAACATCAGTACTATATTGCCTCTGCACACCAATACTGTATGTCCTCTGAACATCGGTACTATATTGCCTCTGCACACCAATACTGTATGTCCTCTGAACATTGGTACTATATTGCCTCCACACACCAATACTGTATGTATCCCTGCACACCAATACTGTATGTCCTCTGAACATTGGTACTATATTGCCTCCACACACCAATACTGTATGTATCCCTGCACACCAATACTGTATGTCCTCTGAACATCAGTACTATATTGTCTCTGCACACCAATACTGTATGTCCTCTGAACATTGGTACTATATTGCCTCTACACACCAATACTGTATGTCCTCTGAACATCAGTACTATATTGCCTCTGCACACTAATACTGTATCTTTGTCCAAACAAATTTCATTTGATATATGGCCTTTGATGTTTATACATGGACAAAACAAAGAGGTCATCGAAATTCGTGAAGGATCTCAACAGAAGAAACAAGTTTAGTTCAGATTGACTTTTCAAATAACAGGTCTGACAAACAACACATACATATAGAAACAGAAATGCATGCCCAGAGGTGAAGTGGTTAAGGGGGTGTGTGGGATGGCAGCTCCTCCTTTCTACCCACACCCGTTAGTGCTAGCACAATTACCCCATTCTCATACACAAAGAAGTTCATTTAGCAGTTAAACTGACGCAGGAAACTACCGTACTTTTCTTTACAGACTTTCTGAATGTGTTCCCTCTGAAATTTCATTTACATCAAAACCCTTTATTAGCCAGACACTGCTCTGCATTGAATGAGGAAAATTTACAGTTTCAGAAGAACATACTGTATGGAATTCATGTGAGAGAATTTTAATGATGGATGAACACAACCATGTAATCACAGTTTATGAGATGGTGCTCAGAAACAAAAGGAAATTAGAAAACAGTGCTGTGACCAGCCCAATGCCACTATAAAAAAAAAAAAAATAGCAATGGCAATGTGATATTTGTGTAATGTGGTTATAACTTATAACCTTAAAGGGGTTATCCAGGAAATGATACTATAGGTCAGGGATGCTCAACCTGCAGCCCTCCAGCTGTTGTAAAACTACAACTCCCACGATGCCCTTCTGTAGAATGATAGCTGTAGACTGTCAGGGAATTATGGGAGTTGTAGTTTTGCAACAGCTGGAGGGCCGCAGGTTGAGCATGCCTGCTATAGGTCATCATTATCACATTGTGTTTCAGGGAGCTGCAGCCCTGGGGATAAGTCATCAATATTAATTCCCGGATATCCCCTTTAAGGGCCCCTGCACACAATTTTGCTATGGATTTTTTGTTCACTCAAAAAATGCAATAAAAAGTATTTACTTTTTCTCTACATGGCCTGTGTGTTTTATTGGGTTTATTTTTGAACAACTGTGTGAACCACTTTTTATGGTGTTTTTTCCCTGTAAAGGAGATATTAAAATACCAGAAAAAAATTCCAAAATATTCAGCTTAAAAATGTACTGGTGCACATTGTGAGGGGGCATTTTTTGCACTGGCACACATTATAAGGGGTATTTTTGTACTGGCACACATTATAAGGGGGTATTTCAGTACTGGCATACATTAGGTGGCATTTTTCTGCTGTCGCATATTACAGAGATAATTATGGCTACTAGGAGACTATGAGGAACACTATTACTACTATGGGCACTATGGGGGTATCATTACTTCTGGGGCACAATGGAAGACATTACTACTGTTGAGGGGCACTGTTAACAGTGCATTCTGGAAGATAATGACTTCTATTGGGGGGGGCTTTAGGGAGAACTATTACTATGGTGGGCACAGTATCAGCTTAGCAAAATTGTTTTTGGGGGACATTATGTTACACTATTAGTGTCAGGGACACTTATTTTGAGTGATTGTTTTTAGGGCACTATGTGCCAATAATTATTAAAGTGGCACTATCTGTGTTGTACTAGTATTTTCAGGGGGGGGCATTCATGCAGTAAAGTGTTGGGAAGCACAGTGGGCACTGTATTGGGGGTGGCAGGATAGGGTGTTAAGACAATGGGAAGATGATGGAAAAGTAGGAAACTAAGATGTCTGTTTGTCAAACTTTGCATAGACAAGAGATGGCTGAAAGAAATTGCAGTGTCTCACTTACATGTGTACAAGTGGACACTTTAAATTTCTACATCTGTATGGAATGTATTTCTAAATGTATTTTAATTCCTAATACCAGGCTGGCAGTGCCATTATATTTATTCGCCCCTAGGTGGTGCTGGCACCACATATTTATATAGCTTGGGGGGTGTGCCAAGAAAGTAGTAGTAGGAGACAATGAATGAGTAGAGAACAGAGAAGAAAGCAAGTATATGGAGGAGCAGAATAGGCCCAGTCCACAATGTAGCTGCCTCTTTACCCTCTGGGCCCTGATCAAGCCTAGAGGACAAACACCGTATTTGATCAGCACAGCACAGACTAGTAAGTCTACGTCTGAATATTGAGAAAGTCTGGTGCAGATTAGAGCTAAAACTAGCCAATGGACTTCACAAGCAGCAGTGACCAGGAGGAACTTAAAGGTACCTGGACACAACCGGATGATTAGTGCGCAGAGTTGTCCTTTACCACATGCCTCTATGGACATAGTGGACCTGAACCTTTTCAGAGAGCATCCTGCATAAATAATGTAGCAGAGAGTTTGCCTGCCACAAGAAAGAACGCCCTTATTGGATTGCTCAACATAAAGTAAGAAATTATTATATTTATAACCTGAGTGCTAGAAAGTGTACCTAGTACAGCCCTACATAAGAAGCAACCTTGTGTTTGCCTGTTGAAGTAAAAGTCTTAGTAAAACTCCTTAAGTGACAACTGCCCAGCTTGATAAAAGGATCACAGCTTATCTGATAGTTGGAGTATTACCTTTTTGCTGTACTAATGAACTGTACTGACCATTCCGAGACAAGTGATTCAGTAAAAGCTCTGTTATTTGCAAGGACTGACTCCTTCTCATTTCTACCACCTTCATTTGCACCTAGTGGTGCTGGAGTCACGAACACAAGGGCCCAGCCACAAAGGCACCCTAGATACCCTTCACCATCAAGGGCACCTCAACCAACATCTGGCTGGTGTTCCCTGCAATAGAGAGTGCCCCGGAGGATTTGGTGCTGACCTCCCTTCCACTGCGTGCTGGCCCAGGAAGCTGCAGAAAAGTGAGTACAACTACTACACCCGTTCGGTGCACCATTACACTCACACATTGCCCCTGTGGTCTGGCACGTCGCAAAATCATCATGACAGTCTGGTCTGACTGGAGAAGATGAGGAAAATAATGTCTACATCAGAGGAGTTGTGTGGTGCTGTGTTCTCCTGTATGTTTTTTTAGCGCTGTATGTAATGTTTTCCAAGTATGTCTTTAACAGTAGGGCTGTAACTCCTCTGCCTCTCATCTCTGCCAATCCTTTCACTGCTTTCACTGGCTACCGACTGGCCAGAGAATCAAGTACAAAACATTGTGGCTGCTTTCACGCATTCAGTCTTTAGTCAGTGCTTGATTATCGATTTCCATCAGCGAGGGCTCATGCACACGACCGTATGTATTTTGCGGTCCGCAAAAAATATGGATGGCGTCCGTATGCATTACGTATTTTGCGGAACGGAACAGCTGGCCTCTAATAGAACAGTACTATCCTTGCCCGTAATGTGGACAATAATAGGACATGTTCTATTTTTTTTGAGGAACGGACACGTGGACATACGGAAATGGAATGCACACGGAGTAACTTCAGTTTTTTTGCAAATGGTTCCGCATATCGTCCGCAATAAAAACGTAATGGACAAGGAAAGAAAATACATTCGTGTGAATGAGCCCTGATTGTGAGCCAAAACTAGGTGTAGGTCCAAAACACAGAACAGGTGCAAATCTTTCCATTATGTCTTAACTCTGTGTAGGCTTCACTCCGGGTTTTGGCTCACAATCACAGAAGGAAATGACCCTCATGAACCCTGAAAACTCACCCCTTCGGACAAACCTACAACCTACATTAACCCTGCTGCCACTTAGGGACCTGCACAGACATTTTAATGGGGAGGGGCTTAAGTTAAAAAAAAAAGGGCACCCCCCACCATGGCACATTTCTCCCCCTCCATGGGCCTGGCAGCGCAGCAGCCCCACATACCTCTTACATCCAATGACGTCTCCTTTCATGTAGATGGTCTCTTTCTTCATCTTCTCCTTTCAGACCAGACCGCCATTTTTCGTCTCTGCAGTTTGACAAAAAAATCTTAGTTTACTACTTTTCCATCATCCTCCCATCTTCTGGACAAATCATCCTACTACCCCCAATACTGTGGCGCTGTGGTCCCCAATACTATACTGCAGAAACAGATAAACCCCCTGATAATACTAGTATCACACAGATAGTGCCCTTCAATAATTATTGATACACACTGCCCTAAAATAACTGCGCCCAGCAAATAGCGTCCCTGACACTAATAGTGTAAACATTATGTCCCCCAATTACTACTGGGGGACTATGGGAAACATGATTACTATTATGGGCACTATGGGGGCATTATTACTTCTGAGGCACAGTAAGGACATTATTGTTGGTAGTACCACACAGAGCCCCCCATATAAAATACTCCTTCTTTGTGGCCTCAGTAGAAGCCCCCATAGTGCCCCATAATAATGTGCCAGTAACAAGTGCCCCCCATAGATGCCCCCCAATCATGTGCCAGTAACAAGTGCCTCTCTACTCTTTCCCCCTCCTCATGTGCCAGTAACAAGTGCCTCTCCCCCCCTCCATCATGTGCCAGTAACAAGTGCCTCTCTACCCCACCCCCCCCATGTGCCAGTAATAAGTGCCTCTCTCCTCCCCCCCCATCATGTGCCACAGTGCCAGTAATAAGTGCCCCCCATCATATGCCACAGTGCCAGTAATAAGTGCCCCCCCCCCCCCATCATTTTAACTTTTTGTGTGAAAGTGCTTATTAACCTGTCGTAACTGTACATCATAGATAGACTTGCATTAAAGAGGTTGTGTCACTTCGGCAAGTGATGGATTGCAGGGTGGTCATAAGGCGATGGAAAAATGAATCCAGCCAGCAAAAGAAGCAATATGGACAATCACAATACATTAGTAAGTGCCTTGTATTAACTTTCTCTACATAATAAATGCCATTTGCTGAAGTGACACAACCCCTTTAAGCCTCCATGATGAACAGTTTCTTTATGGCAGGCATGTCCAAACTCCGGCCCTCCAGATGTTGCAAAACTACAACTCCCATAATTCCTGGACAACCTACAGCTATCAACCTACAGAAGGGCGTGATGGGAGTTGTAGTTCTGCAACACCTGGAGGGCCAGAGTTTGGACATGCCTGCTTTATGGTGATCATACAGACACAGGAGCTGTGCCCACACAATGGCAGTAGGGGCCCTGCATTGACTGACGATTGGGCTCCCATTGTAATGGCCATCTAACCCATTAGATTCTGCAGTCCATCATGACTGTGACTTATAGGCAGGTAGACATCCCCATCGGCACTTTCATTAATGTAATTGCATGGTGCTGATGCATTGCCATGAATGCCCGAGGCCTAACAAGCTTCGACAAACTATATTCTTTTTCTTCACTAAACAAATAATAAAGATAACATGTTATTTACACCGCATCTGTGAACAATTACTTTTTTCCACCATTCTCCACCCATAAAAATAACTAATCAATAATTTCCATGTACCCAAAAAGATAACAGTAAAAAAAAAATGACATCTCATCCTGCAAAAAAAACAAGCCCACATACAACTACATCAACGGTAAAATGAGTACATTATGGTTCTTGGAATGTGGAGAGATAAATTATATTTTTGCACAAGATATGCTACAGCACTGCAAAATTAGTATCCCCTAATAATAGTTATAGTTATGCCAATCCCCATTCAATTCAATAGGATAGCTTCTTCCTATAGCTCTTTAAACAGCTGAACGGCGGCGGGGAGGGCCGACTGCCGACTCCTTAAGGATAGGTGTCACAGTGCGGTTCACCGTGACAGTTGTTGACGTGCAGGCTGGCTGCTTGCTCTTTCTCGTACTGGCTGCATGCTGACTTCTGTGTCTGATGGTTGCTTTGGGCTGCATACTGGCTGCGGTGTTGTGTGTGTGAACTGTTGCCTGTGTTTGTGTCTCCCCCACATCTATATCTCTGTAGTTCCCGATGCTGTGCAGGCTGGCTGCATGCACTTTGTGTACTGGCTGTGGGTGTTCCCATGTACTGTATGCTGTTTCTGTGATGCGTGCTTGCTGCGGCCTTTTGTGTGCGAACATGGTCTGAGTAGGAATCCAACTAGTTTGTGGTATCACAGTGTTGTTGTGTAGGCTGGCTGCCTGTAACCTCGTACTGGCTACTGTTTATCCCGTGTATGCTGGTTGTTGTCTTTTAAGACGTGCTGGCTGCAACATTCTGTGACTGGTGTGAATTGACACTTGTGTATGTTTTATAGTTCCTGTTACTCCTTGTTCTTTATAGCTCCTGTTACTCCTTGTTCTGGTGGGGTTAACATTCCTTGGTCTGGGCCTGGGTGTGGTTTATCACATGCCCTCGTTATGTGCAACGAGCCCACTAGGCACGCCTGGGGGATCCCTTTCCCCTCTGGAGGTATCTATGAAATATGTCCTTCTTTTAGAGTAAGTAGTCGTGACGCCAGCTGCGGTTAAGCAGCGGAAGCACAAGGCTCCCTTTTGTACTGATGTTATGGTACCCAGTGGTAGGAAGGCCAGAGTGGTGTTAAACAGGTCACAATATCCCTGGAGATGTTGTGTAGCACTTTGTCACGGTGCTCCTACCTTTAGAGATGGTTGGATCCCAGACGAGCGTGGTGCGAAGCAGTTCAAAAGGGAAAGGTAACTTGGATGGGGTAGAACAAAGTTGAGCCCAGAATTGGTAAACAGTTGTACAGTTGCTTTACTTAAATGATATTCCATAAAGTTTCCAGACTTTGTCTTGGTCATCAAAAGGTTTCAGCAGGCAAATGGCAGGCAAATACTCTCTCTGCATACAAACTCCTCTCTGATGTACAGTGGATATAAAAAGTCTACACATAAGTCCTGTAAAAATGTCAGGTTTCTGTGCTGTAAAAAAAATTGAGACAAAGATAAATCAGAACTTTTTCCACCTTTAATGTGACCTATAAACTGTACAACTCAATTGAAAAACAAACTGAAATCTTTTAGGTAGAGGGAAGAAAAAATATTAAAATAAAAAAATTTGGTTGCATAAGTGTGCACACCCTTAAACTATTTTTTTACATCACATCTGTTTGGGTATGAGTCTATCAGCATGGCAGATTTTGACTTGGCAAGATTTGCCCACGCTTGTTTGCAAAAACACTCCAAATCACTCCAATCTCCTGTGCACAGCCCTCTTCAGATCACCCCACAGATTTTCAATCGGATTCAGGTCTGGGCTCTGGCTGGGCCATTCCAAAATGTTAATCTTCTTCTGGTGAAGCCATTACTTTGTTGATTTGGATGTATGCTTTGGGTCGTTGTCATGCTGAAAGATGAAGTTCCTCTTCATGTTTAGCTTTCTAGCAGAAGCCTAAGGTTTTGTGGCAATATTGACTGGTATTTGGAACTGATCATAATTTCCTCTATCTCGTGCTTGTGGTGCCCGGGCTCCACTCTAGGACATGTTGACTAACCTCTCAATTTTAACATCAGTTTGAGGGCTTAGTAAGACCGCAGTGTGCACCTGTTTTGTCATTTGTTATTGCTATATTGTTATATCATTTATCACATCCACACTATTGCCATTTTGTGTAGGATGGCTATTGTGGTACTTGTGGTCCGCCGCGGGCATCCTCCACCGTATGCATTTTTGCTGGGGATCGCCATTAGCAACGGGCCACAAGTGCAGCATCTGCTCCCCTGTATATATAAGCACGACTGCATTTTTGGGTTGAGCACATCCTGCTTCATGCCACCTTTCAGTTGGTTTGTGTACATATAATGTCACTGTTGTGCCATATTTTCTCCACTTGATAATGACTGTCTTCACTCCGTTCCATGGTATATCTAATGCCTTTGAAATTCTTTTGTACCCTTCTGCAGATTGATAACTTTTAACAATGAGATCCCTCTGATGCTTTGGAAGCTCTCTGTAGACCATGGCTTTTGCTGTGGGATGCGACTAAGAAAATTTCAGGAAAGACCAACTAGAGCAGCTGAACTTTATTTGGGGTTAATCAGAGGAACTTTAAATGATGGCAGGTGTATGCTGACTCCTATTTAACATGATTTTGAATGTGATTGCTTAATTCTGAACACAGCTACATCCCAATCACACTTATGCAACCACATTAGTTACATCTTTTTTGTTTTCTTCCCTCCACCTAAAAGATTTCAGTTTGTTTTTCAATTGACTGGTACAGTTATAGGTCACATTAAAGGTGAAAAAAGTTCTGAAATTATTTCTTTCTCTCTAATTTTTTTTACTGCACAGAAACCTGACATTTTAACAGGGGTGTGTAAACTTTTTAGATCCACTGTATCTTCTCTGTAGCTCTCTTAGCTCAGCTAGCTTAGTAGTCAGTTTCTTACTGTAGAAAATCCTAGGAACTTCTTGTCCTGGCTATGAGTACCTCAAGCTTGCTTATGCTTGGTGTTGCACAACCTCCAGTGATAAGGCTGGCGTAGGACTAACAGAACCTATCCAGCGAGGGCCAGGCCTGACGCTTTCCCTATACAGGATTGAGACTGCACTAGGCAAGGCGGCGACGTGCCCCAGATCTTGCTTCCTTCTCCTAGCAGGGAGGATTCTAGACTGCCCACTAAGTAAACTCCTCCTCTCTCCAAGAGAGGAATAGAGTCTGGAAGGAAAGTTCCAGACTCTCACTAATGTTCTGCCAAGTTTTTGATTCCACCATGTGGTAAACCAGTTTATTACACTTGAAAATAATAATTATAGGAAATACATAGCAATACATATGCACAGTATAGGGAATAAATTAGGTGATATAAATTAGCACATGGAAAGTGGTAGCAAGGTGTAGAAGAAGTGGTAATGACACTCCGGGACATTACATATGCAGCTCTTTGTGTGAGCTGTGGGGCTTGGGTTCTTTTCTGTCTTGAGCCTTGGTGGGCATAGTACCTTTGCTGCTGACCCTCGGGCTTTTGCCATCTGCTCCTTCCGTGTTGTGTTGCCTGGTAAAGCATTGATGTTGTTTTCCTCACATTCTGTCTGCTCTATTTGACCGTGTTTTGCCATGTTCTGTTGGTGTCTGTCCTTGTCTAAGGTTTGCCTAGTCTGTTTTATGTTTTGCCTCTGTACCCTTGGCCATGTCTAGCCTGGTCTTCTGTGTCTGTTCAGTGTCCAGGTCCATGATAGCCTGGAAGTGCTTAACTGCTTTGATTTGGTCTTGTCTACCTTCAGTGAGTGGGTGTAGCATGTTCCTTGCTTACCATATTTGTAAAAAAAAAACTATAAAAAGCATGTGTGTAACCCACATATAAGTATAAATAATCAATAGTACTCAGTCAAACACTACTACAGGGTGGGCCATTTATATGGATTCACCTTAATAAAATGGGAATGGTTGGTGATATTAACTTCCTGTCTGTGGCACATTAGTATATGTGAGGGGTGAAACTTTTCAAGATGGGTGGTGACCATCGCGGACATTTTGAAGTCAGCCATTTTAAATCCAACTTTTGTTTTTTCAATAGGAAGAGGGTCATGTGACACATCAAACTTATTTGGAATTTCACAAGAAAAACAATGGTGTGCGTGGTTTTAATGTAACTTTATTCTTTCATGAGTTATTTACAAGTTTCTCTTTGTTTACAGCCATTGACATGTCGCCGAGGTTAACACATGTGAAGTTAACAAACAAAACCACCGCTATTGGTCTGACACTAACCCACATTAGATAGATCCCTCCAAGACTGTTGGAACCAAAAAATTGATGGTATGGTGTGGTATATGGGGTACAAAGATAGTGGGGCCATTCTTCATCAATGGAAACCTCAAGGCCACTGGATATGCGAAATTGCTACATGATGATGTGTTTCCCTCTTTATGCACTGAAGCTGGCACGTTCCCTGAGTTTTTCCAGCAAGATGGTGCACCACCACATTATGGGTGTCAGGTCCGAGCATTCCTAGATGAACGGTTTACTGGAAAGTAGATTGGTCGTCGTGGGCCATTTGAATGGCCCCCAAGGTCTCCTGACCTGACCCCCTTAGACTTTTATCTTTGGGGTCATCTGAAGGCAATTGTCTATGCTGTGAAGATACGAGATGTGTGTAACGGATCAACGGGTGACTGTAACGGATCAACGGGTGTGGACCCGCTGTGCCACTTACCGGTTTGGCTTTGGGCCAAACTTGGGAGCGGAGTCTAAGTGTCCCCCTGGTTTTCACCCTTTATCCCGCTCCAGGATGCGGAAGCTGTACTCAGCTGCAGGGGAGACACCAGGTCGCTACCGCAAGAGTGGTCCCGGTTAAGTGACAGCTGGCCGGGCAGGCCAAAAAGCCCCGATGCTAGCACCGGGGAAACAGGCAATATAGCAGACAGCCGCAGGATAATGCTGAGCTGAGCAAGTGGTATAGAAGAGCTAGTGCTGTGAGAACAGCAGAGCTGAGTTAGTCCAGGTGGAGCTGGTGTAACGATCTGCACAGCAGACAGAGGCAAGGTTGACAGTCCGGGTCTTTAACTTGAGAGCAGCGAGGTACAAGAGGATCAAGCAGAGACGAGGTCAGGATACAGGCAGAGGTCATAAGCAGGATATCGAATGCAGGAACAACAGGAGCCTTAGCTGTAGGAAGTACAATATTGCTCAGGCATTGCAGGAAGGGGGAAGCACCCTTATAAAGGTGGTGCCTGGCCAGAATTGGAGAGAGGGCGGAATCAGGGGCGTGCATTAACCCTTAATGTACCAGGACGCCTGCGGCTCCTACAAGATATAACAGAAGCAGTCGTAGCCTGCGACAGCGCAGGAAAGCGGGTCCGGAGCCTGCAGCGAAGAGGAGGAGCCCCGCATGCAGCTCGACTGAGGTACGTAGTCGGACGCACTGCACGCTGACAGCTGCCAACTGCCATTGTTACAGTATCCCCCCTCTCACGCCCCTTCTTTTTGGCCTTGATGCGCTGAAAAAATCTTCTAAAAAGATTCGGAGCATGTACATTCTCCTCCGGCTCCCAGGAACGTTCCTCAGGACCATAATTCTTCCAGTCTACAAGGAAGTACCTCTTAGCACCAACAACCTTGGAATCGAGGATGTTCTGTACTTCAAATTCAGGCTCACCGTCAGTAGGCACGGAAGTAGAGGTGGAGGGAAGCCTGGAAAAGGAGTTGAGGACCAATGGTTTCAGAAGAGATACATGAAAAGAATTTGGAATCTGGAGAGAAGGAGGCAACCGGAGTTTATAAGAAACACGGTTGATACGCTCAAGGACCTCAAATGGGCCCAGAAACCGGGGAGCAAATTTGTAACAGGGTACCTTCATGCGGATGTTCCGGGAGGAAAGCCAGACTTTGTCGCCAGGAGAGAACTGAGGAGGATGTCTACGTCTGGTATCCGCATTTTTCTTCATACGAGTAACAGCCTGAGAGATGGAATCCTTAGTCTGTCTCCAGATGCTGAGGAAGTCTCTGAACAAAGAATTAGCAGCCAGTACCTCAGAAGATACGGACAGGGGTAAAGGAGCAGGAGGGTGTAGTCCATACACTATGTAGAAGGGAGAAGAGCCTGTGGATTCTCCGGAATGGCTGTTGTACGAGAATTCCGCCCAAGGCAGGAGCTGCACCCAATCATCATGCTGAGCAGAGACAAAGTGACGTAGGTAGTTCTCCAAAGTCTGAATAACTCGTTCAACTTCCCCATTAGACTGAGGGTGGTATCCAGAAGAGAAGTCCAACTTCACCTCAAGTAGCCCACAGAGCGCTCTCCAAAATTTGGAAGTAAATTGTACCCCTCGATCGGACACAATGTGCAGAGGTAGGCCATGAAGGCGGAAGATGTGTTCGAAGAACAGACAGGCTAGTCGCTTAGCAGAGGGCAATCCAGGAAGCGGAATAAAATGTGCCATCTTGGAGAATCTGTCTACCACTACCCAGATTACAGAACAGCCAGCAGAGGACGGGAGGTCTGTGATAAAGTCCATAGCAACATGCTTCCAGGGAACCTCCGGAATGGGTAACGGTAGTAGCAACCCTGCTGGTTTGGTTGGGGGAAGCTTGTTGCGGGCACAGGAGGTACAGGCAGATACAAATTCCCGGACATCTTTGGGTAGGGTCGGCCACCAGTAGTGACGGGACAGCAACTCAAGGGTCTTACGTACCCCAGGGTGACCAGCGTACTTGAAGCAATGTCCCCAGAAGAGAATCTTCCTCCTCTTGGCTTGCGGAACAAAAATCTTCGGAGGAATATCTTTTACTCGAACTGGCGCCATTGAAACCAGGCAGGACGGATCGATGATATGTTGAGGTTCCTCAATTTGATCTGCTGGGTCAAAGGAACGGGAAAGCGCATCAGCCCTCACATTTTTGTCTGCCGGTCGAAAATGCAGAAGGAAATTGAATCGGGCAAAGAAGAGTGCCCAGCAGACTGCAGATAAGTCAGATTCTTGTTGTTAGTGTATATAACCACTGGATGCAAAGCCCCCTCCAGAAGGTATCTCCATTCTTCCAAGGCCATCTTGATAGCAAGCAGTTATCTATCACCGATGGAGTAGTTTCTTTCTGCAGAAGAGAAGAGCTTGGAGAAGAAACCACACAAGACAAATTTCCCCTTGGCGGTCTTCTGTAACAGGACTGCACCTGCACCAATAGAAGAAGCATCCACTTTTAGGAAGAACTGTTTGGAAGTGTCTGGATGATGGAGGACAGGAGAAGCAGCAAAGCAATCTTTGAGTTGTCGGAATGCAGACTTAGCTTCAGGGGTCCATTTCTTTGCATCCGCCCCTTTCTTAGCGCAGAAATAAGGGCTGCGAGAGAAGAAAAGTTTGGAATGAACTGCCTATAGAAGTTGGCAAATCCCAGAAATCTTTGAATGGCATGGAGACCTTGAGGACGGAGCCAATTCAGGATGGCAGAGACCTTGTCGGGATCCATTTGCACACCAGTGCAGGAAACAATGTATCCCAGAAAGGGTAAGGAAGACGGCTCAAAGACACACGTTTCGAGCTTGGCAAACAGACCATTCTCCCTTAGGCGCTGCAGAACCAGGCGCACTTGTCTCTGGTGAGTGGACAAGTCGGTTGAATAAATGAGAATATCTTCGAGATACACTACTACACACTTGTATAACAGGTCCTGGAAGATGTCATTTACAAATTCTTGGAAGACTGCAGGAGCGTTGCAAAGGCCGAACGGCATAACCAAGTACTCATAGTGGCCATCACGGGTATTGAATGCCGTCTTCCACTCGTCGCCTTCACGGATTCGGATCAGGTTATATGCACCACGTAGATCCAATTTAGAAAATATCTGTGCGCCTCGGATACGGTCAAACAATTTAGACATCAGGGGCAGAGGATACTTGTTCTTGACTGTAATCTTGTTCAGTCCACGATAATCTATGCATGGACGGAGTGACCCGTCTTTCTTGGACACGAAGAAGAAACCGGCTTCAGCCGGCGAGGTAGACTTCCGGATAAACCCCCTCTCCAGGTTCTCCTTAATATACTCGGCCATAGCCTGTTTCTCAGGCAGGGATAAAGGATAAACCCTTCCACGAGGAGGAGAAGTCCCAGGTAGAAGATCGATCGGACAGTCATAAGTCTGATGAGGTGGTAAAGTCTCTGCCTTCTTCTTACAGAAAACGTCTCCAAAGGATGCAAATTGCGGAGGCAGACCAGGCAGGTTCACATGAACCGGACGAGGAGACATTGGGTGGACCATCGACAGGCAGGAGGTTTGGCACTGAGGACCCCAGCGGAGAATATCCCCTTTTCGCCAGTCTAAGACGGGAGAATGTCGCTGTAGCCAGGGCAATCCCAGAATCACTGGGTCCGTGGAATCTGGCAGGACATAGAAGGATATTTCTTCAGAATGTAGCACCCCGACTTGGAGTTTCACAGGAGCCGTGATGAACTGAATTGGTTTGGGTAAGGTTTGTCCATTAACAATCGTTGCCACCAGAGGCTTCGCCAAATGGGTATGGAAAGCTGGCACTGGGTCACCAGGGCTTGATTGACAAAATTCCTGGCAAAGCCAGAATCCAGGAAAGCAGGTACCGATATACTAGTTTTCCCAGCAGACACTATTATAGGGATAAAAAGTTTGGGAGAATTGACTTTTTCGCCTAGAGTCACTTCTCCCAACGAGCCTAGGCGCTGAAGTTTTCCGCCTTCTGGGGGCAGGTACGAACAACATGTTCCTTTCCACCGCAGTAGAGGCACAAGTTCTCTGCTCGCCGTCGCTGGCGCTCCTGATCAGAGAGCTTCAGACGATCCACCTGCATAGGCTCTTCAGACGGAATCGCAGCAGGAGTCTGAACAGTCCTCTGGAAGACAGGTGCGGGTTTAGACGTCCGCTTCATCCTTGCGGCTTGAGAAAAACGTTCACGAAACCACACGTCTATGCGTGTGGCCAACGTGATCAAAGCGTCCAGAGAGCCAGGGAGGTCCCTTCCCGCTAGTTCGTCTTTAATGCGGTCACACAGACCCTCCCAGAATATGGCTCGTTGAGCTTCATCATTCCAGGACAGTTTTGCGGCCAGTGTACGGAACTCGATTGCGTATTGGCCCACTGACGAAGCCTGGTGGCAAAACGCGTTGGGTAGGTGAGGGGACACTGGGAAGGGGGCAGTCCATGTCTATGTATCTGTGTAATCACTTTGAGTGTTGTCTGACTTACTATATGGCCATGTGTGTTTTTGCCTGCATGCTGCATTACTTGGCCTAGGCCTTTGTGGATTTGTGTGGGAATCCCTTTTACATACCACTCACTGCCTATGACCGCTGCTTAACATAATGCTTTTGTAGCTTTTTGGAGCCAACTTTTGTTGGGCCCTGCATTTGCACTTTATCTTACTCTTCTGCCTGCAGCAACAAATGACCATATATAATAAATTGGTGATTTTTTATTTATTTACTTACATGTCATGTACTAGCCCCCTTCCTAGTACCCCTTGTCTGTTTTCTTTCCTCATTCTGCTCCATGTGAGACTCCATATGTATGTTTTTTAATGGTAAATTTTCAATAAAGCTATTTTGTGACAATTAGTAGTGTTTGACTGAGTACTATTGATTATTTATACTTATATGTGGGTTACACACATGCTTTTTGTAGGTTTATGTTGGTATATATGTGGCCCTTATTGATCCGGATCATAGGTTTTCTTACCATATTTGTAGCCTGGTCATGTTGGTTCGACGAAGGGAGGACATCTCAGTCCATGTATGCAGCTCTGGCTAGGACCGCTAAGTTGCAGTTTTTACATAGGGTCTAGTCATCTGCCAGTTCTGTCTGGTTGTGCAAGATCTGTCTGTTCGCCCATGGACTAACTCCACATGGGGAATAGGCATCTGCTATTCCAGTTCTGTGTCTTGCCTGGTTCCCGTTTTGTCTTGTCTTAACCTTGTCCTTTGTTCTGCTTGGGTTCCTGTTCAAGTGCCTGGGTTCCAGTCTAGTCTCTTGTTTGTCTGGACCGCTGGTGCTTGCACCAGCATCTGCTTCTGCAGGTGACTGTCCAAGTGCACCGGGACCATCCTGGAGGTGCGACCCAGTGAGCCCTCAGCTAAGTTCATCCCCACCACTAGGGGCTCTGTGAAAAACGGGGATTGCTGCCTAGTGGAGTTTTTGCCATTGTACCCTTGCCTGCTTGTCCAGTGGTTACTGTCATGTTTGTTTATTACATGTGTAATAAAGTATTCTGTTGGTGCCTTGGTTATTGGTCATGCCTTGTTGTGAGGCATTCCAGAGGTCTGCCTGTCCTCCAGAACGTGACAATAGGTCATCAGTATTACAAAAGCGGACAACCCCTTTAACCACCTCCCGACCGCCTAACGCACGGATGCGTCCAGGCGGCGGCAGGTTTGTTCCTCCTGGACGCATCCGTGCGTCATCTCACGAGAGGCGAGATTAGCTGTGAACGCGCGCGCGTGCGCGTTCACAGCAGCGCACAGCTCGGCAGTGATACTACAGCCTGCCAGCGATGATCAATCGCTGGCAGGCTGTAGATCTAAAATACCTGCTACCTGGTCCTCTGGTGGTCCCATTTGCTGGGATCGACCACCAGAGGACCAGGTAGCTATGTAAAGCAGCACCAAGCACCACACTACACCCCCCGGTCACTTATTAACCCCTTGTTAACCCCTGATCACCCCATATAGACTCCCTGATCACCCCCCTGTCACTGATCACCCCCTGTAAGGCTCCATTCACATGTCCATATGTGTTTTGCGGATCCACGGATCCGCAAAACACGGACAACGGCAATGTGCTTTCCGCATTTTGCAGATCCGCACATTGCCAGAACTATATAGAAAATGCCTTTTCTTGTCTGCAATTGCGGACAAGAATAGGACATGTTAGGTAGTTAGCGCCCAGCCCACCGCACCGCAGTCACTGATTTTGGCAGAGATTTTTTCATCCACATTGATCGATGCAAATGAAGAAATCTGTGCCGTTCATTTTATTTTTTTTTCAGCCCAGAGGCTGAACGGAAAAAAAAAATCTCATTACCCGTATGCTCAATATAAAGAGAATCGCAGAAACTCCTAATGCTGGCCATACATGTAATGATTGCGGAGACCCTCAAATGCCAGGGCAGTACAAACACCCCACAAGTGACCCCATTTTAGAAAGAAGACACCCCAAGGTATTCCGTGAGGGGTATGGTGAGTTCATGTAAAATTTTATTTTTTGTCACAAGTTAGTGGAATATGAGACTGTAAAAAAATATATATATATATATATCAATTTCCGCTAACTTGTGCCAAAAAAATTTTTTTCTGTGAACTCGCCATGCCCTCACGGAATACCTTGGAGTGTCTTCTTCCAAAATAGGGTCACATGTGGGGTATTTATACTGCCCTGGCATTTTAGGAGTCCTAAAGCGTGAGAATCCAAATGCGTAAAAATGCCCTGTGAAATCCTAAGGCCCCTTTCACACGGGTGAGTTTTCTGCTTGCGGGTGCAATGCGTGAGGAGGACGCATTGCACCCGCACTGAATCGGACCCATTCATTTCTATGGGGCTGTGCACATGAGCGGTGATTTTCACGCATCACTTCTGCGTTGCGTGAAAATCGCAGCATGCTCTATATTGTGCGTTTTCACGCAACGCAGGCCCCATAGAAGTGAATGGGGCTGCGGGAAAATCACAAGCATCCGCAAGCAAGTGCGGATGCGTTGCGATTTTCCCGCATGGTTGCTTAGCAACGGGACCCGATCTCTATTATTTCCCCTTATAACATGGTTATAAGGGGAAATAATAGCATTCTTAATAAAGAATGCATTGTTAAATGAAGAGGAAGGGGTTAAAAATAATAAAAGTTAACTTACCTTAGCCACTTGATCGCGTAGTCGCGATCTCTCCTCTCTTTCCCTGCAGCATCTAAGATCTACAGGACCTGTGATGACGTCACATCACATGGTCCAATCACATGGTCCATCTTACCAAACGTTTGCACCCGCGTGGGAAAAACGCGCATATTCCCGCAACGCACCCGCCTCTTATCCGGGCGTCAAACATGTGTGCCACTTTTTTGCAGCCAAGATGCGCAAAGGGGCCCTAATTCCAACAAGTACCTTTAGGATTTCAAAGGGCATTTTTACGCATTTGGATTCTCACACTTTAGGGCCCCTAAAATGCCAGGGCAGTATAAATACCCCACATGTGACCCCATTGTGGAAAGAAGACACCCCAAGGTATTCCGTGAGGGGCATGTCGAGTTCACAGAAATTTTTCTTTTTTGGCACAAGTTAGCGGAAATTGATTTTTTATTTTTTTTTACAAAGTCTCATATTCCACTAACTTGTGACAAAAAATAAAATTTTACATAAACTCACCATACCCCTCACAGAATACCTTGGGGTATCTTCTTTCTAAAATGGGGTCACTTGTGGGGTATTCATACTGCCCTGGCATTTTAGGGGCCCCTAAAGCGTGAGAAGAAGTCTGGAATCTAAATGCGTAAAAATGCCCTGTGAAATACTAAAGGTACTCATTGGAATTTGGGCCCCTTTGCGCACCCTTTGTGTCACACATGTGGTATCGCCGTACTCAGGAGAAGTAGGGCAATGTGTTTTGGGGTGTATTTTTATATATACCCATACTGGGTGTGAGAAATATCTCTGTAAATGAAACTTTTTAAAAAAATTTATACAAAGTTGTCAGTTTACAGAGATATTTCTCTCACCCAACATGGGTATATGTAAAAATACACCCCCAAACACATTGCCCTACTTCCCCTGAGTACGGCGATACCACATGAGTGACACTTTTTTGCAGCGTGGGTGCGCAAAGGGGCCCAAATTCCAACGAGTACCTTTAGCTTTTACATGGCTGCTCACAATGTAGCCCCGTCCAAAATGCCAGAGCAGTAAACACACCCCACAAATGACCCCATTTCGGAAAGTAGACACCCCAAGGTATTCACTGAGGGGCATAGTGAGCCCGTGGGAGATTTTTATTTTTTTTGCCAAAAGTTAGCAGAAATGGAAACTTTATTATTATTATTTTTTCCTCAGAAAGTGTCATTTTCCGCTAACTTGTGAAAAAAAATGAAATGATACATGAACTCACCATGCCCCTCCGTGAATACTTTGGGATGTCTTCTTTCTAAAATGGTGTCATTTGGGGGGTATTTATACTATCCTGGCATTCTAGCAACTGAAGAAACATGACAGGTGCTCAGAAACTCAGAGCTGCTTCAAAATGCAGAAATTTACTTTTTTGCACCATAGTTTGTAAATGCTATAACTTTTACCCAAACCAATAAATATACACTTATTGGATTTTTTTTTTATCAAAGACATGTAGAACAATAAAAGAGAAAAATTTATATAGAAATGTAGTTTAAAAAAAAAAAAAAATTACAACAGAAAGTGAAAAATGTCATTTTTTTGCAAAAATTTCGGTCATTTTTGATTAATAGCAAAAAAAGTAAAAATGTCAGCAGCAATGAAATACCATCAAATGAAAGCTCTATTAGTGAGAAGAAAAGGAGGTAAAATTCATTTGGGTGGTAAGTTGTATGACCGAGCAATAAACGGTGAAAGTAGTGTAGTGCAGAATTGTAAAAAGTGGCCTGGTCATTAAGGGTGTTTAAGCTAGGGGGCTGAGGCGGTTAATGGAATTATCATGATTTTGCTCAGTTTACATGGTATTTTGTTTCTTAGGGGCCTCCTACATGGGGCAATGATTGGTAATAATATAAATATACCACAGATCACACAGCAAATAAACAAGTACTTGTTTGTTAGGTGATCACATTGCATTGGCCCACATTTACTATTGTGGCTTTGGCTGGATTCTGGTTTAATTTGCACCAACATTTGGCACACTTTGGTGCATCTCATTTTAGACATTTTTATGAAGCAAGTAATCCAAAAAGAATAACCCTCTGTGGCTTGCTCCAGGAAGGGGCATGGATTAAAATGCATCAATCTGCCTCAAAATTTTGGTACACAGTTCTGTTGCAAAGTAAGCGAACTAGTAGGTGGTATGGAGCTAGACAAAAGTGTCTATCATTGCAGCAGATTTATCATCCAGCCTGAGCTTTTGTAATCAATATGGTGGATCTAGCCTGTCTGTATTTACACGGTCTACATTTTTGACAGGATAAGTAAATCTGCCCCAGTGTTGGCAGCACATCACCCTGTGCAAACCTGGGATGTGCTTGTGACAAATGAAAACTTTTTAGGGACAAACAGTCGCACTACTAATCGGTTGTCCACATATTAATGATTAATGCTACATGAAAATACAGGTAACGTACACCAGTCAACATCTTCTTATCTTCAATCAACTCTTTTTTCAAAGCAGAATATCTGCTCACGTAAAAGGATCCTTAGACTTTTCCCCTCAGAATGCATAAAAGGCTTAGATTTATGACATCTAAAGGAACAGGAAATTACTGGTTTACATCAGCAGATTTTATAACTAGGTTTTGTTTATAACATTGCTGTCAGGAATTCCATTACAAGCTGAATAAAAGACAAGTAATTCCGACCATGAATCACAAAAACTAAGGGTGCTGCCACGCACTAAAAATAAATTCAGGTGTTTTTTTTGTTTGTTTTTTTAGTCAGTGTTTTGCTCAACGAGGACCTTAAAGAGGCCTATGTCAAAACTGCTGAAAGGTCCTTTTCAAAGAAAAGTCTATGGGAAAACACATGGAAAAAGTTACACACAAAGAATGCTGAGATTTATAAAACACTCCAAGGGATCAAAAAAAGCTAGAAAACAGTTTGTAGAGTGTTTTATAATTTCCTATTGGCCAACATGTAATATCTGACTGAGGTGGTTTTTGCTCCAAAAATGTCAACCAAAACAATGTAGCGCTAACCCCTTCGCACACCTGAATGTAACGGTACATCCAGGTAAGCACTAACTTTGCCACCTGGGCCTACAGTTACGCCTGAACTCCTAACCGCTGCTATGACACAAGGAAGTGTGAGAGCACTGGTGTCTCCTCTGTCATGGACAGCAGAGACTCGGGAGATGCAAGGGATCAGAGTGGTCACTTGCCAGAGATAGTTTAGATTGGACTACAGAGCCTGTAAGTGTGGTCCCACTCTGTGCCTCCTACTGCCTGCTGCTGCTGACATAGTGCTGCCTGCTGCCCCTTCTGTGCGCCCAGTGCCCCCTCAGCTCCAGAATAATGATGCTGGTGGCTCACTTCCTGGGCGGCCGCCATCCATAGTGGGTGTCAGCTATAACGGCCGGGATAGGTGCCGGCAGAGATCCTGGGCATTTAACCCCTTACATGCCATGGTCAGTAGCGACTGTGCCACTGATGGATGAAAGGATCTCCCTCTCTCCTCCATCGCTGCGATGGCAGCTTCCCAATGTTTGCCTCCAGGCCTGCCATGTACCTAATCCTGCCAGAAGCAGGGTCTGATCAGGCCAAATGTCACTGTAAGGGCTCATTCAGGTGGCTGTATGCTGTCCGTAAAAATGCGGATCTGTTTTTTTGTGGATGAGATGCAGACCCATTCTCTTCATTGGGGCCCTTTTCTTCTATTCCACGGCTTAGCAAAACAAATGAAACATGTCCTGTCATACTTGTCAGTGAAAATCAGGACATGGCCCCATTGAAGTCTATGGGTCCGCAAAAAACAGAATGCAATCCTTTTTTTTGCAGACATGGTGAACTGTCTGCAAAAATACAGATCTGCATTTTTGTGGACAGCATACAGCCACCTGAATGAGCCCTAAGGGTACGTTCACACGACAACATTTGTCGCGCGACAATAAGTCGCACTATTGTCGCGCGACAATTTTTATAATGGGAGTCTATGGTGTCGCATTGCGACATGCTGCGACTGCGACAGTCGCAGAAAAATCCATTCAAGATGGATTTTTCTACGACTGTCGCGTTGCAGTATGTCGCATGTCGACACCATAGACTCCCATTATAAAAATTGTCGCGCGATATTGGTGCGCGACATATGTTGCAGAGAAGTTGTGCCCTATTTGTCGTGCGACAAATGTTGTCGTGTGAACGTACCCTAAAACTGACAGTACTATACATTGCAATAGATGACTATTGCAATGTATGGTACAGCCATCGGGCCCACTGGATCATCAAGAACCAAGTAGGACTTGATAAAAGGTATTAAAAAAGTGAAAAAAGAAAGATTCTATTAAAAATTGCTTTTTCTCATTTACACAAATTTATATCCGATAAAAAGTTTGGAACCGAACTCTGCTTCTGCAGTGGATAGGGGATAACTTATCTACCTGAATACCCCTTTAACTTCATTCTGCAGGTCAGTATAATTATAGCAATACCACCTTTGAATAGTTTTTCTTTGTTTTTAAAAACGTATGCATCGCCATATTCTGAGCCCCATAACTTTTTTATTTATGTCTACAAAGCTCATTTTTCGCAGGGTGATCTGCAGTTTTTACTGGGTTTTTATTGGAGTGTATATAACTTTTCGATTACTTTTTATTCGACCTAAAAACTGCAAATCGGCCATTCTGGGGGGTTTTTCTGTAAGGGCTCATGCACACGACCGTATGTATTTTGCGGTCCGCAAAAAATATGGATGACGTCAGTGTGCATTCTGTTTTTTGCAGAACAGAACAGCTGTCCCCTAATAGAACAGTACTATCCTTGTCCATGATGCAGACAATGATAGGACATGTTCTATTTTTTTGCGGAACGAAAATACGGACATACGGAATCAGATTGCACAAAAAAACAGAATGGACAAGGAAATAAAATACATTCATGCGCATAAGCCCTTACACTGTTCATCGTATGGGATAAATATTTTTCTATTTCAATAGAATGGGCATTTTGGGATGTGGTAGTTAAACATGCATCATCTGATTGCATCTCCCATAGACTGCGTTGATTTAACATTGCAGCCTATGGAAGATTCACCATGTTTCCTGTTTCAGGCCCTGGAGCCTTTAGAAAGTCTGAGGCTGCCATAGCAACCGTGCGTCTCCCTCGATCTCAGCATTGGGTAGCCTTCAGTCCCCTTGAGTTGAGTAAAACAGAAGGTGTTTTCAGGCTGGCACAAAACGTTCATTTAAAAAGAAAATAAAAAATACTTGGTAGAATGAGAAATAAAGCAATTTTGGGCCCTTTTCCCCGCTGTCCAAATGTCATGTTCTCTGAGATGTGACTTTCTTGTTTGGATAGCAGTAAGCACGGGATATATTTTCACTTTGGTGCATGTTCCCACCTGCGGAGTTTCCATCCAGAGCCTCCTTTGCAGATTATGCAAAAACGCGCAGACAAAAAAGTCCTGCATGTAGAAGCTGACATCCTAATGGAAGCCATTATAGCCAAAGGGGTCTGTTCAGCTCCACTTGTGTCAGATATGGACTGAATCCGGCACTTCCGTTATTTTAATTGTTCTTCTCCTCTAATGGAGCAGAACAGAAATAACTAGCACTGATGTGAACGTGCCTACATGGGTCTCACCTGAAGAAAACATTAGAATTCTCATTAACATGTAAACCTTGAAAGTCTGGGCTATCGAAGTTGATTTCGTGCAAACTCATAAATTAAAAGCAGCTTTTCTTCTGGTTCCAGAAGGGATTCTACTGGGACTAGTGTTCAGGTAAGATCTTCTATGATTGTTATTTCATATGGTCTTGCTGTAACATGAGCTGTTATGAGGCCATACTTGGCATTTTCCATTTTTGCTAAAGGCTAATAAATGTGCAGTTCTAATGTGGGTTTTACAATGTTTTATGTTCACTATGTTATATTCTGGTGTCCCAGATAATTGTGAGCTTGACCGCCCCCCTCCCCCTCCACCCCAAAGTCCCACACTAAATCATGGTAAATTTTCCTTAAAGGGTTTGTCTGGGCATCAACAAATTTCATTCATTTCGATTCCTATAGACCTTTAAATTTGTAATATATTCATACTGTATGTGTGGTCTGTATCTCTAGATCTGAACTCCATCCATAAACAAGATGGTTCGTCCACAAACGTTCCATCCGCTGCACTCTTCTGTCTTTTAGAGAGTTCGAGTGTGCACCATTGTACTGATTTGCATAGGTGGTCAGTAGGCAGTGACGGAATCCTTCCCCCAGTGAACTTTACAGAGGGTCCATAGTTCTGACTGGTGAAAGGATTCTGCCAATGCAAATCTGTACAGTGGAGACATGCTCTGAAACAATCCAGACCAGAAGACAGAAGGAGAGCAGTGGATGTCAGGTCAGCGGGAGTACCGACTTGCTTAGTGGATGGAGTCTTGTGACTGAAGTTCAAGATCTAAAAATGCATTGCAGACTATAAAGTACAGGTCCTTCTCAAAAAATTAGCATATTGTGATAAAGTTCATTATTTTCTGTAATGTACTGATAAACATTAGACTTTCATATATTTTAGATTCATTACACACAACTGAAGTAGTTCAAGCCTTTTATTGTTTTAATATTGATGATTTTGGCATACAGCTCATGAAAACCCAAAATTCCTATCTCAAAAAAATTAGCATATCAAAAGGTTCTCTAAACGAGCTATTAACCTAATCATCTGAATCAACTAATTAACTCTAATTACCTGCAAAAGATTCCTGAGGCTTTTAAAAACTCCCAGCCTGGTTTATTACTCAAAACCGCAATCATGGGTAAGACTGCCGACCTGACTGCTGTCCAGAAGGCTATCATTGACACCCTCAAGCAAGAGGGTAAGACACAGAAAGAAATTTCTGAACGAATAGGCTGTTCCCAGAGTGCTTTATCAAGGCACTTCAGTGGGAAGTCTGTGGGAAGGAAAAAGTGTGGCAGAAAACGCTGCACAACGAGAAGAGGTGACCGGACCCTGAGGAAGATTGTGGAGAAGGACCAATTCCAGACCTTGGGGGACCTGCGGAAGCAGTGGACTGAGTCTGGACTAGAAACATCCAGAGCCACCATGTACAGGCGTGTGCAGGAAATGGGCTACAGGTGCCGCATTCCCCAGGTCAAGCCACTTTTGAACCAGAAACAGCGGCAGAAGCGCCTGACCTGGGCTACAGAGAAGCAGCACTGGACTGTTGCTCAGTGGTCCAAAGTACTTTTTTCGGATGAAAGCAAATTTTGCATGTCATTCGGAAATCAAGGTGCCAGAGTCTGGAGGAAGACTGGGGAGAGGGAAATGCCAAAATGCCTGAAGTCCAGTGTCAAGTACCCACAGTCAGTGATGGTCTGGGGTGCCATGTCAGTTGCTGGTGTTGGTCCACTGTGTTTTATCAAGGGCAGGGTCAATGCAGCTAGCTATCAGGAGATTTTGGAACACTTCATGCTTCCTTCTGCTGAAAAGCTTTATGGAGATGAAGATTTCATTTTTCAGCACGACCTGGCACCTGCTCACAGTGCCAAAACCACTGGTAAATGGTTTACTGACCATGGTATTACTGTGCTCAATTGGCCTGCCAACTCTCCGGACCTGAACCCCATAGAGAATCTGTGGGATATTGGGAAGAGAAAGTTGAGAGACACAAGACCCAACACTCTGGATGAGCTTAAGGCCTCATGCACACGGCCGTTGTTCGGGTCCGCGTCCGAGCCGCATATTTCGCGGCTCGGCCGCGGACCCATTCATTTCAATGGGGCCGCAAAAGATGCGGACAGCACTCCGTGTGCTGTCCGCATCCGTTGCTCCGTTCCGTGCCCCCGCAAAAAAAATAGAGCATGTCCTATTCTTGTCCGTTATGCGGACAAGAATAGGCATCTCTATAATGAGCCGCGTTCCGTTCCGCAAATTGCGGAACGGAACGCGGAGCAGCTTCCGTGTTTTGCGGATCCGCGGTTTGCGGACCGCAAAACACCCACGGCCGTGTGCATGAGGCCTAAGGCCGCTATCGAAGCATCCTGGGCCTCCATAACACCTCAGCAGTGCCACAGGCTGATTGCCTCCATGCCACGCCGCATTGAAGCAGTCATTTCTGCAAAAGGATTCCCGACCAAGTATTGAGTGCATAACTGAACATAATTATTTGAAGGTTGACTTTTTTTTGTATTAAAAACACTTTTCTTTTATTGGTCGGATGAAATATGCTAATTTTTTGAGATAGGAATTTGGGGTTTTCATGAGCTGTATGCCAAAATCATCAATATTAAAACAATAAAAGGCTTGAACTACTTCAGTTGTGTGTAATGAATCTAAAATATATGAAAATCTAATGTTTATCAGTACATTACAGAAAATAATAAACTTTATCACAATATGCTAATTTTTTGAGAAGAACCTGTATATTACAAACTGAAAGGTCTGTACAAATTAAAGGGAAACTCTCACTTAGGGTCTATTCACACGTCTGTGTGTGTTTTGCAGATCCACGGATCTGCGGATCCGCAAAACACGGACATCGGCGATGTGCGTTCCGCAATTTGCGGACCGCACATTGCCGGCACTACGTAGAAAATGCCTTTTCTTGTCCGCAATTGCGGACAAGAATAGGACATGTTCTACTTTTTTCGGGAACGCGATTGCGGACCCGGAAGTGCGGATCCGCAATTGCAGACCCGGCCGGGACATCGTCTGTCCCCATTGAAATGAATAGGTCCGCAATTCCGTTCCACAAAATGCGGAACAGAATTGCGGACGTGTGAATGGACCCTAACTCTGTATTTATCTTATGCCAATACCCTGTCACTCTGTGTACCATCATCAAAACTACACCTTTGTTAGGGTTATCCATCCTTCCAAATGGCAGAAAATGAACTTTGTTTGCTACACCCAGCAGTATGTGACTAACGGTTCCAGGAGCCCAAGCCAATCTCCTCCAAGAGCCCAAGCCCACCTCTTCACTTGTTCCCAATACCTCCCTTGCCCCTTCAGTCTGCCCTCTCCTCTTTATCTTCATATAACTCCGCCTGCCTGGTCAGTGTCACTCTGCGAAATCTAGAACAGGAAAGTGTCTGCACATGCACAGTGATCTCTCTGCACCGAGCTTCAAACTCATTCTAGTTAGCCTACATGCACACAACAGTTGTTTTTTGCAGTCCGCAAATTGCGGATCCGATTTCCTTTTTTTTTCACATCCACATCCGTTCCGTGTGTCCGCAAATTTTGTAGGTTGTGTTTCCGTGTGTCTTCCGTTTTTTTTTTTGCGGATGCGCAAATAAAATGGAAGGCTTGAACCAGTTTCTTAAAGTACCTGTACAAGTGCTCTGGTTTCCAAGCAACCATCCGCAAAAGAAAAACGGATGCAGATGACCAACGGATGGCTTCCGTTGGTCATCCGCATTTTTTGCGGACCCATTGACTTCTATGGGTCCGCAAATCGTTTTTTACGGACAAGAATAGGACATGCGGACGTGAAATGCAGATAGTGGACGCGGACAGGCAACGTAAGAGGCATCTGCATTTTTAACGGATCCATAGAAATAAATGGGAAACCACCGGATACGCAAAAAAAAACGGAACGGAGGCTGCAAAAAACCACTGCTGTGTGCATCTAGCCTTAGGCCTCTTTCACACGGGCGTCATGTTTGACGCCCGGATAAGAGGTGAGTGCGTTGCGGGAATATGCGCGATTTTTCCTTGCGGGTGCAAACGTTTGTAATGTGTTTTGCAAAAAAAAAATTTGTGAAAAATCGGCATGTTTGGTACCCAGACCCGAAGCCGGACTTCATCATTGAAGTCCGGTTTCGGGTAGAGTATGGTAAGATGGACCATGTGATTGGACCATGTGATGTGATGTCATTACAGGTATTTTAGCTGGTAGCTGAAGCTTGAAGACAGAAGGCAGATCGCAACTACGCGATCAAGTGGCAAAGGTAAGTTAAGTTTTATTATTTTTAACCCCTTCATCTTCATTTTACTGGTGCTAATATTTCCCCTTATAATCATGTTACAAGGGAAAATAATAAAGATCTGGTCCCGTTGCTAAGCAACCATGCGGGAAAATCGCACTGCACCCGCACTTGCTTGCAGATGCTTGCGATTTTCCCGCAGCCCCATTCACTTCTATGGGGCCTGCGTTGCGTGAAAAATGCAGAATATAGAGCATGCTGCGATTTTCACGCAACGCAGAAGTGATGCGTAAAAATCACCGCTCATGTGCACAGCCCCATAGAAATGAATGGGTCCGGATTTAGTGCGGGTGCAATGTGTCCACCTCACGCAATTGCACCCGCGCGGAAAACTTGCCCGTGTGAAAGGGGCCTTAGTGTGCATGTGCCGAGCCCTGTGACCATCACTGCATGACCAATCGTGAGATTTCGCAGAGTAACACTCTGACCAGGTGGGTGGAGCTGAATGAAGAAAAAGACATTGCAGAGTAGAGGGCAGACTGGAAGGGGCAAGCGGAGGTACTGGGAACAAGTGAAGAGGTGTGCTGGGGCTGTGCGAACCATTAATCACATCCCTCTGGGTGTACCAAACAAAGTTTATTTTCTGCCCTTTGGAAAGATGGGTAACCCTGACAAAGGTGTAATTTTCAAATTTGTACTATACTTTATTTACCTTTATAGTCTGTAATGCATGTCTAGATCTTGGGTGACAGATTCCATTTAAAATTAATATTGTTGTCTGGACAACATCTTTAACCCCTTAATGACCGGCTATTTTGCACCTTTGTGAGCAGGCTGATTTTTGGAAATCTGACGTGTCACTTTATGTGGTAATAAATTTGGAATGCTTTTACTTATCCAAGCCATTCTGAGATTCTTTGTTTTCTTGTGACACATTTTACTTCATGTTAGTGGTACATTTGTTTTACCTTTATTTATAAAAACATCCTAAGGGTACTTTCACACTAGCGTTAGAGTAATCCGGCAGGCAGTTACGTTGACAAATTCATTGAAATAACGTATCTGTCTCGCCGGTGTCATCCGGAAAAATGGATCCGATATTTATCTTTTTCACATTCTTAAAGGTCTGCATATTAGCAGACCGGAAAACCGGATCCGTTTTTCCGGAACACTTGGTACCGGATCCGGCATTAATACATTTCAATGGAAAATAATGCTGGATCCGGCATTTCGGCAAGTGTTCCAGAATTTTGGCCGGAGAAAAGCAGCAGCATGCTGCCGTATTTTCTCCTGCCAAATACCCTAACCCTGGGTTCAGACCTGAGCGTTCTTGAAACGCGCGTTTTGTCGCGCATTTCAGCGCGTTTTTGCAAATAGGAAACTCGCGTTTGTATGCGCGTTCTTGTGATTGACTACTGTGGTGTCAATCACAAAACGCGCGACAAACGCCCCAAAAAAAGCTCAAGTAGTTGTTTATGCGTCGGGCGTTTTACAGCGCGTTCAAACGCGCTGTAAAACCCTCAAGTGAGAACCAGGGCCATAGGAAAGAATTGGTTTTCATGTGTTGAGCGTTTTACAGCGCGTTTGAACGCACTGTAAAACGCTCAGGTGTGAACTTAGGGTAAAAGTGACTGAACTGAAGACATCCTGATGCATACTGAATGGAATGCTTTCCATTCAGAGTGCATTAGGACAAAACTGAAGCGTTTTTTAACGGCATTGAACCCCTAGGATGGAACTCAATACCGGAAAACTTTAACGCTAGTGTGAAATTTGTAATTTTCAAAATTTGAATTTCTCTGCTTTTAAGGCAGATAGTGATACCTCACAAAATAGTTATTACTTTACAGTTCCCATATGTCCACTTTATGTTAGCCTCATTTTGAAAATGTGATTTTATTTTTTAGGACATTAGAAGGCTTAGAATTTCAGAAGCAATTCTTAAAATTTTTACGAAAATTTCCCAAACCCACTTTTTAAGGACCAGTTCAGTTATGAAGTCACTTTATGGGGCTTAGGGTACTTTCACACTTGCGGCAGAGCGATCCGGCAAGCAGTTCCGTCGCCAGAACTGCCGGATTCGGCAATCTGCATGCAAACGGAAAGCATTTGAAGACGGAACCGGCTACGGATCCGTCTTACAAATGCATTGCGAAGAAGGGATCCGTCTCTCCGCTTATCATATGGAGAGACGGATCCGTTATATATTTTTTTCCACATTTTTTCCGGTGTGCGCATGCGCAGATCGGGAGGACGGATTTGGCATTGCAGTATTTTGAATCCGGCACTAATACATTCCAATGTGAAAAAATGCTGGATCCGGCATTCCGGAAAGTGTTCCGGAATTTTGGTCAGAGCTAAAACCGCAGCATGCTGCAGTATTATCTCCGTCCTGAAATGTCAAAAAGACTGAACTGATGACATCCTGATGCATCCTGAACGGATTTCTCTCCATTCAGAATGCATGGGGATGATCCTGATCAGTTCTTTTCTGGTATAGAGCCCCTATGACGGAACTCTATTCCGGAAAAGAAAAACGCAAGTGTGAAAGGACCCTTACTTAGTAGAAACCACCAATTAATGACCTAATTTTAGTAACTACACCCCTCAAGTTATTCAAAACTGATTTTACAAACTTGTTTAATCCTTTAGTTGTTCCACAAGAATTAAAGGAAAATGGCAGAACCCTGTCAGGCTTGCATACCATGGCAAGCCTGGATACCTGTGAAGGCGTCCGGTGGCTATGGTAACCATCGAGATGCTGCCACAGCAGAGCAGCGCCCGATGGGAGGGGAAGTGGTATCACTTCAAACCATCTGGACGCTGCCACAGCAGCGCAGCAGCCCAATGAGGTAGGGAGCTCCCTCCCCGCTTACCTCTTCCATACAGTGGTCCCTACGGACTGTGGCATGGAAGGGGATAAATGGCCAACATCAGTGCCAGCAGCGATGCCGGCCGTTACAGCAGAGCGTCAGCTGTATGTTACAGCTGACACTCTGCACACCGCTCGGCCATCCTTAATAATTTCAGGGGTGGGGACAGGGGGGCACCCTGATAATTAAGGGTGGGGGGTGGGGTCTGCTCGCCATCCTGAAATGGGGGGAGATCGGGGCATTATAAACATAACAGTGCAGCCCCGATCTTCTCACCACTCACTGATGAGATTGGAGCTGCGCAACTGACCAATCACAGCGATCCAAAGGCAGGGACACCGCTGATTGGTCGGTGACACCTTTACTTGCGGTGACACTTTGATCTCATGACATACTGCGGTCCCCAATGAAAATTGCGGTCCCCAATGCACGGAACGGCCGCAAAACAGCCGTGTGCATGAGGCCTTAACAAGGACCTTTCACCGGTCCTGATAATACAACCATCTGCATCCGTTATTAATGGATCCGGTTGTATTATCTTTAACATAGCCAAGACAAATCTGTCATGAACTCCATTGAAAGTCAATGTGAGACTGATCCGTTTTCTATTGTGTCAGATTGTGTCAGAGGATCTGTCCCCATTGACTTGCATTGTGGGTCATGACGGATCCGTTTTGCTCCGCATCCCAGGACGGAAAGCAAACTGCAGCATGCTGCGGTTTGCTCTCCGGTATGAGAACAGAATGCATTTTGGAGCATCCCGTTCTGTTCAGTTACGTTTTGTCCCCATTGACAATGAATGGGGACAAAACAGAAGCGTTTTTTTCCGGAATTGAGACCCTATTCCCAATACCGGAAAATAGAAACGCTAGTGTGAAAGTAGCCTAAGGGTACTTTCACACTTGTGTTGTGAGAATCCGGCAGGCAGTTCTGTCGCTGGAACTGCCGGATCCGGAAATCCGTGTGCAAACGGAAAGCATTTGTAGACGGATCCGAGTGCGGATCCGTCTAACAAATGCATTGAAACACCTGATCCGTCTCTCCGGTGTCATCCGGGAAAACGGATCCGGTATTTATTCTTTTTGCATTTTTAAAAGTCTGCGCATGCCCAGACCGGAAAACCGGATCTGTTTTGCCAGAACACTTGGTGCCAGATCCGGCATTAATGCATTTCAATAGAAAATAATTCCAGATCCGGCATTCCGGCAAGTGTTCCGGAATTTTGGCCGGAGAAAATACTGCAGCATGCTGCGGTATTTTCTCCGGCCAAATACCATAAGAGTGACTGAACTGAAGACATCCTGATGCATACTGAATGGATTGCTCTCCATTCAGAATGCATTAGGATAAAACTAATCAGTTTTTTTCGGATCAGTCAGTTTTCCGGAAAACTTTAACGCAAGTGTGAAAGTACCCTAAGGGTGCATTCACTTCACCGTTTAGCTTTCCGTTCTTCTGATCCGTCAGAAGAAGAGAGAGAGGGGGCAAAAAAACAGAATCCTGTAAAAACAAAAAACGGATCCTGTTGCATCAGTTATGCATAGGATCCGTTTTTTACATTATCCAGTAAAATTTCAAAAATTTGTCTAAAAAATGGATCTCAGATCGAAATGGCTCAAACGGATGACAACTGATGCAACAGGATCCGTTTTTTTACAGGATCCTGTTTTTTTTTCTCTCTTTCTCTATTCTTCTGACGGATCAGAAAAACAGAAAGCTAAACGGTGATGTGAATGCACCCTAAGGGTACTTTAACACTTGCGGCAGGACGGATCCAACAGACTGTTCACTCTGTCGGATCTGTCCTGCCGCCGGACTGCCGCTTTGTGCCAACTGACTATAATGGGGGTAGAGTTACGGCGCAGTACGGCAGTGCACCGTGAGAGGCTGCCGGACTAAATGTCAGAAATGTTGTAGTTTTAGTCTGGCGGCCTCTCGCCGTGCACTGCCATGCTGCGCCGCAACTCCACGCTCGCCCCATTATAGGGGTGAGCAGCCTGTCAGATCCGTCCTGCCACAAGTGTGAAAGTACCCACTGTCACACTTGCGTTGTTTGATTCCGGCAGGCATGTCATTTTTTCTGACTCATCAGGCATTTTTCAGACTGATCAGGATCAGGATTGCAATACCGGATCCGATGACGTGTCATCCGGCAAAACGGATCCGGTTTTTATTTTTTTTCACATTTTTAAAGGTCTGCGCATGCGCACTCTGGAATGCTGGATCTGTCAATGCAGTAATTTTAATCCTGGATCCGGCACTAATACATTTCAATGGAAATTAATGCCAGATCTGGCATTCCGGTATGTCTTCCGGAATTATGGACGGAGATAATACCGCAGCATGCTGAGGTATTATCTCCGGCCAAAACGCCAGACATCCTGATGCATACTGAACGGATTTCTTTCCATTCAGAATGCATTAAGATATATCTGATCAGGTTTTTTTCCGAGGACGGAACTCAATGCCGGAATAGAATAACGCTAGTGTGAAAGTACCCTAAGCTGTGCACGAGGCACAGCTCAGCAGGGAGCGTGTCAAAATCCCATTCACCCTAATAGAATCTCTATTAGGCCTCTTGCACACGACCGTATGCCATCCGAGACATACGGTCCGTGAGCGGGTCATATGTCCCGGAGTGACATTGATCTTGCGCACGGGAGCGCACAGCATCATAGATTACAATGTTGTGCTGTGCACATCGGGCTGCCTGCGGAACTATTGCCCCACACTCATGAGCGCGGGACAATAGCCCTGCAGGGCGGACCAACGTGCACAGCATCATTGTAATCTCGGAGGACATACGGTCGTGTGCAAGAGGCCTTAGGGTGAATGGGATAAGGATCAAAAATTCCTAAGTTCTAGCTCCCTAAAGGTATTGTAAAAAAAAAAAAAAGTAAAAAAAAAACAAAACATTAAAATATTTAGATTTCTTTCTCAATTTTACATACAAAAATATATAAACAATAAAAAATAGACAGGTAATTATGAAAATATTAAAATATTTTCCTGTGCAGTGTACACTTTAATGGAAAAAAATAACATGCGATTCACCATTTTTTGGTCACCCACAAAAATCGAATAACAGATCAAAAAGTTGTATGCACCCTAAAAATGGTACCAAGTATGCAAAAAAAAACAAGCTCTCATAAAGCTTTGTGGGCAGATATGTTTTAAGGCCGATTTATTGGCCTGTATTTGTGGGACGGGCGATGCTGACTATATCTGGCCGGGCGTCCACTCCCACAATGAACGTCGTTTCCAGCGTTTGGTGTGGGAGCTCTTCATACCATCCTCAGGGAGTAACAAGGGTGCAGCACTATACGGCAGTTCCAGGCCCCGACTTTCTACGGTCTAGATAAGTAGCTGCACTCATCCAGCAGCATCGTTGGTTTAAGTCCGGCCGGAGGTGTGTAGGCTCCCCGGTAAGGGGGAGCAGCACCGCACCGGAGCGGTCTGCCAGGGAGCCTCGCTCTGCTCCCCACGCGGCATGACACGTAGGACGCAGGGTACAGCGAGTGCCTGTACGATAAAGTATTGCACAGGCCGCTGTGCTGTTAGACAGGCAGGGGGGAGGGGGAGGGGGGGACAAATTAGGCTTCAGCGTGTTGTTTCTATCCAGGGGACGCACAGGTGAAATCACTCAGCAAGGTGAAGTGAGTAGTAAGGTTCTGGAAGGGTGTGTGTTAAAAAAAAAGGAAAAAAGTGTGTTATAAATTAAATGACTATAAAAAAAACACATATTTTTATTATGGGGAAGGGACATTGAGTCTAGTGTTCTAGACAGGGTATGTTAGGCTTCTTAATATGGCTTAAGTGTAAGATTACACTATGTGGAAAGCACGTCACACAGGAGTCGCTTACAAGGGTTACTCGACCATGTATTCAGCTCTGCTCCGCAGCTGGCTGTCATGTGTTTTCCAAAAATATAGTTCCTCACGCAGAGCTACTAGTGAGGTGGAGTCCATAGGATGCACTGTGTCTGTTTTAGTCATTATCTCTTCCCGCACTATTCAGGCATGCACTCACCTCTGCCCCTGTGATCTGCTGGCTGGGTTCCACAGACACGTATAGTTGTGGCTCTGGCGCCCTTTATGTGGCCACAGCTGAAAGCGCGGGCAGAGTGTGAGTTCAGGCTCCAGTGTTAGTTTAAAAAAAATAAAAAAATAAAAAAATATATATATATGTGTGTTTAGTTTATATGTATATATATATATATATATATATCTCCATATATATATAGGGGCACTGTTAGGATGTTAGTCCGCACTGCGGACTCGGCGCCAGATTCCGAATAGGGCTGCGGTTGACGCACTTTTTTGGCACATGTATTCGACTCGTTATTTCATCAGTTCACCATGATACCACGTTAGTGGCATTGGTAAAGGTTAAAGGGTTTCTTACGTTTATCTCTCCAGGATCAAGTGTTTATATATGCCTTGATGATTAGGCGATTGCTGACTTTCCATGTAGGATCACTTTCTCAGGCATTAGGTATACAATAATTCTCCTAGTTTCCTGAGGCCACGTAAAACTCCGGTTTTGCTGCCACTGGCTAGCTGATGGGTGGCCGAGTGAGGTTGGTTAATCCCAGGTTTCACAGATTTCAGCCTTGTTTGAACTTTATCCTATAATGGCAACTGTGCATGCAGGGGGTCGGGAAAGGGCTGGTTGCAAAGTGTATGTTTATGTCAATGTCGGGGTCATGGATATTTGATTAACGGCTTGGTCCAACTGATATCTTTTGTTAGGCGTCGGGTGCTACTCTCGTTACTACACCAATTTCATTACACACGTTCATGTACCGGAATCCAAAATATAGCAGCCGATGCTAATTCTCTTTCCACAAGTTTCCCGAAGCGGACATCTACGGTGCCAAAATGCCTCGGTAGGCTTCCCTACTTCCGATCCAATTACCCTGACTACAGCTCGCTCATTGGTAGCCAAATCACAATTGGAGGTTGTAATAAAGCTCTTTGATCAAGTTTGTTGTCCTTTTTGGCCCCTTCAGGCGTCCCCTCAGCGTTGCGGTTCCAGCATAAATCTAACCGCTTTTAGGTATCCAGTAGGTAGGGGTCATTCCTTTATGTTTAGCCCCGTGGCTGTCAGAAAATGGCGATGCAAAGAAATTTAGATTTTTTTAAAGAGTTTTTATTTTTTAAAATAGTAAAAAAAAAACTAGACAAGTATACTAGCGTATTGAGATGCAGAATAAGGACGTTATGTCATTTTTAGCATGCAGTGAACACCGTAATATCAAAAACCCAAAACAAAAGTGGGCCTGATACTTAAGGGGTTAATCCTATGGTGACCGATCATTTCACAGACATGGCCATACATATTTTACTGCATATTGGCCATTACCTGCATCATGGCATCATTAGAAGGATTCGAATTTTAAAAGCAATTTTTCAAATTTTCAAGAAAATTTCCAAAACCATTTTTTTAAGCACCAATGCAGTTATAAAGTGATTTTGAGGGCTTACGTAATCAAACCACCCATAAATGACTCCATTTTAGAACCTAAACAAATCAATTTATTCAAAACTGATGTTACAAACTTTGTTAACCCTTTAGGTGTTCCACAAGAATTAAGGGAAAATGGAGGTGAAATTTCAAATTTTCTATTTTTTTTTTTTTGCAGATTTTTCATGTTAATCAATTTTTTTCTTGCAACACAGCAAGGGTTAACAGCAAAATAAACCTCAATATGCATTACTCTGATTCTGCAGTTTACAGAAATACCCAATATGTGATAGTAAACTGCTGTATGGGCACATGGCAGTGGTCAGAAGGAAAGTAGCACCATATGGTTTTTGGAGACAGACTTTGCTAGAATGGTATTTGGGCACCGTTTTGGATTTGAAGAGACCCTAACGTACCCCTACAGTGGAAACCCTCAAAAAGTGACCCCATTTTGGAAACTACACCCTTCAAAAACTTTGACCCCATAAGTGTTTGGGTGTGAAAATGAAAAGTTTAATTCTCTTACAAAAAAATGTCTCTTTAGCCCCAAATTTTTAATTTTCACTAGGGGTAATGCAGTGACTGGACACCCTAGGGGATGATGTGCGTGAGCGTACTAGTGATGAGGTGCCGAGGATAGTATTACTCACGGTTAAGCTGTCCCTTGGGGCAGGCGTGCAGTGGATGGGAAGACAGCACAAAATCCTCTGGGGCACTCTCGGTTGCAGGGAACACCAGCCAGATGTTGATTGAGGTGCCCTTGATGGTACTTGGTGTTTAGGATGCTTTGGCGGCTGAGCCCCTGTGTTCGTGACGCCAGCACCGTAAGGCGCACTTAAGAGATGGAGCAGAAGAATGAGCAGTGAGGCAGTGGTTAAACCAATCAGGAACTTTACTCATCAGATGTAGTAAGGCATCAATCTCATCACTTTGTCTTTCAAACAGATGGCAAAGGTAGTAATGCTGTAAATCCACATTAGCAGGCTCCTTTAGTTGAAGTATATAGGTTAGCTCCAGCTCACTTTAGTAGGGGAAGCTTGCTTACTTGTACTTAGTTTCTGATGTTGATCTGTTCACTCAACCTTGTAATAGTTTAGATCCTCTGTAAATAAGTATTCCGACAGATGACCTTTCTGTCCTTAATTATGGTGGGCAGCTTGTAGCTTAGAATCTCCCCACCAAATGCAAAGGTGACTAAAACCTGATAAATGGCAGTTATCTTACTTTGTCTATATTCTTTAGTTCAGTAATCCAACAACCCCAGGGTGATCTCCCTCACGGCAGGCAAACACTCTGCCTTGTTATTTGTACAGGTTGTGGTCTTCAGAGTAATAATCCACTTGGTACCACAGAAGGGTAATCTACAGTGTAGGATCATATAGTCCTAATCCCAGACTCAATTGTTGAGGTAAATTGGTTTCCCTGGGCTAGGCCCAGGAGGACAGAGACAAGCCAGTCTCCTCTCCTTCCTCCTAACTCCTCCACTCTACTCTCAACTAACTCTAACTTTCTGTAACAGTGCCTATCTTCCATATCATCCTTCTTCTCCTCTCACTTTTTCAAACTTAACATGGATAAAACAGAATTCATCATCTTTCCCCCATCTTGCTCAACCACCCCAACAGATCTATCGATCACAATCAATGGCTGCACACTCTCCCCGGTCAACCAAGTGCGCTTCGCGCATCCGCCTTTGAGTCTGCGAAAATGCTTGTACATGCCCTCATCATCTCCTGCCTAGACTACTGCAACATTCTCCTCTGTGGCCTTCCATCTAGCACTCTCGCACCACTCCAATCTATCCTCAACTCTGCTGCCCGACTAATCCACCTCTCACCCTGTTACTCCTCTGCCTCTCCCCTCTGCCAGTCTCTTCACTAGCTCCCCATTGCCCAGCGAATTCAGTTCAAAATACCAACCAATACATACAAGGCTGTCCACAACCTGTCCCCTCCCTACATCTCTGAGCTACTTTCCCGATACATCCCTACACGCAATCTCTGATCCTCACAGGATCTCCTTCTCTCCTCTTATCACCTCTTCCCACAATCGCCTCCAATATTTCTCCTGTGCATCCCCCATACTCTGGAACTCGCAACTCCAACATATAAGACTCTAACCTCTTCAGACAAGCCTACAACCATTGACCCTGTTGCCCCTATACTGCCATAACTAGCCCTACCCTCTCCTACTGTGTCCTCCTCCCATACCATGTAGATTGTAAGCCCTCACGGGCAAGGACCTCTCTCTTTCTGTACTAATTTGTAACTCGTCTTGTTCATGCTTAGTGCAATTATCTGTATTATGTTTGTATACCCCTTTTCATATGTACAGCGCTATGGAATGAATGGCGCTTTAATAATAAATAATAATAATAATAATAATAACAGCTGTATATAACTAGTGTGATAGTGATAGTGGTGAAAATGTATAGTGCGTGTTACCAGCCTTAAATATGGATTTAGCAGCAAAGGCAAAGAAATAGTGCAAAATGACATTATAATAAAGAACAATTTGGAGTGGACCATACACACATATGTGGGACACTATAGTAACAGAAGAAAAAGCATCCCATAATTTTTTATCCATTTTCTCCTGAATACGGCAACACCCCATATGTGGTGGTAAACTGCTGTGGGGCACATGAAAGGACTCAGAAGGGGAGGTGCGCTATATGGCTTTTGCAGTACAGATTTTGATAGATTGGTTTATGTGCGCCATTGGTTTTTATTTTTTGAGCGATTGTCTTACGTGGGGGTGCATTTTTTGCAGGATGAGGCGACATTTCCACTGGTACCCTTTTGGCGTACATATGACTTTTTGATCACTTGATATTACACATTTTGTAAGGTGAGGTGACAAAAAATGACTGTTCTGGCACAGTTTTAATTTATTTATTTTTATAGCATTCATCTGAGGGGGCATATCATGTGATATTTTTATAGAGCAGGTTGTTACAGACGCGGCGATACCTAATGTGTCTATTTTTTTTATTGTTAAGTTTTATACTATAAAAACATTTTTGTCAAGAAAAATATCTTGTTTTTGTGTTGCCATATTTTATTTTTATTTTTTTGAGCGATTGTCTTATATAGGGTATCATTTTTTGCTGGATGAGATGATGGTTTGATTGCTACCATTTTGGGGTACATGAGACTTCTTGATCGCTTGGTATTACACTTTTTGTGAGGCAATGTGACTGAAAATGGCTGTTTTGGAACTTTTTTGTTTGTTTATTTTTTACATGTTCACCTGACGGGGTGGATCATATGAAATTTTTATAGAGCTGGTTAATACGGAAGCGGCGATACCTAATGTCTTTTCTTTTTTTGTAAACACAAATAGCCCGGCTCACAGTTATTTGCATGTGCCTTTACTTATTTTGCTAACAATAAAAATACATTTCATACAATTCACAAAATATACATTCCACATAAAAAAATGATTGAAATAAAAATTATTTCAGTGATCCCAATCTTATAAATGCGGAGCTCACGCATATAATAAAAAACTTTTATTAAAAAGCAGTTGGTGCTCTTTTAATAATCGCTTGGGGTCGGATTTATAGTTTCATATTACTATTGATGGAACAACCTAGAAGTACGTTTTATTATCTGCCTACGTTTTTGTTATTGGGTGGTTTATAATGCTATAATGAGGCAGACACCTTTTGATTTGCTACTGATGGGTGTTTAGATTATTTATAAACACCTACTGTATCTGGTCCTCTTATTGCTGTAGCAAATAATTCACAGTCAGTTTGAGCCAGATGTCGATTATCTCTACATATGATCAGTAGATTAGCTGTTGGTTAGTGTTTAGGATGTTAATAAAAACACTTATTTAGTTCAGTTACAATGAGGGTACGTTCACACGACGACAATTGTCGCGCGACAAAAAGTCGCACTATTGTCGCGCGACAATTTTTATAATGGGAGTCTATGGTGTCGCAGTGCGACATGCGACATGCTGCGACTGCGACACGACAGTCGGCAAAAATCCATCCGGGATGGATTTTTTGCGACTGTTGTGTCGCAGTCGCAACTATGTCGCATGTTGCGCGTCGTGACTCCACCATCGAACTCCCATTATAAGTGTCGCATGCGACATTATATGTGACATCAATGTCGCGCTACAAATGTTGCAGTGTAGTGGTTCCCAAATTGTCGCGCGACTTTTTGTCGCGCGACAATTGTCGTCGTGTGAACGTAGCCTAAGGCTGCTGGTCAACGGTTCAATTGGTGAGTAGGTTAGATGTTGTCTCATACATTCTGTTTGGTTGTGTGTTACAAATGTATCTGAATAGTCACTGTGTTAATGCAGCCCTTAGTGTACTCACATAGCGTTTGCTACTTGTATGTCACCTCCATGTGGAACCTGTTTTGTCCATATAGGGCCCACACTCAACAATAAGGACACTTAGTATTGTGCCATTTACTTTCTTCTGCCTTTAGGCACTGTGTGTGAGTTAGGCTAGATGCAGACGTCCCTTAAACCCGGATGTGAGCAGTCCGTGGTAATGCGGGCTGGATTTGTTCTTTACAGCCGGAGCGCACAGCGTCATTGGTTGCTATGACGTCATGCGCTCCCTGCTGCCGCTGCACTACAGTAATACACTGGTATGATCTATACCAGTGTATTACTATCCTGCAGCGGCGGCAGGGAGCGCACATCATAGCAACCAATGACGCCGTGCGCTCCAGCTGTAAAGAACAAATCCAGCCCGCATTACCACGGGTTTAACGGACGTCTGCATTTAGCCTAACTCACTATTCTATTGAAACAGCCCGTTCATGGTTTAATCACATCGCCTCTTGCTGGGGTGCTCTACGCTGAACGTGCGCTTTCGCCGGCTTTGTCTTCCATCAGGTGTTTTTTGGGGCATGCGCTCAGAGATGCCCGGGACACCGGCGCTTTGCTGCAAATTGATCCTTTACTGAGAGCTTTGATTGTAACCAGGCCTCTAGGTTTCCATTCACGTTAGTCAACCAACTTTTATTTTTTATTATGTAAAAAAAATTTTTTTTTACTTTTTATTTTTAACCTCAACTTTTGGGGGTCTGATCCTCGCTACAATACATGTGTATTGTAATGCATTGGCTGTAATACACTGACAGCCTGCTTGCCTGTGAGACCCAGGGGGCTGGGTCTCACAGGCTTCCATGGAATCATAATTCAAAAAACTCCAGTGCAAGTTGCGGTTTTGATGTTTTATTTCGGTTTTAAAGAGCAGCTTAAGTGTACAGTAGACGTACAGTGTAACGTTTCGGCCACTACTAGGCCTTCATCAGACTTTTGCTGCGCTGTAGTGGAGGATACCAGGACGGAAGGCAGGGATTCTGCAGGACAGTGCCTGCTCGGGATAAACGGAGGCCTCCGCAGAATCCCTGCCTTCCGTCCTGGTATCCTCCACTACAGCGCAGCAAAAGTCTGATGAAGGCCTAGTAGTGGCCGAAACGTTACACTGTACGTCTACTGTACACTTAAGCTGCTCTTTAAAACCGAAATAAAACATCAAAACCGCAACTTGCACTGGAGTTTTTTGAATTATGATATCACTTTGGGGTGGGAACCCTACTTCCAGTCGCGGAGAAAACATCCCGAGTGCCACAACGTTTATTTAGGCTTCCATGGAAGGCAGAACGATTCCTATGGAAGGCATCGGGCTGCCTCCCCAGCCATCGGGTCCCCGTCACCGCAGCGCAGGGACCCGATGAGGGTGGGGAGGGAGTTCCCTCCACACATCACACAGTCAGCGCTGACTGCCGCATGGCAAAGGTTAAAGCGCCGTCGTCTGTGTTATCACCAGTGCCGGAGCATAAAGCTGGGGTTTGGCTGTCAGTGACTGCTGGACCCCTGCTGCTGGTCGGGCGGGCGCAGCTCCTGCCACCGTCTGATCAGCATGTTGTACCTATGCGGCGTTAGGTGGCAAGTCACATCTGGCAGCGCCATACATGTGCAGGTTAGGAAGCGGTTAATGTGTTCACAGAGAAATGATTTTCCACAGGTAATAGGTCAGAGAAAAAATGATGGAGACATGCATTACTTTGGTCAGTGAAGCAGACCAAACATGCCCATTGAAGTCTACAGGTCCATTGGTGGGAGATGCTCTGGAAACTAATTTTTAACCAAGCAGTGTCCATAGATTACAGATGACACAGGGAGGGCAAAAAACGGACACAGGGACCAAACACAGATCCTTCACGGATATCTTCAGGGATGAAACACAAACAGATTTTGAACGAATGTGAGGCAGACATGGAAATGTGAATGAGACCTTAGAATTGTGAAGAGAGAAGATGCCTGCTAAGATATGTAGAAATGAATTGCTGAATTTGGCCTGGGATAAAGTGAAACTATCCCAAAGGACAATATGGGATCAATATCACTCAACCCTGGATAAACAATTGATATCCAGCATTGGTGCCATACTGCTAGCTATTCGTGTGACCTCAGGCATGGAAACAAAGGAATGATTGTTACTTCCAATTTAGGCCTCTTGCACACGGGCGTCATGTTTGACGCCCGGATAAGATGCGGGTGCGTTGCGGGAATCGCCGCGATTTTTCCGCGCGTGTGCTAACGTTTGTAGTGCGTTGAGCACGCGCGTGAAAAAATCCGCATGCTTGGTACCCAGACCCGAAGTCAGACTTCATCACTGAAGTCTGGTTTCGGGATGAGTATTCTGTATGTGTAATTATTTTCCTTTATAACATAGTTATAAGGGAAAATAATCGCATTCTAATTACAGAATGCAATGTTCCCGGGCTTTAAAGGGTTAAAAATAATAAAGAGTTAACTTACCTTCTCCCATTGTACGCGCAGAGCCCCAGAACGTCGTCTCTCTTGATAGTTTGGCTGCTTGAGGACCTGTGGTGACGTCACAGGGTCACATGGTCCAATCATAGAAGCATTTGAGTGGACCATGTGACCCATGTGATCCCTGTGACATCACGGCAGGTCCTTCATCGAACATCTGTTGTTCGATGAAGGACCTGCCGTGATGTCACAGGGATCACATGGGTCACATGGTCCACTCAAATGCTTCTATGATTGGACCATGTGACCCTGTGACGTCACCACAGGTCCTCAAGCAGCCAAACTATCAAGAGACGACGTTCTGGGCTCTGCGCGCACAATGGGAGAAGGTAAGTTAACTCTTATTATTTTTAACCCTTAAAGCCCGGGACATTGCATTCTGTAATTAGAATGCGTTATTTTCCTTATAACTATGTTATAAAGGAAAATAATAACGATCGAGTCCCCATCCCGATCGTATCCTAGCAACCATGCGGAAAATCGCAACGCATCCGCACATGATTGCGGATGCTTGCGATTTTCCCGCATCCCCATTCACTTCTATGGGGCCTGCGTTGCGTGAAAATCGCAGAATATAGAACATGCTGCGATTTTCACGCAACGCAAAAGTGATGCGTGAAAATCACCGCTCATGTGCACAGCCCCATAGAACTGAATGGGTCAGGATTCAGTGCGGGTGCAATGCGTCCTCCTCACGCATTGCACCCGCGCGGAAAACTCGCCCGTGTGAAAGGGGCCTAAGACACAGAGAAGAGGGACAATAAGGAAGGAGCCAGGAAAATAAACCAAAGACAAGGGAGGGTGGGGCGAGGAAAAGGCACACATGGAGAAGTTTAGTGAAGTAACTACAGGTTTACAATGGAGAAGAGTAAGAAAAAAATTATAGTAACTGCAGGAAATGGAGAAGTGAGAAAAGAAATAAAGGAGAAGTAAGTCGGCAAAGTGATGACAGAAAATGAGAAATAAGTGCTAGTGAGAGAGAGTATAGCTATAATGTATGAGGAGAGAGACAAACAATTATAATGCATGAGGGGAAACACTGCAGATATGACAAGTAGCAAAAAGAAACAGCACAACTATAGTATTTCAAGGAAGGGGCACCAGTCATGAGGACACACTCATCTGAAGACGCACAAAAAAAGTATGTGCAAAGGCACGTGACATTTCTTATAATGATAGTCTATGGTGTCACACTGACTGTATAGCTCTAGCCCTAGTTTTATCTCTGATGGGTATTGTCCACTTCACATTTTTGTCCCACATTTAACGTATACATTAACCCCTTAGTGACCCCCAATATGCCTATTTATAGGCGATCACTAAGGGCCTAGGCCAGGCTGCTGCCTTTTTAAAGCCGTCTAATCTCTGCGCTGCATGAGTCTCCAGGTAGTGAAGCTCAATGGCTTGGCTCTCTTATGACAACTTGGCTCCCGCTCTAACGGCCCGGATTGGCAAAATGGCTGACCCAGCAACCTGTAGCGATCACTGCATCTAAGTGGTTTCAGAGGGCTCACAATGTCTGTACTCCGCAGCTGCGGGTCCAGCCGCGGCCCCAGGCATGCGTTCAGTGTATGCCTATTAGGTCCAAAGGTATGGCTTAATATATTGTCAGTTTCATACATATGTAGTGCAGTGTATTATGTAATTTATTGGAGGATTGCATGTCAAAGTCTCCTTGTGGGACTCATAAGTGGTTATAAATAAAAGCCGTTTCATTAAAAAACACACAGACATCTTTTTTCCTTTTAGAAAAAGAGTTTTTATTGTCCCAAAGTAGTAAAACCTAAAAAAGAACTCGTATATATACACACACCACCTTATTTTCTGCTTTATAAGACGCACTTAGGGGAAAAATGGCAGTAAATGAATACTAATATGCAGGAGGAGCAGGTACCGGTGACTGTAGCATTGCTAGTGCTTGCAGTACTCACTGCAAACTGGTCTTCTCTGCGTACAGCGTCAGGACGCCGTGAGTGCACTATGACACGACCTTGTACGCAGTCAGGTCCCTAGGCAGTGCGGCCTAGAGAAGCGAATACTGCAGGAGAGAGAGCGCCGGACCTCGAAGAGTGGCAGCAGAACAGGAGAGGGAAGTTAATTCATTTATCCCTGATGGGGGTCTGATCTGATACGTGGGTCTTATCTGAGGTCTGATGGGGGTATGATCTATGGTCTGATGGGGGCCTTACTTCAGCTGTGATGGGGACTTATTTGATATGAGTATCTGATCTGAGCTCTGGTGGGGGTCTGATCTGAGGTCTGATATGGGGGTCTAATGAAGATTGAAGGTCTAATTTTGGGCATCTCATGAAAAAAATTGTTTTTCTTATTTTCCTCCTCTTAAGCCTAGATTTGTTGTAGAAAGCGAAAAAATACAGTGTGTATATATATATATATATATATATATATATATATATATATTTGTCTTGCAAAAAAACAAGCCCTCATACAGCGAACTAAAAAAGTTGTAGCTCTTGGAAGCGTGTTTCTCGACCATGAGTCAATGACTGCGCAATGGCCACAAGATCTGATGACACTCTAAGGGCCTCACACGGTGGAATTGTGGCACGGACATAGACGCCACACATCCATTGGAGGAGTTTTGGTGCTGCCTCCCATTATTTTCAATGCTTGCGCCCGGCAATTTAAACAGGTCTCTTCTGGGCACAGTATGTGGACAGCTGGCATGAGTGTCCACTTGTGCTTTAACTCCATTCTATGGCGCTAAGCCATGAGCGGGTCCATGGCATCCAAAGTGAATAACCGTGGCAGAAACCATGGTGGCTTCTGCTGCTATGTGGCACCTTAAGTGGTCTTTTCTGATGTAGATTCTATGTGGAGGATTCCATTTTTTCTGCATCAGATATGAGGTTTTTGTGTATTATAGTAATTTATGACAGTCAGTTCGTATCTGATCATGAAGCTATTGCATTGTACTCACATAATCAAATAGGACTGACTGTATGATTAATTACTATGATACAGCCAGTTCAGGTCAGGGAGACGCAGCTGACACATGAACCGTGTGAAGCCCTAATGGTCTGAGCAGGTGGGCCGGTGCAAGGATTTTTGCCGCCCTAGGCAAAGATCCATTTTGCTGCCTCCCCGCCATGTCACTCACACGCTGACAGACACGCACACACTGACGGACACGCACACACTCACTGAACGACACACACTGACAGACATACAATCACTCAGATACTCACTGACAGATAGGCATACACACTCACTGACAGACACACACTCACTCAATGACAGACACACATACACTCACTCACTGACAGACACACACAGGCAGACACTCACCTCCCTGGGGTCCAGTGTGGTGCAGCTCCTCAGTCCTCCAGCACACCGTTTAGTATGCTGGGGCCGGAATGACGTCATATTCCGGCTCCCGGCATCACAGAGGGCGCGCAAGGGAGGAGTGGGGAGCTATACCATAAAAAAGTATTGATACTCGATACCATGCGAAAAAAATTAAACGCCCAAAAAACGCCACGTGCATTCCACATTTTATGGAACCGCCGGCTCATAATACAACAGTCCTATCCTATTTTTGGGGGGGACAAGGCGACTAAAAGAAAATGGCGAATCGTGAATTTTTTGTCTTCTTTTTTTTCTTTTACAGCGTTCACCGCATAAAAGAGGATTTTTTAATAGTTTGGACTTTTGAGACGCGGCGATATGTAATATTTTATTTATTTATTGTTTATATAATTTTATATGTAAAATTGGTAAATGGGGTGATTTATACTTAATATTTTGGTGCACTTTTTTTAAACTTTCTTTACAGTTTACTTATTAACTTAGGGGCTAGAACCTGGGATCATTTTCACCCTATTCACCCTGATAGAGCTCTATCAGGGTGAATAGGATCTCACAGTCTCCCTGCTGCCCTGTGCTCTGTGCACACAGTGGGGAGCTGACCATGGCAGCCAGGACTTCAGTAGCATCCTGGTTGCCATGGTAACCGATCGGAGCCCCAGTATTACACGATCAGAAGAGAGGACATGAGGGGACCCTGTGGCCACTGCCACCAATGATATCAATACTGAAGTGGGGGGGGGGGAGGGAGATATTGAAGGGCGCACTGGCCACCAATAATGTATTTTAATACTGGGGACAGGGGGGCGCACTGGCCACTAATGTTTTAATACTGGGGGCGGGCGCACTGGCCACCAATGTCTAGTAATGTTTCATATACAAATGGAGGCAGAAATAACACTGCCGGCACCTGCCTGTGACAGAGCACTGCGATCAGAGGCAATTAATTCCTCAAGTGCGGCACCTGAGGGGTTAATTGCCTCCGATCGCAGCGCTATGTCACAGGCAGGTGCCGGCAGCCTGTGTCTTCTGCCTGCATTTATATATGAAACGTTACTCGTCATTGGTGGCCAGTGACCCCGCCTCCTCCTCCCGTCTCTCTTAATTGGTGGCAGTGCGCCCGCCCTTCCTCCTCCGGTCTCTTCATTGGCAGCGCGGCTACGGAGGGAGGGAGACACTGCCTCCTTCTCTCCGTGCTGCTGAGGAGAACATGGCCGCGCTGAGAGCGGCGCAGCCACGTTCTCTGATACTGGGCTGTGCGGCAGCGCAGCCCAGTATCGATAAAATACTAATCCTGGTATCAAGCTCGATAACAGAGAAAAGTATCGATTGGGTATCGAAACTTCGATACCCGAAACAACCCTAGTGTGAAGGGAAAGAGACATCCTGATGTGCAGAGGAGACAGACACAGGGGTCCAGAATTACTAAAGGCTGTCTGGACCTGCACCAGATTTCTCGCAGTTCCTCAGGGTGGACGGTAAATATGGTACGGGGTAGACACTTTTCTCTGACTCCATACCAACTATTGCTTGGCTTACTTTACGCATATTATGGCCCCATCCTACTTTCCACTAAGCTCCACCTCTTTCCACTAAGCTCCACCTCTTTTCAAGGTGTAGAAGCTCTAGATGGATCCATTTTGTGCCACCTTTTTAGACAGATTTGTGGCATAGGTGCATTAGTAAATATAGGCCAGCATGTGAGGAGAAAAGAGACAGCATAGGTATCATTTATGAGGAAAAAGACAGGAGATACAATGTGTGAGTGGAGAAGCAGCAGTCATCATGTGGGAGAGGAGAGATAACCAAGCTATTAAGAGGAAAGAGACAGTCCAGTTATATGTGAAAAAGACTGCACAGTTAGGGCTTGTTCACGTGACCGTGCCGTGTTTTGCAGTCCGCAAAACACGGATGCCGCCCATAAGCCTTCTGCAATTTGTGAAACGGACGTCCCTTTATAGAAATCCCTATTATCTGCAAAACTGATAATTTTTTACGAGGCCACGGAACGGAGTGCTGTCCACATCTTTTCAGGCCCCAATGAAGTGAATGGGTCCGCACTCGAGCAGCAACCAAACCACAATCATGTGAACGAGCCCTTATAATGTACCAGAGCAGAGAGACAGCACAACTATAGCAAGTGAGAGGAGAGACAGGACATTAAACAAAATTGGATAGAGACTGTTAAATTGTACAAAGGGAAAGCCAGCACTTAAGCCCCTTCAGACAAGCGAGAATTCTGCGCGGGTGCAATGCGTGATGTGAACGCATTGCGCCCGCACAGAATCTGGACCCATTCATTTCAATGGGTCTGTGGACATGAGCGTTGTTTTTCATGCATTACTTTTGAATTGCGTGAAAATCCCAGCGTGTTCTATATTCTGCGATTTTCACTCAACGCTGGTCCCATAGAAGTGAATGGGGCTGCGTTAAAAACGCATCGCATCCGCAAGCAAGTGCGGATGCGCTTTTCACGGATGCCATGCTAAGAGATGTTGTTTCTACACATTCAGTTTATCGCGTGCATGCAAAACGCAGTAAATCGCATTGCCCCTGCGCAATAAAAGCTGAACGCGATCGCAAACAAAGCTGAATGATTTTGTTTGCGAAATCGCACAGTTTTCACTGAACGCATCCAGACACTCTCGTCTGAGAGGGGTCTTATAGTCTGAAGAGAGACAATGCAAGGATGATATACTGTATATATAATGTATAACAGACAGAACAGACATGTGTGAGGAGAAAGAGACAGCACAGCTATAATGCGCGAGGATAAAGAGACAGCACAGCTACAATATGTGACTAGAAAGAGACAGCATACCTATAATGTGAGGGGAAAGAGCACAACTACTACAATATGTGAGGAGAAAGAGACAGCACATCTACAGTATATGAGAGGAAAGAGACAGCATAACTATGTGAGAATAAAGAGAAAGCACAGCTATGCGAGGATAAAGAGACAGCACAGCTATGAGGATAAAGAGACAGCACAGCTATGAGGATAAAGAGACAGCACAGCTATGAGGTGTGGGAACAAGCTGGCATTTAGATGTAGGAAAGACTTGGGAGCACTAAGAGGGAAAGGTATTCTAAAAGCCGAGGGAACAAATCACAGAGCCAGAGGGGCGGTGAGGCGAGGAGAGGGGGGTGCTGTGCTCGGGCTCACCCCCTAACAGGTCCCCCAGTGTGAGCGGAGAGACGAAGGCAGGAGGAGATGCTGCGAGGAGACTCCAGAGAGACGGCTGCCTGAGACTGTCACCAAGAGAGAGCACTGCAGGACACCGGCTCAGAGGCTCCCGCATAGATATGTGACTGCACAGCCGCAGCAAGACATGGTGAGGGGGCACTAGCCTGTCCGCCACGGTCTCCCGCCCCGACTGCCCTGCAGCTTCTGTCCCTTCTTCCTATTTCTTTGTTTCCGTCTCCATCCCTAAATCTGTTTCCAATTTCCCCATATCTGCGCTCAGCTCCATGTACTTCCTATGGGGACTCCTGACTTTCCGTCTGAGGTGAGGGGAGTTCTGTGAGTTTAGGGCAGTACACTAAGGTCTGCTCCATCTGTCTCACTCCTGGCAGAGAACTATTGGCCTCCTTATCGCAGCTGGCACCCATCTGTCCGGGGTAGCGGAATGTTACCTCAGCGCTGCCCTCTCATCCTCCATCTCCCTCACATTACTCCTCTGTCTCTTCTCCTGCCGTCTCTCTCTGCAGGAAGGAATGAGCTCACACATTTAATGATTTGCAGCTGGTGTTATGGCTGAGAAAGGACACCCACAGTCACCAGAGTAATGTGATACTGACCCACAACTGTCTCATCTATAGTATACAATGCTGATACTGACCCACAACTGTCTCATCTATAGTATACAATGCTGATACTGACCCACAGTCTCATGTATAATGTGATACTGACCCACAACTGTCTCATCTTATAGTATACAATGCCGATACTGACCCACAACTGTCTCATCTTATAGTATACAATGCTGATACTGACCCACAACTGTCTCATCTATAGTATACAATGCTGATACTGACCCACAACTGTCTCATCTATAGTATACAATGCTGATACTGACCCACAACTGTCTCATCTATAGTATACAATGCTGATACTGACCCACAACTGTCTCATCTATAGTATACAATGCTGATACTGACCCACAACTGTCTCATCTATAGTATACAATGCTGATACTGACCCACAACTGTCTCATCTATAGTATACAATGCTAATACTGACCCACAACTGTCTCATCTATAGTATACAATGCTGATACTGACCCACAACTGTCTCATCTATAGTATACAATGCTGACCCGCAACTGTCTCATCTATAGTATACAATGCTGATACTGACCCACAACTGTCTCATCTATAGTATACAATGCTGATACTGACCGACAACTGTCTCATCTTATAGTATACAATGCTGATACTGACCCACAACTGTCTCATGTATAGTATACAATGCTGATACTGACCCACAACTGTCTCATCTATAGTATGCAATGCTGATAATGACCCACAACTGTCTCATGTATAGTATACAATGCTGATACTGACCCGCAACTGTCTCATCTATAGTATACAATGCTGATACTGACCTACAACTGTCTCATCTGTAGTATACAATGCTGATACTGACCCACAACTATCTCATCTATAGTATACAATGCTGATACTGACCCACAACTGTCTCATCTATAGTATACAATGCTGATACTGACCCACAACTGTCTCATCTATAGTATACAATGCTGATACTGACCCACAACTGTCATCTATAGTATACAATGCTGATACTGACCCACAACTGTCATCTATAGTATACAATGCTGATACTGACCCGCAACTGTCTCATCTATAGTATACAATGCTGATACTGACCCGCAACTGTCTCATCTATAGTATACAATGCTGATACTGACCTACAACTGTCTCATCTGTAGTATACAATGCTGATACTGACCCACAACTGTCTCATCTATAGTATACAATGCTGATACTGACCCACAACTGTCTCATCTATAGTATACAATGCTGATACTGACCTACAACTGTCTCATCTGTAGTATACAGAAGAGGAGTACCATTCCACTAGGGAGGAGTGGTGATCCCTAGCTCACCTGGCACAGGCTGCCCTGATGTCCCTAGAGGGGCTGCTAACCCGTACGCCGATCACGTGCCTCGTCCCTGGCTTACCCTGAAATAAGCCCTTGGTAGTGAGTAGGGCGGTGGGAGCACTAGTCTTCACCACTGACATCTAGGGCAACAACAGGTAAAGGACAAACAACTCAATAAACAATCCCAGAAAGGAGACCACATATAGGAGAGAATCGGAGATCCAACAGCTTCACTCCTACTCCACCAGAGGCCAGCATAGAAGATCTGGAAATGAGGTCTATATCCGGCCACAAGGGAAGCAGAAAGGGAGAATATATAGTAGCTGGGAGTGGCTGACAGAGAACAGCTGAAAGGAAAAGCTACAGATTCCTACATGGGACAAAAAGGACCGCAAACCTAAGCAGGAGAACCTGGACCCCAATCTATTCTCACCACTAGGTCAAAGAGCGATCTCTTGTCGTGGCAGTCGCCAACAACTTGGGGCCACTTTTAGTTGTTTTTTTTAAGGCCATTTAAACACTATGTATACCTTTGGAGTAGGGTTGTTATTGGTATCGAACTTTCGATACCCAATCGATACTTTTCTCTGGTATCGAGCTAGATACCAGGATTGGTGTTTTATCAATACTGGGCTGCGCTACTGCACAGCCCAGTATCAGAGAACGTGGCTGCGCCGCTCTCAGCGTGGCCATGTTCTCCTCGGTAGCACGGGGAGAAGGAGGCAGTGTCTACCTCCCCCTGTGCTGCCACTGCAACCAATAGAGGGAGAGGGGCGGAGGAGGAGGCGGGGTCACTGGCCACCAATGACAAAAAACCATTCATATACAAAACGCAGGCAGCGGGAATACATTGCCGGCACCTGCCTGTCACTGATTGCTGCGATCCGCGGCAGTTAACCCCTCAGTGTTAAGGACATTGGTGGCCAGTATGCCCTCCTGCCCCCCCCCCCCAGTATTAAAGATAAGAGTGGCCAGTGCCCCCCCCCTTCTCCCTCCCCCAGTATTGAAGTCATTGGTGGCAGTGGCCACAGGGTCCCCTCACCTCCTCCTCGTTGGTGGCAGTGATCGGTTACCATGGCAACCAGGACGCTACTGAAGTCCTGGCTGCCATAGTCCGCTCCCTGCTGCTGTGTGTAAAGAGCACAGGGCAGCAGGGAGAGTGTGAGATTCTATTCACTCTGATAGAGCTCTATTAGGGTGAATAGGACAAGGGATGAAAAGATCCCAGGTTCTAGCCCCTAAGGGGGGGAAAGTTAATAAATAAACTGTTGAAAAAAAAATAAAAGTTTAAAAAAAGTACACCAAAATATTAAGTATAAATCACCCCCTTTCCCAATTTTACATATAAAATATATAAACAATAAATAAATAAAATATTATATATCGCCACGTCCGAAAAGTCCAAACTATCGAGATCGATCCGAATCAAAATTTTGGTATCGAAACAACTCTACTTTGGAGACAATTTTTTTGTTTATGATTGCATTTTACTCATTTTGGGCTAAAAATATTTTCTTTCAATTGATCTTAAAAAATGTCCCCAAAGGTCCACATAGCCTTTAGGTTCCCAGTCCACTCCTGCACATGGCGACACTGGTCGAGTCGCACATGGGTCAGAACATGCGACCCCTGAATTGACGATGCAGGTGTCACTGTTCCGGCACACATGCAACTTGCACTGCGACCCCATTCATTTCTATGGGATCACCTCTACTCTGCTATGCCCCTGTGATTCTTACTGCAACAGCTGCCGTGCATCCAGTGTCGCCATGTAGCTGTACCCTCATCAAGACAGGCGGTTTTCACGCCCAGTCTTAATCCCCACGCTTGGATCAGTTGTGATGCAATTATTAAGTGGCACATGCCTCGTAGGGTACGTGCACACGGGTGCAGGTTTACAAACAGAAAACAAGCACAGATTTTCATGCGGCTTTCTGTGTGATTCTGCTCCAAAAACCACATGTGTTACTTGCGGTTTTTGGTGCGGATTTGATGCAGTTTTGCCTCAGATCTCATCCTTGCATTGAAAATTGTGAATTCCGCACAAAGAATTGACATGCTGCAGATTTCAAACTCCACACGGAACAAAAAAGCAATGTGTACATGAGATTTGTGAAATCTCTTGGGGTACTTTCACACTTGCGGCAGGATGGATCCGATAGGCTGTTCAGCTTTATTGGACTGTTTCCACGGGGCGGAGTTCTGGCGCAGCACGGCGAAATAGCGGCAGGACGAATCCGACAGGGTGAACAGTCTGTCGGATCCGTCCTGCCGCAAGTGTGAAACTAGCCTTACACTTTGCTGCTACTTTATTACCCTGCGGTGTTTGTGCTTGAAAACACGTGCATAATCCACCCTAACGTTTGTGGCGCATCTGTGCAGGTCTGTCCACCAGCTACTTTAAAAAGTGACGAGCGGTGCCTAAAACCACCAAAAAGTCGCAATATTTTGTGCAACTGCAGCGTGCACCACACTTTGCGACTTTTTCGGCACAGAGGGGATGATAAATTTCCCCCACAGGGCGGTTTTTCTGCTGTTGCTGAATGTAGTTTGTTTTCTGACCACAATAGGGACTGGATCCATAAGCGGGGATTGGTCATAAAGCTTTCTTTTATGGTTCTTCCTCCTTTCACATCCTATGCAGCTTTACGCCTTAACATCATACGCGTGTACTGTACGAACACCACACACAAATTATATTAAAGGGGTTCTCCGGGAATTATGAAAATAAAATTACTGAAATACTTAAATATTACTTCATTATAAATATATTCCCAAATACTTTTCATTAGTTATAATGGCTCCTTTTGTCTAGGGAGCAATGATTAGGAGAAAAAAAATGGCCGCTATTCTACAGATGTAGCAGGGTTAACTCCTCGCATTATCTTGAAACAAAAGTCATTGAAAAGCATTTGAAGGTGTTTGCTCAACGCATTTAGTTTACATAACGCATCTCATAAAGCATGTGTGTTAACTATTCTACATCTGTATTAGTACACACCAAACCTGACCTGATCACACAGGAGGACACGTTACTTCACAACACTGAGGTAAAGAGCTGCCTCATCCTCCTCTCCTACTTGTCAGGGATTATGATCCTGAATGCTACAGATAAGATCTTCAGCTGAATCTCTGTAAGAATAGAGTTCATCAGGAGACACGAAGTACAGAGAGGAGGTGAGGATCTGGCTAATCAGCAGCAGCACTTGTTTACGGTCTCCATTACCACAGTCTGTCCTGTCCATCCTCTCTGTACTTTGTGTCTCCTCATGAACTCCATTCCTACAGAGATTCAGCTGAAGATCTTATCATCTGTATTCAGGATCATAATCCCTGACAAGCAGAGCAGAGAGGAGGATGAGGCATCTCTTTAGCTCAGTGTTCTGAAGTAATTTGTCCTCCTGTGTGATTAGGACAGGTTTTGTGTGCAAATAGGACGGCAGCCATTTTATTTCTCCTAATGATTGCTCCCAGACAAAAGGAGTCATTATAACTAATGAAAGGTATTTGTTAATATATTTATAACAAAATAATATTAAGTGTTTTCATTTTCTTAATTCCCGGAGAACCCCTTTAATATGTAGCTCCCCCTCAGCGTGTCATCCGTATTTCATGTACACTGCTAGGCTGAAAAAGGGATTTCCAGAGCGTCTCCTATGAATGGTCAGTGAAGATCACTGATACAACACGGATGCCATCCAGATTCTGTCAGTAGTTTTCACCATCCCTTAGGATACATGCACATGACCGTATGTGTTTTGCGATCCACAAATTGCAGATCCACAAAAAAAAAACAGATGACATCCGGTTTTTTTTTTGGCGCGGATCCGTTGTAACAATGCCTAAAACGGACAAGAATAGGGCATGTTATATTTTTTAGTAGGGGTACGGAACCAACATACAGATGCGGATAGCACAAAAAAAAACGGAACGGACACGGAAACAAAATACGTTCGTGTGCATGAGGCCTTAGAATGGAATGGCCATGATGGGTCCACTCGACGGGCCAAAGTAGTGGATGTCTCTTAGTTTTTTCTGCAGCCCTATGATCTGCAGATAAGGCTACATGCACACGACCGTTGCCTGCCTCCGCGTCTGCTCCTCCTTGAAATTTTGCGTCCGTCAAAAAAAACGGATGACGGACCGTTTTTTTTGACGGATCCGATTTTTATGGCAGATCCATTGTAAAAATGCCTATCCTTGTCCGCAAACGTGAAAAAAATAGGACATGCACTATTTTTTTGACGGAACGAAAACACGGATCACGGATGCGGAACAAAAACGGTTGACCATCTGCATTTTTTGACGGACCCATTGAAATGAATAGGGAAGCATCCTATCCGTGAAAAAAAACGGAACGGACACGGAAACAAACAACGGTCGTGTGCATGGGGCCTAACCACTGTAGTGTAAACGGATGCGTTAACTTTAGGTAGATCCAGGCCTTAGGCCTTGTTCACATTTCCGTGTCCATTTGACCTGGTGTTTTATCCATGAAGGATCAGTGCGTCCGTTTTTTTGTCCTCTGTGTGTCATCTGTATTCCGCGGACACTGCTCAGCTGAAAATGAATTGCTAGAGCATCTCCTACCAATGGTCCATGAAGATCATTGATAGAACACGGATGCCATCCATGTTGTGTCAGTGGTTTATCACGGATCTATAGACTTTAATGGGCATGTTCATTCTGCATCACAGATCTGTGTAGCACCTGTCCTTGTGGGTTTTCAACTGACTTATGGTCAGCGAAAAACTACTGCTATGAACAAACATATTAAAATCAATGGGTATGTGTGGAAAATGTGAATAGCATGCACCCATGAAAATTGCAAATGTGGATGAGGCCTTAGTTGGGAGACCCTCATACACAATAGCTGGTTGGCAGATCCTGACCTTGATCTGATGTGTGTGACTGTGGCCAACTTCATTGCAAGCTTCCCGCCTCAGCCCTACAATACCCCCTCAGGAGCACCCCTGCCATTGCCCCTGTGTGTTTTTTCTATGGGTCCAGTTTTGATGATTTATGTGTTCCATATTTTTATTTCCCATGCCTTATGTGAATTGTACCTTGTAGCATGGGTTGTCCCTATCCTTAGTATTGGTATTACAGTGGTATTCAGCTTCATTCTGACATATGTGAGCCTGTCTCTGGTGACTGAATACAGAATTGGAGTCCTCTGTTCTACTGGTTATTACTGGAACGCCCCTGCAGCAGTATAATAATATCTTCACTGTCATAAGCGATTGTTCTTGCAGGTTTGTAAGAGTCTACAGTAGAAGAAACTTGGCTGAGGCCCAGGTCTTACTAGCATTAGGAAACCCATTCTTCCTCCTATTGGCAAGGGATCCCAGAATGTCAACAAGAGAAAGGTTGACAGACGTTTTTCTGTTTCGTCTTTGTGGATCTGTTCCTGAATTTGGGGACATAGAATAGGAGGGGAAATGGACCTAGTTTAAGTGGTATTCAGGGTACAGATTTTTCCCTATCCATTAGATAGCACAGGGCTGGCCAACCTGCGGCTCTCCAGCTGTTGCAAAACTACAACTCCCACCATGCCCTGCTGTAGGCTGATAGCTGTAAGCAGTCTTTGCATACTGGGAGTTGTAGTTTTTGCAACAGCTGGAGGGCTGCAGTTTACCCATCCCTGGGATAGGAGAGAACTATTAAATAGGTGCGGGTTTGACTGCTGAGGTCTCATCGATCCTGAGGCAGTTTTGTGTCCCCCTTTATGAATGACCGTGCTGCTTCATTCACACTCAGTGGGACTCCTGGATACAGCTGGACACAGTACTATAGAGTCCTATAAAGATGAATGGAAGTGTGCATGCTCAACAACCCTTCCATGGCTATGGGGATGCACAGCACCCATGCTCTTGTGGTCAGTCCCACAGACCGATATAACAGCTATCGCCTTGCGTTTTCTGGTGTCTCCACTGATGGAGATGCAGTCTACTGGGGCCGGCTGTGTGTTGGTGTGTGTCTTTTTGTAGCAGTGTCGTGCTTTATCCGTGGGATTGAGTTTCTCCCCCCTCTGACTTTAAGGCCTCATGCACACGAACATATTTTCTTTCCGTGCCCGTTCCGTTTTTTTTTGCGGACCATATGCGGAACCATTCATTTCAATGGGTCCGCAAAAAAAACGGAAGGTACTCCGTGTGCATTCCATTTCCGTATGTCCATTTTTCCGTTCCGCAAAAAAATAGAGCATGTCCTATTTCTTTCTAGTTTGCGGACAAGGATAGGCATTATTACAATGGATCCGCAAAAAAAACGGATGCCATACGGAACGTCATCCGTTTTTTTTGCGGACCGCAAAACACATACGGTCGTGTGCATGAGGCCTAATTGGCATTGACGTTTTTATACGTGTTAGGGTACGTTCACATGAGACATAGATGTTACAGATGTTCTGCTGAGGATTTGCAGTAACAGCAATGTGGAGCTTTTAAGGAATCTCATCCATGCACACGAAAAAAAAAAGATTGACCTGAACGTGTGCATTTACCCTTACAATGCATAGGGTCAAATCTGCGAAATTTGGCCGTTCCCAAGAGGAAAACATGGCTGTGATTGTAAGGGTAGGTTCACAGTAGTGTTTCTAAATCCGGCATTCTCTTCCGGGGGCCTGTTCCTGCATAAATGTGAGCTGTCGGCCAGACAATAACGGCCGCATGCTGCGCTATCTGTCAGACACCCGCCATTTATGCTGGAAAGAGGCCGGATCACCATTGGATCCTTTTATAGTCCATTGGCATCCAGCGGTGAATAGCAGAATCTGGCAATGCCAGATGCGAGGTTACTGGAGATGTGAACAAGCCCTTACGGAAGAGTGGCCGGTTGTGCAGGAGTATTTGCCGCCTTTTACGTAGTGTGGTCATGTGTGCTTCTGAGGAAATCCAGAAGAACACTAGAGGATGCAGCCATAACGTGTCCCTTCTGCTCAGTGACTGCTATACACACATAACTTTATGTAATGTCTAGAGGGGACTTTCACAAAGATGGGGGAGAGATCTGAATCTGTCTCTTCTCGATTTTGGCTCGCAGCATTTTTGTTTTTTAAGTTCACTTCAGTTCCGTTCAGTAGTCTGATGAAACTTGGACAAAAGCGAGATATTTTTTGGCGGAGATATGACAGGAAACAGCTGGGTCGGCAGGGAGAGATTGAGACACCAGTGTAACAGCAGGCTGAGTATGATCCTGTCTAAATATACAAAATCCCGTTACCATGGCCTCACACACAAGTCCTCCCGCTCATGCAAGATCCAGTTACACCGAATACTGAGGTTTCTGTATAAACTAAACTCAATCACAAGACCTCATTGTTACACAACTCTGCGTGTGCAGCTTACAATAGGCCTCGGTTCACACATGGCTGTTTTGGAGGCAGAAATGTTGTGATATGTTCCATCCGTGTCCATCCGTGTTCTTGCCACAATACAGTGCTGTACCAGAGCACTACATGGCAACATGCGGGTACATAATTGGAAACTGTGAGGACTTTGTGTATGCCTACAAGCTTCCTGCTCATGGCTTTGCTAATCATTTCCAAAAACAAATGACTATTATAGCGGGTTTATACATTCGATGGTTGGGGCTGACATCCCGCAGGGCACTTTATCAGCATTCTCCTTTGCATTTTGTCAAGCTTAAGGCCTCTTGCACACTAAAGTTTTTTTTTCCTGTTTCCGTTCTGTTTTTTGCGTTCCTTATACGGACCGTATACGGAACCATTCATTTAAATGGATCTGCAAAAAAAATGGAAGGTACTCCGTATGCCTTCCATTTCCATATTTCCGTTTTTCCGTTCAAAGATAGAACATGTCCTATTATTGTCTGCATAAGGCCTCATGCACACGAACATATTTTGGGTCCGCGTCCGAGCCGCATATTTTGCGGCTCGGGCGCGGACCCATTCACTTCAATGGGGCCGCAAAAGATGCGGACAACACTCCGTGTGCTGTCCGCGTCCTTTGCTCCAATCCGTGGCCCCGCTAAAAAAATATAGCATGTCCTATTCTTGTCCACTTGCGGGCAAGAATAGGCATTTCTACAATGGGCCGCATAGTCAATGGGGACGGAGCACATGGATACTTGCGGCATGGCGGATCCAGCAGGTGAACACCCTGCCGGATAGCCATGCCGCAAATGTGAAAGTACCCTAAGGTGCATAAGGAATAAAAAACTCTGCTGACTCAATAACTACAGAGCACAAACCTCAACTGTAGTGTTTAGCCAACTTGTATTTTTAGTTCAGTGTTCACGGTTCGAGTTATCGAAGAATCCATAACGGAATTCTATGATGGCATGTACCACAGAAGCCTATAAGAGGCATTCCGTATTGTATTCCGTCATAATAGAAGTCTATGGCCAGCATATAATGGAATGCAATACGGAATGCCTCTTATAGGCTTCCGTGGTGCATGGCGTCATAGAATTCCGTTATGGTCAGTGGTAGCGGAATCCATAACGAGATTCTTTGATAACCCGAACCTTGGACACCGAACTAAAAAGCACAAGTTCGCTCAACACCACTCCTCTGGCATTAATAAAAACTGTGCTCCGGGAGCTTCATGGAATGAGTTTTCCTTGGCTGAACAGCCACACCATGGCAGGCGTTGGATGGGGTGATGTAGGGCTGAAACGATTACTCGATTAAATCGAGTAATTCGACACAAAAAAATCATCGATGCAAATTTTTTGCATCGATGATTCGTTTGTGTCACGTGACCACGGAGCTGGAGTGAAGCGTTTGCTATTACTCCCGCTCCGTGGTCTCCCGCTGGCTCGGAATACTCATCTTTCCAGCAGGGGGCCTCCAGAAGCTCCACAGCATGTCCATGGTCCCGCGCTGCTCTGCGCCTGACGTCACACAGCACGTCAGGTCACGGCGCGCCTACGTCGGTAGGTCAGTTCAGCGCGGGACCATGGATATGCTGTGTAGTGTCCGGAGGCCCCCTGCTGGAAAGGTAAGTTAGTGAAACTGAGGGGGTGGGGGCCGACTAAAGCCGGGCGCCCGGAGTGCACAGCGTCATAGCAACCAATGACGCTGTGCACTCCCGGTGTCAGGAGGAGTAGGCAGCAGAGATAATGGCACAGAGGGGAGACAGATGATGGCACAAGGTGGGGGGAACAGATGATGGCACAAGGTGGGGGGACAGATGGCACAAGGTGGGGGGACAGATGGCACAAGGTGGGGGGACAGATGATGGCACAAGGTGGGGAACAGATGATGGCACAAAGTGGGGGGACAAATGATGGCACAAGGTGGGGGACAGATGATGGCACAAGGTGGGGGAACAGATGATGGCACAAGGTGGGGGAACAGATAATGGCACAAGGTGGGGGACAGATTATGGCACAAGGTGGGGGGACAGATGATGGCACAAGGTGGGAGAACAGATGATGGCACAAGGTGGGGGGAACAGATGATGGCACAAGGTGGGGGAACAGATGATGGCACAAGGTGGGGGGACAGATGATGGCACAAGGTGGGGGACAGATGATGGCACAAGGTGGGGGGACAGATGATGGCACAAGGTGGGGGGACAGATGATGGCACAAGGTGGGGGGACAGATGATGGCACAAGGTGGGGGACAGATGATGGCACAAGGTGGGGGACAGATGATGGCACAAGGTGGGGGACAGATGATGGCACAAGGTGGGGGACAGATGATGGCACAAGGTGGGGGACAGATGATGGCACTGGGGTGGGGGGAACAGATGATGGCACTGGGGTGGGGTGGAGCTAAAGTCACTGGGGTGGGGTGGGGTGGAGCTGACGGCTCTGGGGTGGGGGAGAGCCGACGGCACTGGGGTGGGGGAGAGCCGACGGCACTGGGGTGGGGGAGAGTCGGCGGCTCTGGGGTGGGGGAGGGCCGGCGGCTCTGGGGTGGGGGAGAGCTGACAGTCTATTAATTCATTTTTTCTTATTAGATTACTCGATTAATCGTAAAAAATAATCGATAGAATACTCGATTACTAAAATAATCGTTTACTGCAGCCCTAGGGTGATGTAAAGTATACCTCCACCGGAGTCTGGGGTAGGAGAAATGTGTTCTGTGGAGTGATGTATCATGCCTCTTGAATGTCAGGAGTATGTTACCTGCCTGACTGCATTGTGCCAACTGTAAAGTGTGGGAGAGGAGAGATGACGCTATGGGGCTGTTTTGTGGGGTTGACCTAGATCCCTTAGTTGTCGTGAAGGGAAATCTTAATGCTTCAGGATATCAAAGCATTTTGGACGGTTTTAAGCCTCCAGCTTTGTGGAAACAGTTTTGGGAAGACTCTTTTCTGTTCCAGAATGACTGTGCCCCAGTGCACAAAGCACGGTCCATAAGGGAATGGTCAGATGCGTTTGGTGTGGAAGAACTTGACTGGCTGCACCGAGCCTTGACGTCAATCCCATCAAACACCTTTGGGATAAACCAGACCCAGACCCTTTATAACAGGGGTGCACAACCTGCGGCCCAGGGGCCACATGCGGCCCTCGATACCATTCTGTGCGGCCCCCAAACATCTGGTAAAAGACATGTACGTTTATGTCTTATGGCTTCTTACATGTATCTTTCATGCATTCTCCTATTAGATGGGAGTTCTAGAACTGTAACTAGACATTTATAGTATAAACTGTATGTTTAATATGCCAAAAATACAGTATTTCACTTGGTAATACCCCTTTAAGTTTTATTTTCGGCCCTTGGAATTGGTTCAGGCGGAGAATGTGGCCCCCAACCAGAAAAGGTTGTGCACCCCTGCTTTATAACATCAGTGTCCGACCTCACAAATGTTCTGGATGAATGTGCAAAAATTCCCACAGACACTCCGAAATCTTTTAGGAAGTCCTCCCAGAAGAGTGGAAGTTTTTTAGCTGCAAAAGGGGATACCAACTCCATATTATGCCTATGGCTTTAGAATGGGAAGCCATAAACGCTTGTGTCAGTGTAAAGTGTAGGTGTCCCAATACGTATGTCTATATAGTGTATATCTGTGCATTAGGAAATTGTAAAAGAGTATTCAGTTTTCAAACTTACCGTTCCTATGTTTTTTTTCTCCAGCAATGTATAGCAAGGAAAGTATGAAATACTAGATTTGCAAATAATATGCTTTAAAATGTGAAAATAGTATGAAGTAAGGCCCACTGAAATAGATTGAACCATTAAGGACCATGAAAACAGTGTAAAATCTCGAAGCGGTCACAGTTGATGTATGGTTTAATGATTTTGAGCTTTTGGTAAAGAAAGGCTTTGTTCAGAAACAGCAGCGGCATTGTTGTAACACATTTACATATCCCTGGTATTTCACGTACGTTCAGAAATTTTCCAGCAAGAACAGAGCTGCGTCGCCCACTCTTAGATAAGCAAGATGGGAAGCTGTCAAATTATTGGCAAAATGTCATTTAGATTGTGTACAGTGGTCAGCTGAAGAGAAAGAAGTTTCCAACGTATCTTGAGCAAAGTCCTTGGGACTGTTACGCTAGTCAATAAACACTACCACAGATGGCCACGACATACTAATTCTGGAGGAAAGGTTGACTGATGGCTTTAATGCGTTTATGGTCAGTTTACATCATCGATAAACAGTATTTTTGTTGTTGTTTTAGTTTTATCTGTATGATCACTCATGGCTGTATGTATCGTACCGAAATAATTGTTTTGTGTAGACATGCCTTAGGCCTCTTTCACACCACATTTTCTGTTACATGTATCAGCAATTTTAACTCGGAAACCTTAAAAAAAAAAAAAAAGATACATAGGTTTCTAAGAAAAAACATATGCCAAAAGTGCATATTTTCTGTCTAGTCTGCATTCCTGTTTTGTTTTTTAACTGGTTGGAAAAGTGCTGATATCTGCAGTATTCCATGCAGGAAAAAAATTGATGCTGCTCTTTCTATGGCTGTTTGGCAAAAAAAAAAATTAAAACCTTTAGGAGGATCCATAAAATTTGCATACAATAGTTTCCCATTTTTGTTCCATCTGGTAAAAACAATGCCTCCCACTCACACATCTCTTGTTCAAAAATCACAACCAATCACAGATCACACAATCCAAACTCCACTTTTTTCCCCATAGTTGTCTTCTTTATAGGTAAAAATTAAAAAAGAGATGTCCCTGCTCCTCTCACCTCCTTTTCTTCTTCAGAATAAACCTCCAGCATCTAGTTTTCCCTTCCACAAAATATGTTTAACTGTCATGTTTTCATCAAAAATAATTTTTAGCGTGTTACTGCTGCAGCAGAATTATGCATAAAGCAGTCTTTAGTTTCTTTACATACCACTGTTATCCTGATCAGTCTTCGAAATGCTTTGAGGTTACTATGGCAGCCAGGACGATATTAAAGTCCTGGTTGCCATAGTAGGAGCGGGGAGTGGTATACTTACAGTCCGTGCAGCTCCCGGGGCGCTCCAGAATGACGTCAGAGCGCCCCATGAGCATGGATCACGTGATCCATGCGCGTGGGGCGCCCTGACGTCACTCTGGAGCGCCCCGGGAGCCGCACGGACAGTAAGTATACTGCTCCCCTGCTCCCCACCACATTTTACCATGGCAACCAGGACTTTAGTGTCCTGGCTGCCATGGTAACCAGTCAGAAAAAGCTAAATGTCGGATCCGGCGATGCGCCGAAACGACGTTTAGCTTAAGGCCGGATCCAGATTAATGCCTTTCAATGGGCATTAATTCCGGATCCGGTCTTGCGGCAAGTGTTCAGGATTTTTGGCTGGAGCAAAAAGCGCAGCATGCTGCGGTATTTTCTCCGACCAAAAAAACGTTCCGGTCCTGAACTGAAGACATCCTGATGCATCCTGAACGGATTTCTCTCCATTTCAGAATGCATTGGGATAATCCTGATCAGGATTTTTCCGGCATAGAGCCCCGACAACAGAACTCTATGCCGGAAAACAAAAACGCAAGTGTGAAAGAGCCCTTAGTTACGGCTGTTTTAACCTTTACAATATGAGGACCTTCTCAAGATGTCTCCTGTACCAGTTCACTGAGGCCAAAACTGCTTTCCCTCACTTCCCATACACACTTGCTGTAGCCAGCAGCTTCCTGCCAGCCAATCAGATCTGATTACTGAGAGACACGCCTCCTCACTCTGAAGCCTAATGCAGACATGCAGTGTGAAGGTCCGCCCCTCTGTTTACACTAAAGGGAAGACAGACAAGCCCTAGCAACGGTCTTTTAAGGGAGCAGTGGAAAGGGACAGGGGACATTAATGAAAGCTGTTATTATAAGGTAATTACAGATCTTTTCACAGTCATTGACAGACTAACTCAGGTATACATGCCTAGCTCTAATAATCCAGCAAATAAAAAAACATATGACAGTTACCCATTCTTAGGAGTCTAAAATACCAGTGCAATTTATTTACCTGTATGTTTATTACTTTGCTATTTGTCTTAATATCAAAGCAGGATATATTCCATGAATGTAGTGAACACTAGCACATGTGATGGTTCGTTTTTTTTTTTTTTTATTATTATTTAGTATTTTAGACGTGTACGCAGAATGATATGAAGAAAAAATAAATTTATGTTTTTCAGACCCCTCAGTCTGTGGAGGATTGCCTACAGAGTACACTGTCATCCCTTTACCCTCCTTTTGAGGTGACAGCACCCACCCTCCTGACCCAAGTGTTTTCTGTGCTAGAGAAGACATATCGTGAGGACCCCCTGAGATATACTTTGGAATTTCTCATACCAGCCAAGAGAATCCTGCAGACTGTGCAGCACCAGGCATGCGTAAGTGTGTGTTTTTGACCCCTATTGTGAACGACCATGTTATTATGTTTATTTTTTATCTTTCTTACTTTCTATTAAACGATGTGTAATTACAATTATGTCTTATCCTTTGTTTTCTAGTCGCAATACAGTGGATTTCTCTTTTTTCATGAAGGCTGGCCACTCTGTCTTGGTGAGAAGATCCTCATTCAGCTGTCATCTCTTCCATGGCACTTTTTAAAGCCTGGAGATTTTTACTTGCAAGTGGTGCCATATTTGGAATGTTCTCCCAGACTGGTGCTGAAGTGCCTTTCTCAGGATGGCAGCGGTGTACAAGAGATTGTGGTACCTGAGTGCTCCCACTCATTTCTATTTTCTGCTGAATGGCTTAACAGCATTAATAAAGACCGTAGCTCAGTGCGCCTTGAGAACTGTTTAGCTGCTGTAGAGGAAAAAGTCCTTCGACTACCGTGGTCAGAAGTAATCTATCCTCGATTCATCCATAAGGATGGATTTATTGTTGGGAGGAGATGTCCCCCAGGTCCTCTAATGCCACCTCTGGAGTTTCGAAGTCCTGGTGATGGAGGCATTACCATTGGAGAAGTGGTTGATCCCAAAGTTAATTCCCATTTGCCACTGTCAGATATTCAAGAAGATATTCAAAGCTGGCGAGTTGGTGCTGCTTCACCGCCCATGTTGGATTCTCTCTCTGGCTCTGCTGCAGACTGTGTAGAAGGAGAATATGTAGAACTAAGTCCCCCCAATACTGGGATAGTTAGCAAAGATGACAGTCCCAGGGATACATGGCTATCAAGAGCAAAGACTGCTCCGAGTAGGAAAGGTAAAAAGAAAGCTCCAGAAGCATGGCTCCACCAAAGGAAGCCTGGAAAGGTAGGTTCATTGAGCACTTTAAAAGGGAGGTCTGAAGAGGTATGGGAAAGTAGATCCTGCACAGAAGATGCTGGAGAGCAAACAAAATCTTCAACGGAGGTTAAAAGTTATTGGGATGTCGATACCTCAAACTATTCTGCTGAAAGTGATGTGTTGGCTCAATGGAGAAAAGGTTTGGATCTTCTTCAGAGACATGAGAGAGATTTATTTTCAGGGAGACAATTATGGGGATCACCTGAAATTCAGGTAAAAAATGCCAAGGACTGTGATGAGGAACAAAGGGAAATATCTTTGCAAGCCAAGGGAACTGCAAAGAAAAGTAGTTCTCATGAATTTGACAATTTATCAAATTCACTAAAAGGCTTCTCTTTAAATGTGGATATGAATAAAGAAATAGAGAACGTGCTGTCCACTTGTGACATTACTACAGACTGCCAGAACATTTCCCCAGAAGACAGCATAGAGCCATCTAAAGAAGAAAAATGTAATGACATAACCCATATAGATGAATGTCAAAATGACTGTCAGCTGGACAATCTAAAACAAGCACTTAAAGAAAGTCAACAACCAATGGATAGCGAAAATGAATCTTCAGTGACCAGAACAGGCAGAACCTGGGCAGATGGTCAAGAAGTGTCAGCATTTGAAGGTGAAGCTGTTGAGGACATGCAAGTGCCATCTGTTGAGGCAAAAGAACACCATGAAGAAGTAAAGCATCCTGCATGGCAGCAGATCACCGAATTGTCTCAGAAGACAGGAAGAGGGCGAAGAAAAAAGAGGAACAAGAGGGGTAGGGGACCTATGAGAACAGAGGCAAGAAAAGGAGCTCCTAATGTTGAGCAGACCAAGTCTAGTGGCAAGGAAGAAGAAAATAATCCTCATATCACCTCCCAAGATGAAGTGGACGTCAACAGAATTGGTCAGGAGACAAATGAACAAAGATTGACTGCAGAGTTAGGTACAGTATATTGGCCTAGATTTTTAATGCCCTGCGATAAATGAAACAAATGCATATTACTATTTTCTGGAACTATAGATAATAATGTGAATGGTAGTGCAATGGTTTTACCTCTATAAGCAATTCACAGCTGAAGGTTACAACAGCATCCCTGGTATAAACAATTTTCACTGTACATTACTAGCAATGTGATTTTTCAGCATTTTTACAAGAATAGTTCAGGTTTCTTTCAATATAATGATACATAGTCACATATTTTTTTATTTTTTTTAGGATCTTTAAAGAAGTTTTCCAGGCGTTTAATATTGATGGCTTATCCCCATCATAGGTCATCAATATCTGATCGGTGTGGGTCTGATTCCTGACACCACCACTAGAGATGAGCGAACTTCTATTTTTAGTTCGGCGTTCAAAGTTCGGGTTCGGGTTATCGTAGCATCCCGTTATGGATTCCGCTACTGCGGACCATAACGGCATTTGGAATCCATAAGGGGATGCTTCATTGAACCCGAAACTTGGACAACCCTAAGGACCTGGGGTGATGTCACCGTCATGTGATCAGTGCAGGGGGCGTGGCTCAGCACTGGATCACCTCTTATCCAATCCAGTGCTGAGCCACACCTCCTGCACTGATCACATGACGGTGACGTCACCCCAGGTCCTTAGGGTTGTCCACGGTTCGGGTTTAATGAAGCAGCCCCTTATGGATTCCAAATGCCGTTATGGAATCCATAACGGGATGCTACGATAACCCGAACCCGAACTTTGGACGCCGAACTAAAAATAGAAGTTCGCTCATCTCTAACCACCACCAATCAGCTTCATAGGCCGATGATGTCATATTCATTGGTCACTTGGCCTAGGTGTAGCTCAACCTTGTTCAAATGAATGGACCTGGGCTGCAATACCAAGCTGTGAAGAGGCACGGAGCTGTTCCTTGGCAGTGTTGGCCCACCACCAATCATATACTGATGACCTGGATAGGTCATCAATATTTTCCTCCTAGAAAATGCCTTTAAGCTTAAAAAATTCCTTTTAAATATTTTAGCTATATTTATTCTGGTAATAGTATAATACTAGCCCGAAATATACTTTTTTGTCTATTGTCTACCATAAATTTCTATTTAGTATATGTCCAAGTAAAAAGGTCTTGGCAAACAGTATGATTGCTTGGGCAGCCAGCTAAAGCCTGTCCCATAAATCTATTATGACACAACATTCAGAAACAAGGTGGAGGGTGGTTTATCAAGCCCTGCACTCCAGAATTATGACCTCCAAAAGTTGCAAATTAGGGCTTTGTAACGTTTTGAGTGTACTTGTGCAAGAATTAAGTGCTCTTTTCCATTTTTACACCACTCTGTCCAATTTTGAAAAGTTGTGGGAAAGTGGACATGGTTAACCTATCAAGCTGATTTAAAGGGAAGCAACTTTATGCTTCCCTCACTGAGAGCATCAAAACATAGTGACAGGTATGCGGATTTCAGCAGTGTGTCAATCATGAGCTAAAAGTAAGTGGTAAGAATCATGATCACAGCCGTTGCCTGTAAAAGAGTCAGGACTGCCTGAGAAGAGTCATGAGATATGGCTGTCCACGTGCCGATGATTGGCTTCTTAGTTTTCTCCCTAGGAGTGTACGAATGTGGGAGTGCGTGAAATCGGCACCCAGGGATATCCTGAAACCTCTTGGCGCAAAACACGACCACAATTGGATATAGCAATTTCTCTTTATTTGTGACCTCTATGACAAGATGTTTCAGAATGTAAAACTCCTGCATCCTTCATTGCTTGAAAATTCTGTCTTTTCCCCTCCGTAGAATTTTGCTTTCCCTGACTGGGCGCCACTACTAGCTCAGGCAGAGCGATGCAGGTGCCCCACGTGTCTCAGCGCCTGCATCGCTTTGCCGGAGCTAGGACCGGCGCCCAGTCAGGAAAAGCAAAACTCTACAGAGCGGAAAAGACAGAAGTTTTATACGATGAACTTCTAAATACTCAATGAAGGAGTTTTACACTCTGAAACACGTTGTCACAAATTAAGAGCAATTGCTATATCAAGTTGTTGTCCTGTTTTGCTCCAAGAGGTTTCGAGATATCGTTGGGTGCTGATCTCCCACACCCCCACATTCGTATAGGTTGGCTTCCCCTTGAGCTGTAGATCTGGTGCAGAAATTGTCACAATCTTATTCCAGCAAAAGGGGGACGTAGAAAGTGGAGTACCAGCCAAAGACACAAGTGTTAGACATAAAGAGGAACCAAATTTATCAAACTTGGTGGAACATTAAATAAATTAGTTGCAAATTATGGCAATGCAGACTACTGAAAAATGACTTTAAAAGTTCCCCTCATGATAAATCTCTACCATGATTCCTAATGAGTTAAATGTCATTTGTAAGGAAAACAGATTTAAGATGGTCGTACGTCTGAGATTAAAATCAGCTGAAATAGCCAATTTTATTCGTCAATTTGTAACTTCAATTGCAAAAAAGTTAGGAAGTTGTATAAAATGTAAAAAAAAGAGAATGCAATGATTTGTAAATCTCACAGACCCATAACTTATTACCAATAGATCATAGGCCACATATCAAGTGTTTAAAGTGAGACATTTTACCATCGCATGAAAAAGGATTAGCTCATTTGGAACTTTATGGCAGCAACACATTTCATAAAAGTTGGGACAGGGCCATGTCTAACATTACCCCCTCTTATTTTAACAAGGGTCTGTAGACATCTGGGAAGTGTGGAGACCAATTGCTGAAGATGTGGGAGAGGAATGTTGTCCCATTCTTGTCTGATGTATGATTCTTGCTGCTTTTTTCTGGATTTTTTGTTTCATGGTCTGCCAAATATTTTCTGTTGGTGGAGGGTCTGGACCACAGGCAGGCCGGTGGAGCACCAGATCAGATGTTTCTTCTGTGAAGCCATGCTGGTGTGATGCAGTATATGGTTAGCATTGGCTGGCTGAAATAAGCAAGACCTTCCCTGAAAGAGACTTCTGGACTGGAGCATATGTTGTCCTAAAACCTCTATATACTGTTCAGAAAGTGACTTTCCACGCTATAGGCACTAATTCAACCCAATACCATTAGAAAAGCAGGCTTTTGAACCATGAGCTGGTAACAAGCTGTGATCCAACTTTTTGGGTTTGGAAGTTGTAAAAAAAATAGTGTGAATGTGCGATGGCCAACAGTGGACTTCTGTCTGTCAAAATCTAATCAGCCAGGTTGTAATATTTTGGCTATTGTCAGATGAAATTACTTGTGTATAGCGTGTTTGGTTGAATTTGGCCTATCATTTTCCATTGTGCTGAAGGACCAGGGAGTTATCTTTTTTCTTCTGGCTTGTTGCTGGTAGGATGATTCTGTACAAACAATATCAACTGTATAGCAGGCTTTACAGCAAGACATGCGAAACAGAACTCTTTCTCAAGCTTCTAGGGGCTGGTTCAGTTTGGGGTCCCTAGATTTTGTCTTACCACTTAGTGACCACCAATACGCCTTTTTATGGCGGTCACTAAGGAGCCTTAGCCTGGGCTGCTGCCTTTTCGCAGCAACCCAGTCTAAGCACTGCACGGACCGCATGAGAGCTGTGCTCCTGCCTAACAGCCCAGATCGGCAGGAGTTCCGATCCGGGGTGTTTAACCACTTACATGCCGTGGGCAATGGCGCCCGACACATGTAAGCGGTGACAGTGGGAGAGGACTCGCTCTGTCTCCCATCGGCACCCTGCAAATGTGATCGCGGGGTGCCAAGGTGTGTAAAGGCTGGCTGGGGCCTGGTATAGGCCCCAAGCCTGCCTTGAGTGTTTTCCAGCATGCTGCGCCTCTCTGGTGCAGCCTGCTGATCAATGTCAGTATAGCACTGACCTTAAAATGCAATGCACTATAGGGATAGTGCATTGTATTTTAAAAGCAATCAAATTATGCCTGTTATAGTCCTCTTGTGGGACTATTAAGTGGTATAAAAGAAAAAAACACTTTAATTTACATTAAATAAAAAAAATTACAATGAAAAATTACAATGAAAATTAAAATTTCCCACACTACACAAATTTCATGTAAATTATCCTCTACGGTGAATGCCGTAAAAACAAAAAACAAAAAAAAGGGCAGAATTGCTAATTTAGAGAAAAAACTTAATAACAAGAGATCAAAAAGCGTAATTTACCCCAAAATGATCCCTTAAAAATCAAGCCCTCACACAACTCCATAGAAATAAAAATAAAAAAGTTATGGGTCTTGGGAAGATCTTCTACCTTATATAAAAACAGAGGTTTTATTGCATAAAGCTAGTAAAACGTAAAGAAAAAAAATATGTATTTGGTATCACTGTAATCTTACTGACCCAGAGAATAAAGATATTATGTTATTCATACCAACAAAATGAACGCTGTAAAATTTATAATGTAAAAAGTCAGTGGCAGTATTGCTGTTTTTTCCCATCTCCCTTCCAGAAAGACTTAAGGGTAAATGTCATATTTTCATCAAAAAATCAACTTTAGCATATGTTACTGCTGCAGCAGCATTATGCATAAAGCAATCTTTAGTTTCTTCACATACCACTGTTTTCCATGAGTTTTTCCCTTAGTTACGGCTGTTTAAACATTTACAATATGAGGATCTTCTCAAGATGGCTCCTCTGCCAGTTCTCCGAGGCCAAAACTGCTTTCCCTCACTTCCCATACACACTTGCTGTAGCCAGCAGCTCCCTGCCAGCCAATCAGATCTGATTACTGAGAGACACGCCTCCTCACTCTGAAGCCTAATGCAGGCATGCAGTGTGAAGGACCGCCCCTCTGTCTTCTGTTTACACTAAAGGGAAGACAGACAAGCCACAGCAACGGTCTTTTAAGGGAGCAGTGGAAAGGGACAGGGGACATTAATGAAAGCTGTTATTATAAGGTAATTACAGATCTTAGTTTTGACAATCATTGACAGACTAACTCAGGTATACATGCCTAGCTCTAATAAACTAGCAAATAAAAAAAATATGACAGTTACCCTTTAATAAAAGCTAATCAGAAAGTTATTTGTACCCCAAAATGACACCATTAAAAACTACAACTTGTCCAGTCAAAAACAAGCCCTCATACAGTTATATAGACGGGAAAATTAAAAAAAGTTGTAGCTCTTGGAAGGTGATGATGAAACAAGAAGGAAAAACGCTTGGTCAGTAAGGCCCAAAACAGGCTGGTCTCTGAGGGGTTAAAACTACATGAGCAGTTCTGTAAAGTACCGTAGTAATCCTGGAAATACCCTTTAGGGTCCATTCATACGTCCGTGGCGGATCCGCAAAACACCAATACCGGCTCTGTGTGTTGCACATTTTGCGTGGCTGCACATGGCAGCCCTATGATAGAAATGCCTATTCTTGTCCGCAATTTGCAGGCAAGTATAGGACATGCTCTATCTTTTTTGCTGGGCTGCGGAACAGAAGTACGGATGCGGACGGCACACAGTGTGCTGTCCGCATCTTTTGCAGAACACAGTGTGCTGTCTGCATCTTTTGCAGAACACAGTGTGCTGTCCGCATCTTTTGCAGAACACAGTGTGCTGTCCGCATCTTTTGCAGCACACAGTGTGCTGTCCGCATCTTTTGCAGAACACAGTGTGCTGTCCGCATCTTTTGCAGAACACAGTGTGCTGTCCGCATCTTTTGCAGAACACAGTGTGCTGTCCGCATCTTTTGCAGAACACAGTGTGCTGTCCGCATCTTTTGCAGAGCACAGTGTGCTGTCCGCATCTTTTGCAGAACACAGTGTGCTGTCCGCATCTTTTGCAGAACACAGTGTGCTGTCCGCATCTTTTGCAGAACACAGTGTGCTTTTCGCATCTTTTGCAGAACACAATGTGCTGTCCCCATCTTTTGCAGAACACAGTGTGCTTTTCGCATCTTTTGCAGCTCCATTGAAATGAATGGGTCTGCAATCGTTCCGCTAAATTACGGAAGGGATGCGGACCCAGAACAACGGACGTGTGAATGGCACCTTAAGGTTGCCATACGTATTAGATGAATGTCATCACCAATTTTAACGGGACTGGCTGACCTTCTAATGTGCGCCAACACTCCCCCAACGGCAGATGTCATGGAAAAGTAAAATCATGCCAGATGGAAATTACCGTACATGATCCTTTGTACTCAAAGAAGTTAAAAGGTTTGTCCCATTCCCGCCATTTTCACAGCAAGATGGGACAAAGTGCCAGCCCCAGGTAATATCCAACTTGCCCATCCTCCTTTCCCTGACATCTTCTGTCGAGGGAGCGTTGGGACCCATTGGATCAGGGATGCTCAACCTGCAGCCCTCCAAAACTAACATTTCCAGCATGCCCTAATAGCTTTAGGCATCTAGGCATACTGGGAGTTGTAGTTTTTCAACAGCTGGAGGACCGCAGTTTGGGCATCCCTGCATCAGATGGTCAGCTGGTCCTACTAAGATTGGGGACTTTGTCTGATATTCATCTAAAGTGTATGGCAATCTTAAAGGGGATTTCTGAGATTACTATGAATCAGAAGGAATAGCTGTCAGGGGATATGTATGGCCATCTTTATTGTTGACATATACAAATGATCATTAGTACTATACACCAACCTATAATGCTGCCACACACAAATTAGGGAAGCGTTCCATATTTTTATATGTCAATCATCACTGGAGTGCTGCCTGAATATGTGATATGCTTTGAAGAAGTCTAATTCTAAGGTGGAGAAGGGATCTAAAAGGGACGTGCACCCAGGAAAAGCCATACAATTGATGAGTGCTGTGGCCCCCCCTTGCTAAAATAATGCTGCCAACGGTCACATACAAAGGCTCTTAAACCCCTTTCTCCATAAACTAGACTAGCTGGGAAGCACATACATGTAAGGGATCGTTCACATCACCGTTTCTCCTTTCTGTTCTCTGGCTCCGTTAAGGAGCAGGAGAACGGAAAGGACGGATTCTGGAGATAACTGACACCTAACAGAGCGTAACGGAGCCTAAAGACCCCATAGACTATAATGGGGTCCGTTCCGTGTCCGCTCATAACATGATTTTTGAGCGGAGACGAAAGTCGAAGATTCCCCTAAATGGTAACCTAAGCTGACACACAGATGTACGTTGCACATGCTATGAGGAAAGCAGATTACGTGACAGATACGCCATTCCATTCGGTTACAGTTTACCAGATATGGTTCTGTCTTAAATGGCAGACTGTTTTCCCTTAGGAGGTTTCCAGCCCACCAGTCGAAACAAAGAGAAAGAGTGTAAAATGGGAGCAAGGCCAAATGAACATGCTAAAGAAATAAGACCTTTTTGTTCTGATTTACCGGTTCACCGTTTGCTGTGTATTTTATGTGTTGGTAACAATAAAACTAAGAGGACGTTCACTTTTTGCAGTTATTTTATAACTGTTGACATCTTTGTTATATTAGTAGAAAACGTTGCTGTGTGTGGCATTGAACCCGAAGAACCACCTTCTTCGTCAAAAACGGAACTGGATGCATCTCTTCCAGAGAAGCCTTTGCTGCAATCATCTCCTATTGTAGATTTCAACCACCTCCATCGAGAGGTAAACTGGGACATACTGGAATCTGGAGTCATCTGCCTGCCTGGTGAGAACACATGTTAAATGTAATATTTCTTTTCTAAAAAAGCCAGTACAGAAAGTCATTCTGGCACATAGTATCCAATCAGATTGCAGCTTTCATTTTCACAATTGCAGGTTTTAAAATGAAAGCTGTGACCTAATTGGTTGTTAGGAGCAGAGGTGACTATGTCTACTGAAGGCTGATGGGGCACCTACCTAATAGTTTTACCTGCTTGTACAGGCAGATAATGGGATCATTTCAACTGTGCCGCACAATCTCAATTTAGCAAAGTGCAGTGGATACAAGAAGTACAGTAATCAGATTAGTGCACTTATATGTGTCAATTCGCACATGTCTGTTAGATGCGTATTTCCTCCAGTGCCCAACATGCTTATTTCCTCAGCTTCCTTGGGTTCTGATTTGTGTGAAAATTAGCACCAGTATAGACTGAAGGATGGTATTATACCACCAAAGGCAGAGGGTATAAGAACAGATCATCAAGCACTTCTGTTCTAGTGGTGGCAATCATATGAATATTCCATCACTATCTGTGGTTAAAAGGGTTTTCTGAGATTTTGATACTGATGACCTGTCTGATGGATGGGTCATCAGTATCTGATCAGTTGTTTGAGAAGGCACCAGTGCTCCTGTGAGCGCCGCAGCCTTTTCACAGCTTACCAAGCAAAGCACTGTACATTGTATAGTGGCTGTTCTTGGTATTGCGCTGAACCCCATTTACTTCAATGGTGCTGAGCTGCGCATAGGTCCGATAAACGTGTCATCACTAGCCTAGCAAAGCTGTGAGAAGCCTGCGGCGCTACTGCGAGCGTTGCTGTCTTCTCAAACAGCTGATCGACAGGGGTGCCGGGTGTCGGACCCCCAGAGGCGTAACTACCATAGTGGCAGACCATGCGACAGATATGGGGCCCAGGGCAAGAGGGGGCCAGTTGGAATCATCCCCCCCTTTTACTGGGGGTTAAAACTTGGTCAGGACTCTACCCTGTAAAGGAACAAATGAGGCAGTGGAAAAAATGGCTCATGGATCATCGAAAGGGGTTTAGACAGAAACCCTTCTGTCCTGTGTGGGGGGGCCTGGTTTCATCCTTGCTACGGGGCCCTTACTTCTCTATGTACGACACTGTCCAGAGGATAGGCCATCAGTATCATAATCTCGGAAAACCCTTTTAAGCAACCTTTGAAAGTTTCTTTTTATATTTTTTAAGTGTTTCACTTCTGAACTAGCTACATCAAATAAGAGCACAAATAACAAAGGAATACGTGTATATCTTGAAGAAGCTTCCTGGGACAACTAAACAATATAAGAACTTGGTCATCTTGATACAGTCATAGGTTGCTCCTGATACAAACCTCATCAGTCATTTAATGCACAAATGTTCTAGTAAAATCTAGCAATGGGTTTTATATTGTTTGTGGGAAAAGGTTAGAAGAAGCGCTAATCGATTGCTATACATGCGGCCCCATAGTCTAATTATTTTTGTATTTCTGTGTAGGTGCACAAGACAGAGAAAAGAGTGCCCTGTTAATTGTATCTCCATCTAAAGCTGTGGCAGAATACACCCAGAAAAATATTCAGGAAGCAATATTCTATTTGTTCTCTCTTCTCAGGTAACGACTATACAAACGAAGGATGCATAATAATGATGTAGCAGAGCAATACAAAAGGCTAAAGCTCCTCATACACTTTAGATGTTGGAAGAACATCTGGTTTTTGATGCATTTTTCAACTATTTTTTAATTATTGAGTATTTTCTTCAGTACTTTCAGCTTGTGGTTTTTGGTGCGGATCCACACCAAAAATCGTGCAGACATGTACAGAGCTGTTTTTTATGCTTTCCATTAATTTTAATGGGGGGGTTCAGTGCGGAAGGAGAAAAAGCTCCTTCCATTTGAAATGAAAGGGAGGCTGCTCTGAGGCATTTGTGGTGCTGATTTGGTTTATTTCTGCCTCCAAATCAGCTTAAAAAAACACCTAAAACTCAGTGGGAACTGGTCCAAATGTTAATCTGGCATTGAGCAATACTTGGAAAAAGGATATGTAGTGAATAATTTCATGGATTGGCCTCTGAAATCATTATTTAATGAATATATGTTTAATTAAATGTCGGATGTGGCTGCAGACTTTCCAATTCTGTTTCAGATCTGATCTACGTGATTTAGGTATGACCCTCATTGTTGATCTGCGAGACAGCTCTTCCAACTCTGAGACTTTCCTTCAAGTGCTTCATGAAACCAAGGTAAAGTCCGTTCTTAATCTAAGACCATGACAAAGGCAAAGTCACTAACAGGCAGCAAATGCATAGTACCTTGGAAATGAGCATCTGCAGGCAGTTTGGAGACGGAAACCTATAGTAGGGAGAAATGTTTTTAGTTAGCATGAAGGAAGAACTAGAGATGAGTAAAGTTCTTGAAATTAGTTTTTTGTCGAATTTCTTGAATATGTAAACTTTCTTTTTGGGTCCAAATCAGTGCTCCAATTGACCTGAAAATTGGCATATGACACTCTGAGGTCTCCTAGGACTCATATTTTATCCATTCGGTCTGTCTTTTTTTTTTTTCCTCTATCCGACCTTTGGAGGTAATTTTAGTTTTTGATTGCATTTTACTCATTTTTGGCTAAAAATTGTATCACATTTGAGCTGGTCATCTAATGAACCTTATCTCTAAACTACAAAGAGGTCATAAACACTTATTTAAGCCACATTCTTATCAGTAAGATAAGGATTGAGCTATAATGAGTGTTTATAATGTCAGAGAGCAGAGATACAGTAAGGAGCTCCCCAAGTGATGGAAAAGACAGAAAATTCACAGGCTGCTACTACAGCATCTCAGTTATGTGCACAATGTGGATTCTATATATATTCCACTGACATATAGTTATGGGTAAATGCTTTAAAAACACCCTGCGCCAGAGCATTTGTTAAGCTTTTCCAAACATTTCCCTTATTGGGGGCAGGTGGCGTTTAAACACAAACAATGTTATCAGAATAAAACAATGTCTTGTTCTCAGCGAGCGTTCCAAAAAATGATGCCTTAACGAAAGATGGCTGTCCCTGTTTTTATACACCAAGTGTTAGTATATCAAAAGAATTGGTGGTTTCTGAACGAGCTTGGAAAAATTGGGAGCAGCAGCAGTACAGAGTGGATGTGTAAAGGGTAGTGTAACAGTGGGATGTGGCCTCAATAGTAGCGGCAGCAAGAGCAGCACAACGTGGAACGGACAAGGCAGTAGAATAGATGTGTGTGCAGCTGTGTAGGGGTAGTAGTGGCGGCTGGGTAAGGGTAATAGTAGTGGTAATAATAATAGTAATCATATTCCACAGCGCTTTACAGTTTAGGGGTTCATGTACAAACAGTCATAAATAACATAGCTGGGCAGGCAGTGGCATGATGGGGAGGCAATCAGTAGCCACCATTAGCAGTGGCAGATGTATTCTACATAGATGGAGGTGTCTGAGAATCCTCATGGATCCATGCCTCGTTCATTTTGACTACTATAGCGTTTTGTACAGTGGTGGTGGACAACTTTGTCTGTTTAGGTGTGACGACTCCACCTGCTGCTCTGAAAACCCTCTCTGAGATCACACTAGAGGTTGGATAGAAAATACAGCAAGAGCAAACTGGGCCACTTCTGGCCACTGTTTCAATCTGGCTGCCCAGAAGTCCGTGGAGTCAGGGAACACATTATGTGCACCATGCAGGGGGCATGTGTTATTTCGTCCAAATGCAGCGCAGCAACGATGTTCCGCTGACCATCTTGCCCAGTTGGAGTAAGCAAGAGTGAGGGTGTGGAAGCGGCACTGTGCCTTCTGTTGGGGATAGGAGGGTGTCCATTGAGAAGTACATGGAACAAGTGATTAAGCACCTGGTGTGGGAACCAGACCAACAAAAACTTGGAGGTGTCAGTAGGACCAGGCCTTGTTGCTGCAGTACTGCGTCTGGGGATGCTGCTACATGTGCTGCAACAGCCTTGGTGCTTATGTTTGTAGTTGAACACACAGCTTATTTTTATCCTGCAGATCTTGCACATGGCAATGCTTTTGTTGGCTGTCACTGTGGAGTACAACTGCTTCTGCTTTTTATTACCACCGCACCCAACACCCTCCTCTTCAGATGTCACCTCCTCCTCAGCACCTTGATCCAGCTCCCAGGTCCTGTTCAACACACAATCATTGTCATAGTCCTCACCCTCCCTGCTACTTTTATCATACAGTGATATGTCATTCTGGGCTCCTTGACCCCCTCTCGATTTTCTGCTTTATATTTCACCCAAGTGCTACTGATGCCAGGGCTAACCCCTACCACCACCACCATGGCTACAAGTGCCACTACTGCTACTACTACCACCAACAGAGCAATACATCGTTTCCCCTCTATCTGAACCCCCTCCTCATGGCAGTCCAAATGCTGGCTGTTCTCACGCAACACGGAGACTCTTCTGAGTGTCTTCTAGCGAGTTGGGTTTTGTTGCCTCTTCTTAGGAAAAAAAGGCCACCCCACTAGGAGGGCGAAGTGATGCAACTGAAAAGCTTTTTTGGGGCCGCAAGTAGGAGGAACAGAAGGAATGCTGTGGCCCCTGGCTTCAAGGCACAGTGTCAGGCTCAGGTGACCTCGACACCATCTTGTTGTGAATGTCATCCTCATTGGGAGAACTGTACCTGCTGCTACTATTACCACTGGTCAAATGGCTGGTGCTTCTACTGTTCTTTGTTCTATTTGGATGACGAGACCTGGGTTTTTTGTTTTCCATTCTTCCATTTACCAGACATTTTATTATGAGGCCTATAAATCAAAGATCACAGGTTTAGTGCTCAGATTATTAAACAGTACTAGCAAAATTGCAAGTGTTTTTTTCTGTACTTTACCGAGGTGCAATGAAATGTCCCTCTCCTTCTACAAACTTACTGCACACTGGTATTGACAATTTACAGTGGTACTGCAATGCGTCAGCTGCAACTGTTATATAAATGCTGTTATTGCAGCACGACACAGTCACTAATTATTCATGGTATCTTGATGCAATAGAATGCCTTATCTGAAACTGGTATATAAATGCTGTTATTGCAGCAGAACGTGATCACTGCCTTATATCACAGTGAGATATGTATTTTGTTTTACAGGACTCCTTCCATGCTTGTATAAAGAGCACTTTAATAGTATGTGATACAGAAAACCCTGCCGCAGGACGAAGTGATCTTTTTAATGCACAGGTAAAGGCCATCAATATTTAAATCACGACACGATATAGTGTCAAATTCAAGATCTACAGTACCTTTTCCATACTGGGAAAGAAAAAGACCACAAACTTCCATTTATTTAGCCTGACGTTTAATTTCAATTTATTTACGTTTCTATTTATGAATTTTTTTTCCAATTTAAATAAAAGTTGGGTATCTTTGTAGACACAGAGGGGACAAATTTACTAAACCTCTCACATTTAGGCTAGTTTCACACTAGCGGCAGCCTTCCCCGGCAGGCTGTTCATGTTGTAGTTTTATTCCGGCCGCCTCTTGGCATGTTTGCCGCGCTGCTGCCTGGACTCCGGCCCGCCCTCTTTATAGTCAATAGGGCCGGAGCAGACCTCCGGCGGCATGCGTGCACTAGCGGTAGCACGGATCCGGCAGGTTGCCGGAGAAGGCTGCCGCTAGTGTAAAAACTAGCCTTAGTGTAAATTTAGACAGTCTAAAGACGTGCCAGATTTACACAATGGCTCATGCTGGATGATAAATTTGGTATATCTTTTATTCACTTATTGCCAGAACACATTGGCACATCTTAAAAGCTAGCCACAGAATGTGTTCAGAACACATAATAATTGTACTACGATGCATGTGCACCATTTTTGGGGGGAAATGAAGCCAGAATTTTGTGGCATTTAGCTTAGTAAAACTCCCCCTTGTATTGCTTTTATTAATTATAAGTTACAGCCTGTATTATCATCCAGAGTTGATACCCAACCGCAACTTCTATGTTGTATTTCTTTTCTACACATCAGATTGTTACCGTGACTGGTGTAAAGCCAGCACCTCCCAGAATGCAAATCACTAGAGCAGGGGTGCACATCCTCAATATCATACTCTGCGGCCCCCAACCATCTGGTGACAGACATGTATGTCTATGTCTTATGGCTGCTCACATGCATTTTTCATGTATTCTCCCATTAGATGGGAATCCCGGAGTTGTAACCAGACATTTCAGTTAGTAATACCCCTTTAACTATTATTTTCGGCCCCCTGACAATGTGTCCCCCAACCAGAAAAGGTTGTGCACCCCTGCCCTACAGCAAGCTCTATGCACACTCCTATGTAGCAAGGAAGCTGGGAAATTCCAGCTCATGCGCTTGCAACACTGTGAACGCAACACTGTAACCTATGATCGTTAGTAGATACGTAATGCAGTGTACAATATTCATTTACTCAACGTTTTCACTTGATGTAAAATGATGTGAATGTGCAAATGTATGTACATGCTTTAATGTCTTGCAAAGTCTTCTCATATTCCAGTACAAAGAATGGCATTGATGGGATTTATTTGAGAAATGCACCCTATGACTCTTCATCAGTGTTTCCATATCTCAGTAAAATTTCCTGGACCATTCGGCGTTAGCTGAAGTGTGAATAAGGAAACTTTCCTTTGGAATGGAAAACCTACTCTTTCATTTTGTCAACGTTTGGTTTGACCTTTTAGAGTGAAAAAAATAATTCAGAGCAGACAGAAAAATGATATACTGTTCACAAGAAACCCCCAAATGAATAGTTTCTGCTGTTTCTAATTATACTCAGTAATATTTTATGTAAAGCCAGTATACAGTATTCCACAGCACTACAATTCAGACAAAATCGATTATTACAGAGTAACCGGCCAATGAAAAGTTCAGACAAGGGATAGGAGGGCTCTGCTCACAAGAGCTTACAATCGATGAGGAAATAGGGGGACACACGAGGCAGAGTGCTTATTCTGTACAATGTTTCAGCCAGTTTTATACAAATTGGGTAGTACACATAAAGCTGCATGACTTTGTGTTGATTTTAACATAGTTCTCTTCTTTGTATCCTTTAGGTTGTAGAAACCTCAGAGCTGAGAAAGTATGTTGAAGCAGAAGAGCTGCCAGAGAGTCTTGGAGGGGAATGGCCATATGTACACAATGAGTGTGTGAGGAGCCAGAGGGTGAGATGAAAAGCTAGTGTATATGTGTGTGTTTTCATCTCATCATGATCCATGCCTCATCAACGATCTAAAATGGCTGTATATGAAGCTGTCATTACCTGCACAGATATTAAACATACAATGCTTGACTGCAAAGCACCCCTGCCCTGGATAAGTCCTGATTTATGAAAGACTTACTGAAAACCAGATGGTTTGTAAGAGAATCAAGAGACAAGACTTAACCAAACATCTGGCGTGATGGAGTGTTTCTGTCTCTCAGATTTCCAAATGAAAACACTGTGTACATTTTTTAAATACACTCATTCTTGCTGTGTTATACGCAATAGTACTGGCAATATCCCTTTTTCCTATTTCTTCCTCCAACGCAGTTATTAATATTTGATGATATTTTTGGATGTGCAGTCTTATTTTCCAGTGATTGAAGAGGTCTGTCTGCACAGGCCGTAATGACTAAAATACTAACCAGAAGTGACAGAAAAAGAGAGAAATGTAATAGATGGTGTGATGTAAAGCACTATGTGAGGGAAAATAACATCAAGTGCTCTAAAACATCTTTCTCTCTATTCAGATCACTGAATTTTAAACGGTCACTATTTTTTTGCGGAATTGAGCCTTCATGTGTATGTAAATGAATAATACCACTGTTTCTGTCCATTACATGACTTGTATAATTCAGTTTTAGCAGGGTTCCCTCTGCAGGCTCCATCTGTAACTGTCATTTTTCTGAGCTCTAGCTGCTGTGATGTCTCATGTACACTGCACACAGACAGCCTGGAGGACTTTATACATAAAGTTGTACAAGCTCTGGAGTAATGTGGCCTAATTGTATTAGAAGATGATGAAAGAGATTAGTAGAATTGAGAGTCACAGTAGTGAGTTCTGTCTCCTGTCTGTCTGCAGATTCTTCCCCCTCCCTCCTGTCTCTCTGCAGATCCTCCCCCCTCTCTTCTGTCTGTCCTAGGAGTTTTCTCCCCTACCTTTCATTTACACAACTAGAAGCAGCAGAAGCATAGATGATGTTATACAGCAGTAATGAGCAGTGTTGCTGTGAATCCAGCATGAGGTGAGATAGTCCAATACTTACTAGAAGCAGCATCTGCATGTTTCTCTCTGTGTGCAGTGGTGTTCCCTTTCTGTCCCTTATCCATAGACCTAAGGTGCAGCTGTAAAACCTGAACTTTAAAGGGCATTGACACCTTTGGGGGCAATTTTGTTTTATGACTGCATTGTAATAATTTTAAGCTAAAAATAAGATTTTTCACATGGTCTTTGTTGAGCCCCTTTCTTTGTACAGCCTTAAGGTTCTCTAGTAGCATCCTCTGTGTTACAGTGTTCTGTCAGGCAGCTCAGCTGATGGCTCCTTATCTCTCATCTATGACCTTATAAACACTCATTATAGCTCAATTCTTTTCTTACTGATATGAATGTGGCTTAACCCCTTCCCTACCAGGTCCAGTGCAAGGATTTTTGCCACCCTAGGCAAAATAAAAGTTTGCTGCCCCATGTGACATCACAATGCTCCACCCATATGATCTGCCATATTAACTAACGCCAGTACTGCAGTGCCACCGTGTTTACATTAAAAAGCCTGCAGGGACAGGCTATAAAGACCAGAGCCACTACATTAAGCTGTAGTAGTTCTGAGGACTATAGTGTCCCTTTAATGTGAGGTAAATTAGAGACTAGTGCCACGAATAATATACTAGATTGCCTACTTACAACCAGATGAGGATGATGATGGGCTGTAGCTACAGTCTGGCTCCACTGATCTTGTGTAGAACAGGCTCTCTGGAGGTTGTTTGTAACTGTGGTCACAAAAATCTATGTTCTGGGAGGACGGGAAGCAGCTCCACGGAATGCGTTGGGTGAATCTGTGTTTACATGTGTCAGGGCTGCAAGTTGTGTTTCTGTGTATGTAAGGGGTGCATTTAGTGTGTGTAAGAGATGGATTGTGTTTCAGTGTGTGTAAAGGGATGCATTGTTTGTTTCTGTGTGTGTAAGGGTACTTTCACACTAGCAGCATAGCTATCCGGCAGGCTGTTTCGGCGGGTGAACAGCCTGCCGGATCCACCATACCGCAAGTACCCGTGTGCTGCCGTGCTGCCGCTCCGTCCCCATTGATTATAATGGGGCGGGTGGCGGAGCTAGGGTGCAGCACGGCAGTGCACGTCCGGTGATCGCTGGACTAAAAGCCCGGCAATCACTTCCGTGCTGCGTCGTAGCTCCGCCCCCCAGCCCATTATAGTCAATGGGGACGGAGCGGCAGCACACAGGTACTTGCGGCATGGCGGATAGCTATGCCGCTAGTGTGAAAGTACCCTTAGGGATGCATTGTGTGTAAGGGATGCATTGTGTGTCTCGGTGTATGTGTGCAAGGGGTGCATTGTCTTTGTGTGTAAGGATTTCATTGTGTGTGTGTGATGGCTGTCAATCTCTCCCCCCCCCCTTTCCTTGTCACTCTCTTCTCCTCCCTCCCTTGTCACTCATTCATTCCCTCCCTCCCTCCAGTGCCACTCTCATTTGCCCCCTCCCTCCCTTGTCACTCTCATTCCCCCCTCCCTTCCTTGTCACTCTCATTCCCCCCCCCTCCCTTGTCACTCTCATTCCCCCTCCCTTGTCACTCTCATCCCCCCCGCCCTTGTCACTCTCATTCCCCCCCCTCCCTCCCTTGTCACTCTCATTCCCCCCTCCCTCCTTTGTGACTCTCATGCCCCTCCCTCCGTTGTCACTCTCTTTCTCACCCCCTCCCTTGTCACTATCTTTTTCACCCCTCCCCCTTGTCACTCTCCCCTTCTTGTCACTCTCATTCACCCCCTCTCTCCCTTGTCACTCTCTTTCTTTCTTTCTTTCTTCCTTCCTTTATTTTTTAATTATACGGAAAGGGGGGTTATTTAAACTTTTTTATTTTTAACATTTTTTTTATTTTTTGTGATGATTTTGAAGCTCAGCTATGAGCCTATAAATAATATTTTTTTATTTTTTTATTTTGTTCTATCATGGATTTTTAAAATGAGATTTACACTAGAAATTGCTCATTTCTTATCATGCCTGCCATCTGGTAGCCAAAATAACAATTGCAGCATGAACACTTAAAGCCTCGTCATCGAGGCTTACAGTGTTCAGCGCAACTGCCGTCGCCCACATTGGCCGCTTGGGGCTAAGTAGGAAGCCCGGAAGCGCAAGCTTCCAGGTTTTTGCTCATTCAGATGCCGTGATCTCACTTGATCGCAGCATCTAAAGCCTTTAATTACCGCGATCGGCATTATTGCCAGTCACGGTAATTAGCCGCAGGTCTCTGCTGTTTGAAACAGCAGAGATCTGCCGGCCATGGCGCCCGCTGCACATGCGAGTGGGCGCCATGTTTACACATCGCTTCAGCCCCGTAGATGTATGGCGCTGGTAGCGAACGTGTTAATGAGTAAGTTAATTAATAGAGGACCCAGCACAGAACCTTGGGGTACACCACTTATAACATCATTCAGAGTAGAAATTGTTAACCACAACTCTTTGGATACGTTCATGAAGCCCATTTTCAATCCAATTACAAATTACATTTTCTAAACCAATAGACCTTAATTTACCCATTAGTCGTCCGTGTGGGACAGTATCAAACGGCTTTGCAAAGTCCAAAAATACAATATCAACAGCCTTCCCTCTGTCCATGCTTCTACTTACCTCCTCATAAAAACAAATAAACAAATTAGGTTAGTTTGACAGCTTCTCTTCTTAGTAAAACCATTTTGGCTATTACTTATCATATTATTGACAGTTACATAATCCAGTATGTAGTCCCATAGAAGGCCCTCAAACATTTTTCCCACTATGGATGTTAAGCTTACTAGTCTATAATTTCCCAGTGAAGACCTAGCACCCTTTTTGAAAATGGGCACCACATTCGCCAGTCTCTTGGTACAATGTCTGTCGTAAAAAATCTTTAAATATTATGAACAGAGGCAAAGCAATAACTGAACTGAGCTCTTTTAGAACTCTAGGGCATAATTCATCTGGACCTCGGGCCTTGTTTACTTTTAATTTTTTTAGCATATTAGGGACCATATCTACAGTCAGCCAAATATGTTATTTGAGGTATTTCCACCAGTGGCACCACCCTCATGAGATGCCCTCCTTTCTTTTGTATATACAGAGCTAAAAAAATCATTTAGGAGCTTTGTCTTCTCTCGATCCACAGTGACCAACACACAGTTACCATCATTTAGGGGTCCTACATGTTCTGACCTTGGTTTTTTTGCGTTCATGTATTTGAAGAATGTTCTGGGGTTGTTCTTACTTTCTTTGGATACCTGTATTTCATTGTGTATTTTCGCTGATTTTATTACCCCCTTACACAATTTATTTAGTTCTTTATACTTTTTAAAGGCAACAACTGAACCCTCCGATTTGTATTTCTTAAAGGCCCTCTTTTTGTCCTTTATTGTACTTTTTACACTATTTGTAAGCCATGTGGGGTTTAAAGAGGACCTTTCATCACTTCTAAAGATATTAACTATTGATGCTCACATGTAGAGCGGCGCCCAGGGATCTCCCTGCACTTACTATTATCCCTGGGCGGCGCTCCGTTCTCCCGGTATAGGCTCCGGTCTCTGTGCTCACAAAGTTATAGTAGGCGGGGACTTGGTTATAGTAGGCGGAGCCTGCCCTTTATCTCCTTCTCCTAGGCTGTAGCGCTGGCCAATCGCAGCGCAGAGCTAATAGCATGGGAGTTTTTATTCTCCCAGGCTATGAGCTCTGTGCTGCGACTGGCCAGCGCTACAGCCTGGGAGAAGGAGGTGAAGGGCAGGCTCCGCCTACTATAACCAAGTCCCCGCCTACTATAACTTTGTGAGCACAGAGACCGGAGCCTATACCGGGAGAATGGAGCGCCGCCCAGGGATAATAGTAAGTGCAGGGAGATCCCTGGGCGCCGCTCTACATGTGAGCATCGTTAGTTAATATCTTTAGAAGTGATGAAAGGTCCTCTTTAATTTAATTCACTTGTACTTGTTACCTCTAGGAATGTATTTAACAATATACTTATTCAAAGTAGATTTAAAGGGAATCTATCATCAACTTTTTGCTGTCCATACTAATGGTAGAATAAAGTAGAGACAGGTGAGTTGATTTCAGAGGTCTGTGATTTAAAAGTTAAAAGTAAGTGGTTGCCGAGAACCAACATCACAATCATTGCAGACTGGGCCTGGAAAAGAGTCCCGGCCACCTGAGAAGAGTCATGGTTATTCATAAATTCCTGCTTTCCCGCCCACCTGCTGATGATTGACAGTCTTCTACCTAGTTTTCTCCCTTTCTCTCTAGGAGAGAACTGTCAATTATCAGCAGATGGGTGAGAGCAGGAATTCATGAATAGCCAAGTAGATTTGACTCTTTTCAAGGCCTGTGCTGCAATGATTATGATGCTGGTTCTTAGCAACCACTTACTTTTAGCTCATAAGGGGCACACCGCTGAAATCAGCATTTCTGTCAGTATTTTATGCTGCCCTCAGTAAGGTCAACATGAAGTTGATGACAGGTTCCCTTTAAAGCACTCCCATTTAGCATCAGTGTCATTATGTGACAATAGTTGCTCCCAGTCTATGTCCTGAGGTACCGCACTCAACCCTGGGAAATTCTCCTTTTTAAAATTAAGTGTTTTTGCCCTACCGACCTGAGTTTGTTTACGTCAATGGTCGGGCATTTATAAATGGCGCCAGCATGTGAGCAGAGCGAGCGCTATAGCTCCAGGTGCCTGCTTTATTTCCCCGCTCACGCCAAGTCTAAAAAAGTGGACGTGGCGTGGGCAGGGGAAGGAGACAGTCCGGGAGAAATGGTCTAAATGTAAGCCAGCTAGGATCCACCACCAGATATAGGGGTTATTAAGACTGGCGTCTAAAACACCGGTCTTAATAAATTATCCCCTTACTGTAATTCTAATAGACTCCATTGCTAATAAATTGGAGTTTATGAGAAAAGCAATCTAATGATTTCTTTCTATAGTTCCCTAGGGGGAATATTAAAAAGTGTAAAAAAAAAAAAGCTTTTTTTTTTAAATACACCCTTTACATTTAGGGCTTATTCACAAGAATAGGACATGACTCATTATTTTTGCGGGGCCACGGAACAGAGCAATGGATGCGGACAGCACACGGAGTGCTGAACCCATCATTTGCAGCCCCATAGAAGTGAATGCGCCTGCAAAATGCGGCTCGGATGCGGACTAAAACCACGGTCGTGTGAACGAGCCCTTACCCTGTTAGTGTTTGTCTACTGGGCTGCAACAGTGGTACTAAATCTTCTAAATAAATACTGCTGCATTTTTTTATCTTAGGCCATTTCCCAGTGTTGTCCAGTTTCCTGCTGACACCAGACAACCCCACTATATTATACTATTGTGGCGTAAAAAAGTCGCACCATGTGTGCACTATAATTTGCAACTTTTTGAGCTTCTCATCACTTTTCTGAAGTGTCTAGGAAAAGGGGTGTGACTTTGTTGAAGGAGTGTGGCTTTGTGCTGCGGCATTTACTATAATTTTCGCCAGAAAGTGGCGGAAGTTATATCTAAACTATACGCCAGCCTGTTCTTATAGTCCATGTCCATGTTGTAACCCGTATTACTGACAAAAAGTGGCATAACCAATACAAAATGTACAGAGTTCTGCCTAGTAAACAATGAAGGGACTTGATTCTTGCTGAAGTGCTGCTGCCCCTTCAGTCAGCTCATTAGTGAGGATGCCGATAATCTGTCCCCCACCAATCTGATATTAATGCTCCATCCTAAGGATAGATCATCAGATTTCAGCAAAACCCCTTAATGACAGAGATTACAGAACACAATAACCATTAGTTTACATCTCAAATTACTGTAATGTGATAATATTACATATGAATCCATTCTTTATCTTTTTTACATCTTGCAGTCTCTGTGGCAACTTCACTCCTTGTGCTGTGATGTGCTTGACTCACTGGGGAAGGTCACACACGAAGTAGAAGCTGACGTCACTGAGGTTAGTAATTCTATTTTTTTGTAAAATAATTAGCTTGCTAAACCTGGTAAAAAAAGTTGTGTTTTCGCAAACGTATCATATTTTTCGCCCTATAAGACGCATCTGCCCATAAGACGCACCTAGGTTTTAGAGGAGGAAAATAAGAAAAAAAAATATTCAACTCAGACCCCCAGTCAGACCCACAATGTTGATCAGACCTCAGCTTAGAGCCCCAGTCAGAGCCCCAATGTTAATCAGACCTTGTAAAAAAAATTAAAACTGTGCCAGAACAGCCATTTTTTGGTTACTTTGCCTCACAAAAAGATATATATATACACACACACACACAATGCACATCTACCGCTAGCAAAAGATTTATATACTGCAGAAATAACCCTAATATATATATATATATATATATATATATATATGACAATGGCAGCACAGCAGGCCAAATATCAATAAGGAGGTGCAGGCCAATGGATCCGGCAACAAATCCAGGACAATATAATAATTTTTAAAAATGGTAGCACTTTCCCTAGTGGTCGCAACTAGGGATGAGCGAACTTGTGTTTCAACTCAACACTAGTCGCAATGTTTTAGCTCATAGCTTGAAAAGAGACTCTGTGAATGAGCTGAAAACAGTGCGACTACAGGGGTGAATAAATAGTTTCGGAGTGTGGACATTTTTTACATATATATATATATATATATATATATATATATATATCAAATATTAAGAAAAAGTTTTGATAAATATCCCCCACTGTGTACTTATATGTCTACATAGCATTGTGTATCGTCACACTGTACTAATCTGTGTGGGAAAAATGACCGCTCACTGTGCGGACTGCACACAATACTGTGTTCAGAAGAGAGTGCAGGTAGTGAGAGCGTCAGTAATGAGATCTATATCCTGCTTATAACGCCATGGTTCTGACTGTAGATCTCTGCACTAATGTTATCAGCAGAAATATCTATTGTCTACAAATAATAGACTTTCTACAGAATGGAAAGTGAGAAATACATCTGCTGATTACAGGCTTTAGCATACTGTAAGACTCACCATGTTGTAGATTGGAATTAAATCTTACTACCAAGATACTTGCAAGTTACAGCAGCCTATATGTAAGTGGCTGATAGCTGTGCTGTGTAACAGGATGTGGGGGCGGGGCAGCAGAGCTTGTGCTGGTGCATGTGAAATCAACAGGAACGCTCACAGAGCCTCACAGGAGATGACAGCCGTGAGCAAAACTCATAGAAGAGCATTTCTGAGTGCATGTGAAGCAAAGCTGATACCAGTAGACTAACCAGTGCAATTTTATTATGTGCTGCATTACGGTAAGATATGGGGTTATTGATTTTTAGTGCCCAAAGGTGTCCATAACATAAAAAATATACAGCTTCATGATAATAGTTTGTGGACAGTGGTCTCCAGTATATGAAATTTTATGAAATGAAAAGTAAAGTGCTAGCATGTTGTAACTCTTTAGAACCATACAAGAAGTTTAACAAAGTCTGTAGTAAATTAATCACATTGTACTCCCCTCATGTGGGATTGTGAGAGAACGTGTTATCAATATGTATTTTGTGCTAGGATATTCAGTGGTTGATTTCTCATCATCGAGATGCTATGAAGAAAACACTGACAGATGACAAACTTCAAAGACTGCAGAGAGATGGAGGCACTCTTGTAGCAAGACTGCATAAGTCACCTTACCTGAGGTAATGCCAGAGCTTGGCTTCCAGCTCAGCCTGGAAGGTTCAATGATTTTCCTCATTTTTAACCACTAATATTTAACCCGTACAGTACTGTGTTTAACCACTTGAGCCCCCCTGGGCTTAAACCCCCTTAATGACCAGGCCACTTTTTACAATTCTGCACTACACTACTTTCACCGTTTATTGCTCGGCCATACAACTTACCACCCAAATGAATTTTACCTCCTTTTCTTCTCACTAATAGAGCTTTCATTTGGTGCTATTTCATTCTTGCTGACATTTTAACTTTTTTTGATATTTAACTTTTTTTGATGAAATTTTTGCAAAAAAACGACATTTTTCGCTTTCTGTTGTAAAATTTTTCAAATAGCACTATATTTCAATTTAAATTTTTCTCTAAATTTATTGTTCTACATGTCTTTGATAAAAAAAACATGCAATAAGTGTATATTTATTGGCTTGGGTAAAAGTTATAGGGTTTACAAACTATGGTGCAAAAAAGTGAGTTTCCGCACTTTGACTTTCTGAGCACCTGTCCTGTTTCCTGACGTACTACAATGCCCAGACAGTAGAAACACCCCATAAGTGACCCCATTTCGGAAAGTAGACACCCTAAGGTATTCACTAAGGGGCATAGTGAGTTCATGGAATTTTTTATTTTTTGTCACAAGTTAGCAGAAATGGAATTATTTTTTTTCAAAAAATTTCATTTTCCGCTAACTTGTTTCAAAAAATAAAAACTTCCATGAACTCACTATACCCCTCAGCGAATACCTTGGGGTGTCTTCTTTCTAAAATGGGGTCACTTGTGAGGTTTTTCCACTGCCCTGGCGTTTGAGGGTCTCCGCAATCATTACACGTATGGCCACCATTAGGAGTTTTTGCTATTTTCCTTATATTGAGCATACGGGTAATTAGAATTTTTTTTCTGTTCAGCCGCTGGGCTGAAAGAAAAAAATTAATGTCCCAGATTTCTTCATTCACATTGATCAATGTGGATGAAAAAATCTCTAAAAAATGTGCAAAAAATAAACAGAGGGGAAAGCTGTAAAGCTGCGATCGCTAAGGGACCCTTAGGCCTCATTCACACGTCCGCAATTCTGTTCTGCAAAATTTTGTAGAACGGAATTGTGGATACATTCAATTCTATGGAGACAAAACACGTACACCGGCAATCTGCTTTTCCCATTTTGCGTATCCGCACATTGCCAGAGCTATATAGAAAATGCCTTTTCTTGTCCGCAATTGCGGACAAGAATAGGACATGTTCTATATTTTTGCGGATCCGGAAGTGCAGACCCGCAATTCCGGATCCGCACTTCCGGATCCGCAAAAATATAGAACATGTCCTATTCTTGTCCGCAATTGCGGACAAGAAAAGGCATTTTCTATATAGCTCTGGCAATGTGCGGATACAAACCCAAAAACACCAGGACCCACATCTAAATCAAACTCAATATTTTATTAAATACATAATACTAAAAACATATACTTGTATAAATATAAATAATACAGTAATAGGGAGCATACAACACCTCACAGATGTGACACTGCTGGTGATATAGATATCCTCAGTACATCCCATACGCACAAAAAAGTGTTACAAGCCCAAAATGTCAATGTGAATTAAGATACTACAATAGTCAGGCATAAGCTAATACAAACAAAGTGCTAATAAGGAAAGATCCTGGAACTCACCAAGCAGTGCCACACACCCCGACGCGCGTTTCGCACCCGGCTTTTTCAAGGGGCAAATGTGCGGATACGCAAAATGGGAAAAGCAGATTGCCGGTGTCCGTGTTTTGCGGATCCGCGAATGTGCAGATCCGCAAAACACATACGGATGTCTGAATGAGCCTTATAGGGGGTGATCAGTGACGGGGGGTGACATGGGTGATCAGGGGTTAATAAGGGGGGGTGGGGGGGGGGTGATTGGTGCACTTTTTTTTTTCCCCTCTGGTGGTCCCAAGCAAAGGGACCACCAGAAGAGAAGGCAGCAGGCATATCAGACGCTGTTCATAAAACAGCGTCTGATATGCAATTTTTTTCTAACTTATACAGCCTGCCAGCGCGCGATCAGCGCTGGCAGGCTGTACTACAGTTACAGCGCCGTAGTACTACGTCGTGCTGATCGGGCGGGCGCAGCTCGAGGGGTCCGGCAGTAACTGATAGCGGGACCACTGCTGTATGCGCCTGCATCAGTAAAAACACTGATGCTGGTGCATTAACCCTAGATGTGCCGCGGTCAGCACTGACCGATGTACGTGCGATGTCCATGCAGGGAGGGAACTCCCATCAGGTCCCCACGCTGCTGTGACAGGGACCCGAAGGCTGGTACAGCAGCCCGATGGCTTCCTTAGTCATCGTTGCTGCCTTCCCTGTAAGTCTGTGAGATCCAGCAAGCTGGAAGTGTATTACTCAGCGTAATACACTTACAGCCAATGCATTACAGTATTGTAATGCATTGTAAGGGGGATCAGACCCCCAAAAGTTGAAGTCCCAGACATGAAGTCCCTGACAAAAAAAAAGTAAAAAAAAAAAGTTTTACACAATAAAAAAATTACAAGTTTCAAGTAAAAAAAAAATTTTTAATTAAAAACATAGGGAAAAAAGACATATTAGGTATCAAACGGCTCTATAAAAATATTACATGATCCACTCTGTCAGGTGAACGCCGTAAACAAATAAAAAAATAAAAAGTGCCAAAACAGCCATTTTCTGGTCACCTTGCCTCACAAAAAGTGTAACACCAAGTGATAAAAAAGGCATATGTAGCCCAAAATGGTACCAATCAACCCGTCATCTCATCCCGCAAAAAATTAGCCCCTATCTAAGACAGTCGCCCAAAAATAAAAAATAAATATGGCTCTCGGAAAATGGCATCACAAAAATAAGATATTATTCTGTTTAAAAAGGCTTTCACTATGCCTTCATGATGGAGAACTGGGAGTCCCAGATATTACTCGATACTATAAAGCTAATCTCATAGATCAAACTAGGGAATGGTGGTCCCCCTCTTCGAATCATAAGTGGCTAGAGGTGGAGTCTACTTTTGCAACTAAAAACTCACTTAAAAGATTACTAGCTGCTCACTCCCTGGCGACGGTTCCTGGGGGCCCCCCTCTCTTGACCATGCTGGCGGCAGTGTGGACCTAGCCATCATATTAGGAGTACAGATCTATTCTCTCCTACTACCTCACAAATCCCTATAACGGCCCTTACTTATCTCATTCCGGATCTTGATATCGATGTTTGGGAAGAGGTGGGTTTATTATACCAAGACCAGACACTGGAGAACTCCAACATTAAAACATTTGAGGCCCTACGCCATTCTCACAAGCTACCTAATTCGTGTTTCTACCAATACTTGCAGATCAGACACCTGTTACATAGCATCAGTCTCCCTCCTGTCCAATTACCTGAGGCCTCCCCAATTAGCAGGCTTTTCAACGCTCCAAGACTTACAGGAAAAGGCCTATTGCATACCAAGCCCTAGGTCCATGTCTAGATAGCAAGTCAGGCTGCATGATGAAATGGGAGGAGGCACTGGGATGTGAATGGACCATTTATGAATGGCGAGATGCTTTCTATTGGGCGGTGGCTGGACCCAATTGCATTAACTTTGCAGAGCAAAATCGTAAAATCCAGCTTTGTTGGTATCTAACCCCGGCCGGTATAGCATGCATTAATCCTACATACAGCCCATATTGCTGACGGGGATGGGGAGAAAGGGGAACACTGTCACATATGTGGTGGAGATGTCCTACTATATTTCCCTTCTTTGACCTTTTGTCTAAAGTTGCTGGCTTTCCCCTTCCCCTGTCACCGGCATTAGCTGTACTCTCTACTGGGTTTGAGACCCTCCCATACACACATCGGTGGGTAGTGGCGGGGATATTAACTGCGGCACAAAAGCTAATTGCTACCTACAGGAAATTACCTGTCACTCCGAGTTTCTCAGCATTGGTAGCCCTAATTTAAAAATATATGCAACATGAATGCATATAACACAGCTAGATCACAAGTGTTACAAAGATGGGATTTATGGTGCACATCTTCTTATGCTTCCCATATTCCACAGACAGGCTTGTGAAACATACATCACATAGCTACTTATATCCGAAAAAACTAATGAGGAATATTTGGAGGAGAGTTAGATGGGCGGTTCTGGGATATCACGATTTCTGATTATGTTTCTTAGTTGTGCTACAAAGCACTTTACTATGTTTACTATTTTCTTATGGATCACATTGTCCTATTGACTGGTAACAATATTGATTGTTTATTATTGCTTTATTATAGAGTGTACAACTTAGGCCTTTTTCACACTTGCGTTCTGGAGATTCTGCGGGCACTTCCGTCCCGCCGGATCCGTCAGAACGCAAGTCACCTGAATGCATTTGAAGACTGATTTGAAATGCTTTCAGGTTACCATGGCAGCCAGGACGCTACTGCCGCTAAGTCCTGGCTGCCATGGTACTCCGCAGCAGTGTACTTACCTGCGCTGCGGCCGCCGAGCGCTCCTTCATGACGTCACAGGTCCCCGCGGCGCATAGATCAATGCGCCGCCCGGACCTGTGACGTCATGAAGGAGCACCCAGAGGCCGCAGCGCAGGTAAGTACACTGCTGCAGAGTACTTACCATGGCAGCCAGGACTTCAGTAGCGTCCTGGCTGCCATGGTAACCGATCAGAGCCCTAGCTTACACTGGGGCCCCGATCAGAACTGCTGCTGCGCATGCGCAGAGCTAAACGTCAGATTCGGCAATGCGCCGAAACGACGTTTAGCTTAACTCTGGATCCGGATTAATGCACTTCAATGGGCATTAATTCCAGATCCGGCGTTACGGCATGTCTTCCAGATTTTTGGACGGAGACAAATCCGCAGCATGCTGTGGTTTTGTCAACGTCCAAAAAACGTTCACATACTGAACGGAAGACATCCTGATGCATCCTGAACGGATTTCTCTCCATTCACAATGCATTGGGATTATCCTGATCAGTATCTTTCTGTCCTAGAGCCCCGAGGACTGAACTCTAGGACGGAAAGCAAAAACGCAGATGTGAAAGGGGCCTTACAAGAACACTGAATGCTTTATTTTGTATTCAATGTAATGTTTGAACAGCATCTCATTGATTGTTGTATTGATTTGTACTAAAAAAACTAATAAAAATCTGAAGGTAAAAAAAAAAAAAAGGCTTTCACAATGTAAAACTTAACAAAAATAAAAATAATAGACACATTGGGTATCGTCGCGTCCGTAACAACCTCTATAAAAATATTACTTGAGATGCTCCCTCAGGTGAATGCTGTAAAAAAAATAATATAAAAAAACTATGCTAAAACAGTCACTTTTTGTCACCATGCCTCACAAATAGTTTAACACCGAGCGATCAATAAGTCTTATGTACCCCAAAATGGTACCAATCGAACCGTCATCTCATCCTGAAAAAAAGTGTTTCCAAATTCCGTAAAACTCTTTAACTGTAACTGCTCAGTCCCCCCCTTAATATATTCTTTAAGGGGTGTAGTTTCCAAAATGGGCTCACTTTTTGAGGGTTTCCACTGTAGGGGTACGTCAGGGTCTCTTCAAATACTAAATAGTGCCTAAAAAGCATTCTAGCAAAATCTGCCTCCAAAATCCATATGGCGCTCCTTTCCTTCTGACCACTGCCACATGCCCATAGAGCAGTTTACCACCACATATAGAATATTTCTGTAAACTGCAGAAATCAGAGTAATGGATATTAAGGTTTATTTTTCTGTTAACCCTTGTTGTGTTGCGAGAAAAAAAGATTAACAAAAAATCTACCAAAAAAATGAAAATTAGAAATTTCACCTCCATTTTTCAACTCTGTTGGAACACCTCAAGGGTTACCAAAGTTTGTAACATCAGTTTTGAATAATTTATATCTGAATTGGTGCTTAAAAAATGGTTTTGGACATTTTGTTGAAAATTTGAAAAATGGCTTCTAAAATTCTAAGCCTTTTAACGTCCTAAAAAAATAAAATGACATTTAAAAAATAATGCCAACATAGAGCAGACATGTGGGGAATGTTGACAGATTTTTTTTAAATGAGGTATCACTTTATGACCTCTTTCACACGAGCGTGTCCGGATTAGGTCCGGATGCGTTGCGGATGCTTCCAGTGAAAACTGTGCGATTTCACAGGCAAAGCCATTCAGTTTTGCCTGCGATTGCGTTCAGTTGTTCAGTTTTTTCCGCGCGGGTGCAATGCGTTTTGATGCGTTTTTCACGCGTGTGATAAAAAACTGAAGGTTTACAAACAACATCTCCTAGCAACCATCAGTGAAAAACACAACACACCTGCACTTGCTTGCGGATGCAATGCGTTTTTCACGCAGCCCCATTCACTTCTATGGGGCCAGAGCTGCGTGAAAAACGCAGAATATAGAACATGCTGCGATTTTCACGCAACGCACAAGTCATGCGTGAAAAAAACGCTCATGTACACAGTCCCATTGAAATGAATGGGTCAGGATTCAGTGCAGGTGCAATGCGTTTACATCACGCATTGCACCCACGCGGAAAACTCGCCTGTGTGAAAGGGGCCTTTGTCTTAACATTCGAGAAATTCAAATTTAGAAAATTGTGAATTTTTCCAAATTTTTGGTATCATTTTATAAATAAAGGTGAAATATATTGACTCAAATTTACCACTGTCATGAACTACAATGTGTCACAAGAAAACACTCTCAGAATGTCTTAGATAAGTTAAAGCGTTCCAAAGTTATTACCACCTAAAGTGACGATTGTCAGATTGGGATTTAAGAAAATCAGCCTGGGATTTAAGTTGAAAAGTGGCTCGGTAGTGAGGGGGTTAAATCCACTGAGTTTTATTATATATATATATTTGTTTTGCTTGTGTTTGGCAGGCTTTATGACCCAGTCACCTTTGACTTGTATGAGAAGGTTGATGAAGCACTACATCATCTAGTCCAGCTGTCAAACCAGAAACTCCAAGAGCTGGAGGCAAAACTGCCACCACCTGAGTGTCGAAACAGTCCTGAGGTATGATCCATGGCACGGTATAAGGAAAATGCCAGTACTTTCAGAAAGGCACAGAATATTTAGCAATACTGTATTTACAATAAGAGTCCGAGAAAGCTACATGAGTATTGGTTGTGGGGCACATTTCTATAACATTTAATCATATAGACACCAAAAGAGTATTAGTATTAATGGCAAATGGCAGTGAGAAACTTTTTTTTTTCCATTCTCTTAACTTTGGACCTTGATTTCAATTATTGTCAATGGGACGGCTCGCTCCTATACAAGTGTATACTACAGAGCCGTCCCATTGAAATGAATAGGACAGCTTGGGTGTAATTACACCTGCTCACCGCTGCAGATGTGACGGCCAGCAGGTAAACAATGAAGAGGAGGCAGCACTGGCACGGTACGCGTCTTCTCTTCAAACAGCTGATCGGTGTTAGGATACGTCATCAATAAATATAACTTGGACAACCCCTTTAATAGTACTTTACCAGATACAATTATGGCAGATATTTCTAGGTTCTTGCTTGTGATCATATCATTTGCTTGTAGGATTCTCATAGTCTACTTGATGGACAATGACTAGACATTCGTGGAGAGAACCGAGATGTAAGAGTACTTTCACGCTAGCGTTTAAGTTTTCCGATATTGAGTTCCGTCATAGGAGCACAATACCTGGGAAAAACGCTTCAGTTTTGTCCCCATTCATTGTCAATGGGGACAAAACTGAACAGAATGGACTGCACTTAAATGCATTCCGTTCCGTTTAGTTGCGTTCCCATACCGGAGAGCAAACCGCAACATGCAAAATGGATCTGGCATTACTCCAATGCAAGTCAATAGGGACGGATCCGTTTTCTCTGACACAATCTGCCACAATACAAAACAGATCCGTCCCTTATTGACTTTCAATGGTGTTCATGACGGATCCGTCTTGGGTATGTTAAAGATAATACAACCAGATCCGTTCATAACGGATGCAGACGGTTGTATTATCAGTAACAGAAGCCTTTTTGCTGAACCCTGCCGGATCCAGAAAAAACGCTGGTGTGAACGTACCCTAAAGTATACAAGCTGTTATGTTTTAATGAAGATGGCAATTTTCTATGAAGGATCTAGGTTTCTGACTTTCTGTTCTCTTTGGTGTCCCTAGGATCACAGTATTAGGCCTCATGCACACGGCCATGGAACACGGACATGCGCGGACCGTGGTATCCCAGCCTGGAATCCAGCTGACAGCAGGAGCACACGGCGTCATTGGTTGCTATGGCGCCGTGCGCTTCATGCCGCCGCTGGACTACAGTAATACACTCGTATAGATCTATAGATATATAGATGCTGTCAGCTGGATTCCAGGCCGGGATACCACGGTCCGCGCACGGCCGTGTGCATGAGGCCTTATTCTTATGGGGACATTACTTAATGTAATCTACCTTTTTGCATCTATATTTTTATATATTTTAAAATAAGATATGTTGAGTGCAAATTCTCGCTTTGCAAAAGTGACATTATTTCAGTGACTTATTAAGGGAATATGTAGTACTGACCACTTTTACTCCTTTCTGTAGATACGAAAATTAGAGGCATCTGTTATAGGCACAGATAATCGCAGACTAGAGGGCGGTGTTAGGATCCGTGGTCTAGAAGTCAGTAGTCGAGAGCTTGCTGACCGCACCTGCAGCCCCCCACGTGGTCATGTTTTAAGCAGAGGAGATGGAAGAGGGCCAGATGCACCTTGGGGAGGAGTTCCCAGACCAGAAGGAAAGAGGTGAGAAAAATCATAATTTGTAATGCTTTATGTCACATTCATGTTATACACCTTTAACACCAGCAGATGGGGTATGGTTGGCAGTGTTTGGAAACAGGAATGGGACTTACCATCCAGTTCCTCCCCTCCTGGTCCAACTTAATGCCAAGGGAGGGGCAGAGCTAGTTACAGTTGTGAGGGAGGAAGCATGCGATCCAGCTCCCACTCCTCCAGGCCATGAGGAACAGAGTCGGCACATATGGCAGGACGACTACTCCTGAGAGCCTGCAGGGTCCCAGGTCACAGAAATCCTGGAGACCATGGTGTACTATTATTAGCAGAGTGATCAAGCAATCAATCTATACAGACTCTGCTCTAAGATGAGGGGAAACACGTTAAGACACCACCACCGCAGTTCAGGACAGGCATTGCTAGAAGCTTACATCACACAGTGGACACCTACCACCACTGGTGCCAGAGTACAGCTGTGGGGAAGGGAATTAGAAGAGAGACATTCTCAGCTAGCAAACTTCTGAGTGTCATTTTCTGCCACATTGCCAGCCACCATACTCCGTTATCTGGGAGGGAAATTGCACTTTGTACAAACTGCTCCTGGATATGCTGCTCTTTGGCTTTGCACTCTGTAAAGAAAGACATTCTTTGTTTAATCTCTGCCTGGTTCCTTCTCATCTCTTATTCACTGCACCAAACCCCAGGAAGAAAAGGCCTGAGGTAGGACACTGATATAACATCTCATCAGGCCTACTATCACTCCTATCTTCTGCACCAGCTCCTCAGCTCCTAATTATGTATAGCTTCCAGAAAATCACTCACTGATAGTAATGGTGAGACATGGAGTGTAGTCCTTTACATCTGATCTAATTGACATTTCTAAGGTATCAGTGGGCACCTTCCTGGCAGATGCACAGATACACCCTGCCTTTCAGTGCCGGACACGCTGCCACAGGGCAGCGCTTCTCTCAGCTCTGCAGTCAGTAGCTCCTGATGATGAGCTAGACGCTGATGTAGGGATTTTATTTTTTGTATTTAAGTAGCCTACATAGCTGAGGGGCAGTGTTTATCTATAAGAGGGCATTGCACTACCATAAATCATAGATTTGTTGCTCCCTCTTATCGTGTACTACACGCAGCACATGATGGTTGCCTAAGGTGGGCTTTTATACTTCTACCCACTTTGAGCAGCATGTAGATACATGCCTTTCACTACCGCTAAGCTATGGGTTTACCACGAGCATGCGGTTATCTATATGGTGTGAACGGTGCACCAATAACTAATTGACAACAATTAGAAGTGTTCTCCTTGTGGTTACTGTTTCGTTTTTTTTTGTCTCTGGTGGAGAGGTGTTTTATTCATGTGGGTTTTGGTTCTTTTGGATACATATGACCTATCTATTCAAAGTCCTCCATGTATCCTGTAGCACCTGATTCTACTACCTGTCTGAGTTAGACGACATTGAGGATTTTTGTATCACCCCTATTTTTAATTAATCATCAATGAACTATTTATTTTAGTGCCTCACCCTTCACTAAATTTTCTAAATATTGAGACGTATACTGTTTACTGATTAGTCCGTGAAGTTACACCCTGCGTTTCATAATAATTTATGAAAAGAAATCTAATAATAGGTATACTTTAAAGTTTGTCTTTTACTTATTTAGGCGCTTACGATACATGTTTTTTACTATTGACTGCAGTATTATTCTATCAGACTTTTATCTTTAACTATATGGATCCGGGACGTTGAACGTTTACAGCTCCCACCTCACGTCTATAATAATAATGTTTTTATAGCACTGAACATATTCCTTTGTGGAACATCTCACATAGATATATATATATAAAAACATTTTTATTTTTTTAGATACCTCTGCCAGCCTATCATCCTATTAGCTGGCCCAAGAATAATGATACATACTCTTCTACTCGATAAAATTGGACTATGTTAAAATGCGGCTAATTACCCAGCACCAGGGGATGTGCTGCCAACAATATGGAAGTGAATGGTTGACACTCGTAATAATGGTTGTTCATACCCCTTTCGCTTTACATAGGGCCATGTGAAAGACTATTTAAAGCGAACCTGTCACCGGATTTTTACACCTAAAACGGCTCACAGTACCTTACAGATCTTGTTCTTGTACTTTCCAAGCTGGTGTCATATGTAATTATGCCCTTAGTATTCTTGAAAAAATGACTTTATAAAGTGCTGGTCCCATGCGTCTGCAGTCATGGCAGAAGTCAAGGAGGCAGACCCTCTGTGACTGCAGACAGTGACTCCCCCGCCATAACCCCGCCTCTCATCCCTGTGATAGACAGTTCTCCCCAACAGCCGGGACCGCGAAGTGGGCAAGGGCGCATGCGCCCTGATACAAGCGCGGTCCCGGCTGTTGGGGAGAACTGTCTATCACAGGGATGAGAGGCGGGGTTATGGCGGGGGAGTCACTGTCTGCAGTCACAGAGGGTCTGCCTCCTTGACTTCTGCCGTGACTGCAGACGCATGGGACCAGCACTTTATAAAGTCATTTTTTCAAGAATACTAAGGGCATAATTACATATGACACCAGCTTGGAAAGTACAAGAACAAGATCTGTAAGGTACTGTGAGCCGTTTTAGGTGTAAAAATCCGGTGACAGGTTCGCTTTAAATGAGCACTGATTGACTCGAATATTGTTAGTCGGGGCTAGTTTTTGGCCTGGCATGAGCCCATGTTAGAAGACCTGTTAAAGGGGTTAGGCCATGATTGATGTAACAAATGAAAATCAGACATCGTATAGTACATGTCGATCTCATTCTAACAAAACTAGAACCAGTCCTGTACCTCACACGGATTCAGAGATCTCCACATTCACTGCTCCAATTGCTCTACTAGATTATCTTCAGCCTGGCAGCTAAGGGGTGTGTCCTTTCTGCCGCAGCTCCTTCCCTGTAACTACCACAGGTTCTAACTGAAGATATGGCTGGTGACAGTTGAAGATTTAAACTTAGCATGGTCAACCAGTTCAGTGAGACGGACAAAAAATAAGGAAAAGAACAAACAGCAGGTGGCGCTATGCAGTTATATTTTATTAATAACTTAGTGGCTATACAAAATTTTTAATTACATGCATTTACAAAAGTATTCAGATCCAGGTGCTGGTCTGAAAACTCCTTTAAGGAGATCACTTTATCCTTTGGTTTAGTTAGTAGCAACAGGAACATTTGGCATTTCTCTGACTTCTTCTGTTTCCTGCTTTGTGGTTTGGAACTCAGCTGGCTAGCTGGGAATGCTTCCTGTGGCTAGTGAGTCATGTTTTTTTAACACTTTCCTGCCTGTTTACTTACTGGCTAAGTGCTGCGTAAGAAATATCAGTAGTAATAACTCAGAGCAACTGGACTTGTATTTTCTGTTGAAGAGGTTTCACTAGTCACCTGACTGGCTTTATCAATTGTAACTGAGAAGTCGGATGGCTAGCGAAACCCCTTTAAGAGAAAATACAAGTCCAGTCGCTCTGACTTATTACTATTGATATACCATGACCTGGTACTTTCACAGACATGGGATAAAACAAGAGGCAGGTTTACCAACCTTGTAGATGACACCAAATTTTTATTCTGTCGACATAACTTTGTTTTCCGTCCAGCATAATGGGAACCAGACGAATCCGTTGTGCTGCCCAAATACTTATATTATGACAGATCAAAACGGAATGCCTCTAAAGGTTTCCGTTTTGATTTCTGTCTTATGGATTCCGTTATTTTCCGTTATATCCATGTTATAACGGAAAGCCATAACGAACTACATAACAGTGATGTGAACAAGCCCTTACCCATATGTAGAGATCCTGGGATCCTTCTGTATAATTTGTGTAGCAGATTGTAGATGGGGATGTGTGATTAAAGGGGTTGTCGGGTTTCAGAGCTGAACCCAGACATACCTCCATTTTTACCCAGGCAGCCCCCCTAACTTGAGCATCGGAGCAGTTAATGTTCCGATGCCCTCCTTTGCCCTGTGCTAAATCGCGCAACGCAAAGGCATTTTCAAGAGTTCCTGTGACAAACTCTCCATGGGGCTGCCAGGAAGCCCGTGGCGTCACCGGCACTGATGGGCTGGCTTTAGCGCTGCCCTAGCCTGTAAAACGGGTAGGGCAGCGCTAAAGCACGCCCATCAGAGCCGATGATGTCACCAAACACACTGCTGGGTGGAAGCTTTTGGGCAGTGTGTTATTGTAAACAAAAGAGCCCTTGCCCTGAGCGATCTAGCACAGGGCAAGGGAACGCATCAGGGCATGAGATGCTCCGATGCGAACATCAGGGGGGCTGCCGGGGTGAAATTATAGGTATGTCCGGGTTCAGCTCTGAACCCGGACAACCCCTTTAAGAACTACAGCTTTTTTGTTTTGTTTACCAGCACTCTCAAGTTAGTTTCACAATCCATTTTTTTTTACCAAAAATGCTGCATTGCGTTTTTCTGTTTTGTTTTTTTGGGAGATGGACAAAAAATACTGTGGTCAGATGTTGCATGCTGACCAGTAGGAAATCACAAAAGCTATATACAAACAGTTTTTTTGTAGTGGCACTTTAAGACCGAATTTATTTATTTTTTTTTCTCTTAAATCGCAGTGTGCACCTAGTGTTGCATTTTTCCATGTTTTCCCAATATAGCTAAAAATGCAAGAAAAACATTGGCTAACAAAAAAGAAAATGCCACGCCAAAACAATGCTTGTAAAAAATGCAGGAATTTCATTGTGTATTTTACAAATCATGAAAAACACTAGAAAAAAGATGTAGTGCGGCAGCACCCTCAAGAACTAGCTCTCGCTATGTCTCGTATATATATACACAGAAATTCTTCCAGAGATAATCATCCCCACAGCCATTTCCCTGTAGCATACATTGAGAAAATACACAGAAAATTCTAGTTACCATGTTAATTGTATTTTGGCAGTCAGCCATTGCTGGAAGAAAAGCAGGTTTTTTGTTCCATGAAAAATTCAGGCATTGTGTTTCCACAGTGGAAATGAGCTGCTTTACATATACCGTAAATGTCTGCCCATCTCCGTAAAACCTCCATTTTCACATGTAAGCAAATTTATATGTGGGTTTTGCTGCAAATTCTGGTGTGAATGTCACTGGATTTCACAATACAGTGTGTAATATCCACTGCAAAATCCAGAAGAAATCTGTTAGAAGACATTTTCTTGTGTTTTCGGGATTTTTTTTTTTTCAGACCTTTTTTTGCAGTGTGCTTCCCCCTTCATTGACATGCCAAAAAAGCCACCTAATTAAGGCTACTTTCACACTTGCGCTTTCCCTTTCCGCTATTGAGATCCATCATAGGATCTCAATAGCGATGGAGAAGGCTTCCGTTTTGTCCCCATTCATTGTCAATGGGGACAAAACTGAACGTAACGGAATGCATTCCGTTCCGTTTGGTTGCGCTCCCATCGCGGACAGAATAACACTACAAGCAGCATTTTTCTGTCTGCGATGTGGTGCGGAGCAAGACAGATCCGTCATGACTCACAATGTAAGTCAATGACACAATAGAAAACGGATCCGTCCCCCATTGACTTTCAGTGGTGTTCATGACAGATCCGTCTTGCCTATGGTAAAGATAATGCACAGATCTGTTCATAACGGATGCAGACGGTTGTATTATAAGAACAGAAGCGTTTTTGCTGATCAATGATGGATCCAGCAAAAACGCTGGTGTGAAAGTAGCCTAACAAAAACACCAGTAAAAAAAAACGCTGCCCTCCCCTGCGTTTCATATTTCCCATAGACCTCCAGCTAACATCTGGAGCTGGCGTTTTTTAAGGTAAACAGGTGCAGAAGACACCACTGAAAATGTAAAAGTGTAAAAAAAACTGCAGCAAAAACCTACGTGTGATCCTAAACCCACCCTACTAGCTGATTGTCTTGTTTGGGTACATGGATCAACCCAAATTCTAACTCGCTTATCTCTGAGCAGCTTCAGTCTTCATAAATGTGAATATGTCATCTTTTGTTATATCATCAGTAACATTTTGTTAAGATCGAGGTGTTAGGCCACTTTCACACAAGCATATTGAAATGCGTCAGTATTCGGGCCCTGGATTATGCACGGATTCCTGGTGAAATGCCATCAGTATTGTCATCAGTATTGCTTCAGGATTTACATGGCGTATTCTTTAATCCCTGCATTTTTTTATGCATTCTCATAGACTTTAACGTGCGTATTTGGAAACAAGTATGCATAAAACTCAGACATGCTGCGGATTTCAAATACTTACAGAAATTATAAACCCATGTAAATAGCCCTATTCATTAACATTAGCAGCAGATTCCGGTACATTAAGATATGTCCACACGGGAGGTAAAATGCAGTGGAAAATCTACTACACGTTTTCCGTGGATCTACAATAAGGCCCCTTTCACACGGGCGAGTTTTCCGCGCGGGTGCAATGCGTGAGGAGGACCCATTGCACCCGCACTGAATCCGGACCCATTTATTTTTATGGGGCTGTGCACATGAGCGGTGATTTTCACGCATCACTTCTGCGTTGCGTGAAAATCGCAGCATGTTCTATATTGTGCGTTTTTCACGCAACGCAGGCCCCATAGAAGTGAATGGGGCTGCGGGAAAATCGCAAGCATCCGCAAGCAAGTGTGGATGCGTTGCGATTTTCCCGCATGGTTGCTTAGCAACGGGACCCGATCTCTATTATTTCCCCTTATAACATAGTTATAAGGGAAAATAATAGCATTCTTAATAAATAATGCATAGTAAAATGCAGTGGAGGGGGTTAAAAATAATAAAAGTTAACTTACCTTAGCCACTTGATCGCGTAGCTGCGATCTGTCCTCTCTTTCCCAGCATCAGCTAAGATCTAAAGGACCTGTGATGACGTCACATCACATGGTCCAATCACATGGTCCATCTTACCATGGTGATGGACCATGTGATTGGACCATGTGATGTGACGTCATCACAGGTCCTTTAGTTGTTAGCTGATGCTGGAAAGAGGACAGATCGCAACTACGCGATCAAGTGGCTAAGCTAAGTTAACTTTATTATTTCTAACCCTTCCTCTTCATTTTACTATGCATTCTTTATTAAGAATGCTATTATTTCCCCTTATAACCATGTTATAAGGGAAATAATAAATTCTCAGAAGACCGAAACCGGACTTCAGTGATGAAGTCCGGCTTCGGGTCTGGGTACCAAACATGGCGTTTTTTCTCACGCGCGTGCAAAACGCGTTACAAACGTTTGCACCCGCGCGGGAAAAATGCGCATATTCCCGCAACGCACACGCCTCTTATCCGGGCGTCAAACATGACGCCCGTGTGAAAGAGGCCTAAATCCGCCTGAGGTACATGCATTGCAAAGGGTGAAATCTGTGCTGGTAATCTACAATCAAAATGAACATTCTGTGGACACTTTCTACACATACTTTGTGCAGATTTTTTTTTTAAATCTATTCCATTTTGCTGCTACTGTAAACTGTGCATTAGATTTATTTATTTTTTTAATTTTACTTTCTATTGTTCTTGATAGGTCTCCTCAGCGGTTACTATTAGATCTCCTGTGCTCTGAGCGAAGTTATGTGCAGTCTTTGCGTCGGTCTCTGGAAGTTAGAGGGTCATGTCCAGCTGGCTTGGCACTAAGAGGGAGCTTGGAGCAGCTTCTTAATTTCCACACTCATTTCCTGAGAGATCTCCAGAATTGTGTGTCTCATCCCCTGACTGTCTCTTACTGCTTCCTGCAGCATGTAAGTCCAATCCACGTTGACCCCGGTCTTTCTGGCAGCTGCCCTCTGAGTCATACCATTTGCCAGTGTTAATACATTCATGTTATCATCTGTCGGTGTGACATACTGACACATATATCTGTTTATTAGTAGTGAGATGTCTCTTATTTCTTACACCTGATGACTCATTTATTTTTTAGGCAGAACAGTTACGTTTATACTCTTTGTACGTGAAAAACAAACAGAAAGTAGAACTGTTCCTTCCGTCCCCCAGTGGGAGTTTAAAGGTGAGTGGTGAGCAGGGGTCAGAATTGCATTTCTTGTACTGCCTCTCCTTGATTCTTGGAAAATTAATAGATGTCGTTGTTGAAAGTATTCTTTTTGTTCATACGCCAGAATTACTCTGAATCAGCATTTTAATCTATAGATTTGTACAGAAATTTTTCATAACAGTTTACCTTACAAGATATAGAAACAGATAGATTAATCCTCATAGCACAGAACCAATATCACATTCATTCTCATAAATGCTGGCTCCTATCAGCAGTTCATAGCAAGTAACACAAGGAGATCCCCGACTATGAACACTTTTGGAGGGGGGGTACTATCTATCCTTGGGGAGAACACGTTAATTGGCGTGAGGAGTCTTATAGGCCATACATGCTCCTCTGGAATTCAGGGAAGAAAATCATGCAAATTAGCTCTTAACAAGCTGTTTCTCTTAGGCTACATGCACACGACCGTATGTGTTTTGCGGTCCGCAAATTGCGGATCCACAAAAAAAATTGGATGACGTTCTGTATGGCATCCGTTTTTTTTGCGGATCCATTGTGATAATGCCTATTCTTGTCCGCAAACTAGAAAAAAAATAGAACATGCGGACAGCACATGGAACGGAAGTACGGGTGTTCCGTTCTGCATCTCCGGATTTGCAGACCCATTGAAATGAATGGGTCCGCATCCTATCAGCACAAAAAACGTAACGGACAAGGAAACAAAATACGGTCGTGTGCATGATGCCTAAGGCCTATTGCATATGAACATTTGCGCCCCGTAGCCATATTTCATATGTGGATCCGCAATACACGGGCACCGTTCCGTGTGCATTTCGCATCACGGATGCGGACCCATTCACTTCAATGGGTCTGCAAATCCGGAGATGCGGAGCGGAACACTACGGAAGCACTACAGAGTGCTTCCGTGGGGTTTTGTCCCGTACTTCCGTTCCGCCAAAGGATAGAACATGTCCGATATTTTTGCTGAACGGGCGGATCACGGACCCATTCAAGTGAATGGGTCCGCGATCTGCTGTGGCTGCCCCACGGCCGGTGTTCGTGCATTGCGGCCCACAATTTGCGGGCCGCACACGTTCGTGTGCAATAGGCCTAATGCCACCAGATGTAAGGCAGCTACCCTATAAGTCAATGTTCTACCCTTTAGGCCCCTTTCACACGGGCGAGTTTTCCGCGCGGGTGCAATGCGTGAGGAGGACGCATTGCACCCGCACTGAATCCGGACCCATTCATTTCTATGGGGCTGTGCACATGAGCGGTGATTTTCACGCATCACTTCTGCGTTGCGTGAAAATCGCAGCATGCTCCAGTTTCTGCGTTTTTAACGGAACGCAGGCCCCATAGAAGTGAATGGGGATGCGGGAAAATCGCAATCATCCGCAATCATGTGCGGATGCGTTGCGATTTTCCCGCATGGTTGCTATGCAACCATCAGGATGTGTAACCAGTTCAGTATTATTTCACATTATAACATAGTTATAATGTAAAATAATACCCTTGGCCATCTCCCTAATGTTGAACCTGGTGCAGAATGGGTTAAAAATAATAAACTAATCATAACTTACCTGGTCCATTTGATCGCGAAGCCCGGCATCCTCTCCATTAGCTTTCTACTAGGAAAAGGACCTGTGATGATGTCACATGGTCACATGGCCCAATCACATGCTCCATCACTATGGTGATGGAGCATGTGATTAGCCATGTGACCATGTGACATCATCACAGTCCTTCCTAGTAAAAGCTAACGGAGAGGATGCCGGCTCATGATCAAATGGAACAGGTAAGTTATGATTAGTTTATTATTTTAACCCATTCTGCACCGGGTTAAGCATTAGGAGATGACCAAGTATTATTTTACATTATAACTATGTTATAATGTGAAATAATACCAGCGGGACAATTTCTGACCCAAACATGCACTTCTGTGAAGAAGTGCAGGTTCGGGTCTGGGTACCAAAAGTGCAGATTTTTCTCCCGCGCGTGCAAAACGCATGACAGCGCTTTGCACTCGCAGGGAAAAATCGCGGCGATTCCCGCAACGCACCCGCACTGTTTGACGGAGTGCACCCGCAACGCCCGTCTGAAAGAGGCCTTAAATAGGCCTTAAGACATGACTTGGATATTAAATAAGCCAGAACCTCATCTGCAGCTCCACCTCTAACGCCACCAGATGTAAGGCAGCTATTCCTCATTTGCATTTTTTAGCTTGATAAAACACATCTTTCTCCAATAATCAGCTATAGATGGGTCTGAGACCTTTAGTGTATGTGTGCGGGGGAAAGACCATTGCTTAAAAATATCCTCGTTATAAGGAACTTGGAATGGGCAATTTGATTGCAACAGGTGTTAAATTCTTAAATATTGAGAAATATTTTTGTGATGGATTTGCTCCTCATAATACAGTTTGGAAAACTGTGACAATCACAGTACGTGTTCTCCACGTACTACAGAAGTGAGGCTTCTGTCTGGCCATATACTTACGTTCTAGTCTAGTATGAAAAGTTTGAGCGCATCAGGTGGGCCGACCTGTGCAGGAAGAAGTTGGAACTCTTGGAATGGGGTGGTCTCCTGTTGTACAGAAATGAGGAAGAGCTGCGGAGTTCCATTGTGGAATCAGAGGTGCCATCAGAAGCAGGATTTAGTATGTACCCAGTGGTGAAAAGTCACCCAACCACCAATCTCTCAGCAAGTTTACAAGCATAGCAAAATAGTTATCTTATATATTACAAAACCCCAGAATGCTTACTGCTATCAAATAGTTTAGAGGTTAAATCAGTATTTTAAACCATATGAGATTCTATTTTCTAGAAAGGTGATAAGTCCATGGAAGTATGCTGTAGGAAGCTTGATACGTTCACTGAAAGCACTCTATGAATGCTATTGCATTGGCAGCCAATCTGCTACATGTTTTCAATTGCCATTAAAGCTGATTGGATAATTAGTTCTTATTTTCATTAGACTCTATACATGTATGTAAAACAGTGAGGACTGGTGTTTCTGTTCATTGAATAAGATCTTGTTTTGTCATCACCTAGCACATAAACACGATAGGAACTTGTAGATACTAGCTTTATATTCTGTCTTTGGGGAATAGGTTAGAGTTAACATTCCAAATCCCTTTATGCTATGGGAAATAAGCCAGGGCCTAAGGAACTATGCTGTATGGTATGAATCACTGCTGCTAAGGTAGAATAGCTCTGGAATACAGCATTCAATCAAACATTGCACCAGTAGGCCTTGTTGACACAGTGCGAGTTTGGGGCAGTTTTTACATGTCTCTTTCCCGTCCAGGTTTTGGGTACAAAAAGACTAAGTAAACACTAAACAAAGAAAAGATTAGCTCATGCGCTGATCTTCCACGCCTCTGTTCACACGTTAGGTCAGAAAGTGCATGGCAGTACAGAATGGTTGTGCAGGATTCATAAGTAAGGAAAAGCTTCTCAGGCTCTGCTGCAGTTAAAAGTAGATTTTTTTTTTACCATTGCTATGATTACTGGCCAAAAATATGTACACGTATGTTTATGCAGTTTTCAGCTTACTGGATTGAAAAAGCGGCCTGCCCCATCTTGGGGCAGAATCAGCCCCTGAAATTCCTGTTGAAATGGAAGCCAAATTAGACGCTAAAAGACCATGTAAATAAAACCTGTGTATTCTGAAATCTGCATCCAAAATCGGTGTGGAAAATATGCTGATTTTGGAGGGAGATTCAGCAAATAACTTTTCTGTCAATGTGAACAGTAAGGCTGTGTTCACATGGTATAATTTTAAAGCTGAAAAATACAGAACTGAATTCAAAAGGCACTTTTAGGTGCATTCCTTTATTTCATCAGTATTTTTAGCTGCATAAACAACAACATATATACCAAATGGCAAACAAGCATATCTGGAGTATGTTTTGGAAAAATAAGCTTCTAAAAGCTTAAAAAATTAAAATGCTTACTTTTTTGAAGAGTTTTTGAAAGCAGCAGTGTAAAAATATGCTCCTGTGTGAGTTATTGTGTGTTTTTCCCATTGAAAACAACATCAAGCTAGTTTCAAGCATTTTGAAGCATATTTGTGTGTTCACACAGCAGATTTTACAGACATTTGCGGACCTACTTGCAGCTTATCTTCACTCAGGGGCAGACTGGGAACATAAAGTGGCCCCGGAAAAAATACTAAAACTGGCCCCATTTTGTAGTCGGGTACAAATTGATGGAAGGCAGGGCCAACATAAGTAGCAATACCATACAGCAATACCATATTTTAGCACATTATACCACCCCAACAGAGCCAAATATCACAGTCCCACAGCAGCACAAAATATATCCCCAAAAACCCCCACTGGGTGGCCGTGAGGAGGGCTCAGATGGCCCCTTGGGTATCGGCTCACCGGGAAATTTCCCTGTAAGGTCTATGGGTAATCCACTCCTGTCTCCTCTGAATGAAGCTAAACAGTAAGCGGCAACCACCGTGGCCAGACAACACACCAAGAGCGGGCATAAACCATTGTGTAAACGTCCCCTAAGGCCCCTTTCACACAGGCGTCAAGAGGTGGGTGCGTTGCGGGAAAATGTGCAATTTTTCTGTGCGTGTGCAAACTGTTGTAATGCGTTTTGCACGTGCATGCAAAAAATCGGCATGTTTGGTACCCAGACCCGAAGCCGGACTTCATCACTGAAGTCCGGTTTCGGGTTGAGTACTCTGTATATTTTATTAATTTCCCTTATAACATGGTTATAAGGGAACATAATAGCATTCTCACTACAGAATGATTAGTAAAATGTGGATTAAGGGGTTAAAAATTAAAAAAATAAACTCACCTTATACACTTGATCGCGTAGTTGCGATCTCTTCTTCAATCATTAGCTGCCGGCTAAAGGACCTGTGATGACGTTACCGAGCTCATCTCATGGTCCAATCACATGGTCCATCACCATGGTGATGGACCATGGGATGTGACGTCACCACAGGTCCTTTAGGCTGGCAGCTAATGCTTGAAGAAGAGAGAAGAGATCGGCAACTACGCGATCAAGTGTATAAGGTGAGTTTATTTTTTTTTATTTTTAACCCCTTAATCTACATTTTACTAAGCATTCTGTAGTGAGAATGCTATTATTTTCCCTTATAACCATGTTATAAGGGAAAATAATACAGATAGGGTCCCTCACTTAGCAACCTTGCGGGAAAATTGCACTGCATCCGCACATGCTTGCGGATGCTTGCGATTTTTACGCAGCCCCATTCACTTCTTTGGGGCCTGCGTTGCGTGAAAAATGCAGAATATAGAACATGCTGCGATTTTCACGCAACACAGAAGTGATGCGTGAAAATCACCGCTCATATGCATAGCCCATTAGAAATGAATGGGTCAGGATTCAGTGTGGGTGCAATGCCCACGTCACGCATTGCACCTGCGTGGAAAACTCGCCCGTGTGAAAGGGGCCTAAGGGTGGTTTCGTTTGATTTATATATATTTTTTTTCAGTATAAATAATTAGCCACGGTTTTTGTGGCAGTCTTTTTGAGCCAAAGCCAGCAGAGGATTGAGGCAAAGTATAAGTCATTTCTTTGTATTTCCTATTCCTTTTGAATCTACTTCTGTTTTTTGCTAAAATAATGCATCAAAAACTGAAGGTTTTTCCACCCTTACGGCATTTTAGGTGCCGAGATACACTCTGTACTTTGGCCTTGAACATGGCCCAAGTGTGAGTGCGTTATCTCCCTTTGAAAACTGTTGTTTTTACTGTTTTACTACAAAAAAAAATCCACTTTTAAAAGGGGTTGACCCAACATTCATCCCCTGTATTATAGGATAGGGGTTAAATGTATGGTCCAAGTGCTGGGACAGTAAACAGAGCTGGGAGCCCATTCTCACGATTGCTGGGAGTCCCAGCATTTGGACTTCCAATGATCATACATTTATCACCTTTCCTATGGATAGGTGATAAATGTTGTTCATGGGTCAATTCCTTAAAGTGCCAGAGTATCCTTTTCATACTTCTGAAATAAAAAGCAAAAAGATGCACAGTATGGACAAAGCCTAATGCAAGATTCAGTGTAAGATCTGTAAGTGGTGTAGTAGTTTTCAGAGTATCTCAGAGCTCAGTAAATTAGTGCTTACAATGATTCCATTAACCAAATGGCTACAACAGATTTAGACATAAAGTTTGGTATTGGTATATTTATTTTATCTGCATATTGTGTTAGCATCCGGTAACTGCACAAGAATTACACTAAGTCATTCCCAAAGTCACACGGGTAGGAAGTTTATGATTAGGGAACCCACCAATGTGTGCAGTGTGGGGAAACAATATTTGGGCATGCTGAATTTCCAAATGTCAAATCCTTGGTTCCCTCAGGAGATAAGCATGTGGCATGTTAATTCTTAGAAGCAGTTTTAGAAGCTTTTCAGCAGTGTTTCCGCCACCAAAAATGCTTCTGCATTATATCCCAACCAGGGGCTGGATAAGAAAATCACTGGCAAAACCTCTTATCATCTTCTAAATGCTCTTCTAAATCCTCAACCAAATACTCTTCTAAAACACCTGTAATACTCCCCTGAATCCACTATCAAATTAGAAATCTGCCACCAAAAATGACCTGTTTTCAACTGGTAATTTTAGTTATTTTTCTGCCGCTGATTTTACTGTGTAACTTTAGCCTCATAGTTGCCTGACAGCAGATTATCTTCTGTTAGGGAAAAGGCACCTTGAGACCGTGCATGCACATCCTAACTGACAGTGCATAAGACTCAATCACTTTAGATGATTGAAAATGCGATTGCAGGTTTTTATAGATAGTGAGGGCTCATGCACACGACCGTATGTATTTTGCAATCAGCAAAAAATACGGAAGATGTCCGTTTGTATTCCATATTTTGCAGAACGAAACAGCTGGCCCCTAATAGAACAGTCCTACCCTTTTCCGTAAGGTGTAGGACATGTTCTATTTATTTGCGGAACAGACATACAGAAACGGAATGCGCACAACATTTTTGCTGAAATGAATGGTCCCACATACAGTCCGCAAGAAATACGGAACAGACACGGAAAAAAAATGCGTTCATGTGTATAAGACCTTATGCTGCATACCATATGCAACCTTTTTTTTAAAGTAAAGTCCACAAATTGTGTGTGTAAATGCAATTGCTCAATGGCCTCACAGTTAGACTAGACTAGACTTCAGTGCTCTACCACCATACCATGTGACTGTGATTAGACTTTCATTGCAATATCGAAGAATCCGCACATGCAGTCACACATTATTTGACCAGCCGTGAACAGTTCCACAAGCAAAGAATGTCTAAATCATATGTAATATCAGACATTGAAAGACACCCTTACTCTATGTGTATGACCGCCTCTAGCATATATGAAATATGTTTTTTATAATCAATGGTTGCCCACTAAATTCTCATGTCACTTTTAGATTCTCTCAAAGAGTAAATTTATTTTGAAATATATTTAAACCAGGGTAAAAAGAGGGACCAGAAAGAAGAGGAGGACTCATGGGGTATTCTGCAGAGACCACTTGAGCAATTGGACCAGTATCAGCGCTTTCTTGGAGAAATGATGCTAGAGTGTGACCATGATACGGAACTAGAACGACAGTCCCTACATGCTGCTCGAGAACTTGTTGGCTCCCTGGTACTCCATGGAAAAAATCTGCTGGCTGCTGAAGCCATACGTGGATTTGAGGTAAACATCTAGTACATCTGATGTATTGTTCAGTAGAACACAAGGTAAGATTTTCTGTTGGGCTTAAAGTGGTTATCCTATTCTAAAAATGCCCCCCACAATGCCCGGGCCCATCCTATGGATCATAGCTACCCCCGGATCCCTGCATGGCCGCCACTGCATCTCCCCATCACGTGAATCAGAACATCTGGCTCCGGGGGTGCAGCCAATAGCAGGCCACGAAGGTGGCCAGCCTCCCTAGCATCACAGGTGACGTCACGGGGACTGGTCACCATCACGGCCTGCTTTTGATTGCACCCTCCGTCGCCGAGCATACAGACAATGGTTGTGGAACCACTGTGCCAAGTAACAGGATTTGGCCCAACAACAAACCGAAGGGCGTTATTATGACCGATACCCCCTAGGATGGTCCTAGTGTACTTTGCGGCTGATCTACTGGAGTCAGGAATACCAGTGCAAACCACCAGAGATACAGGAATGGCATAATACAGAAGGCAGGCAGAATAAAGGCGAATCCAAGGCAAACACAACTCCATCCAAAAGACAAGACATAGAGTATTGGCAGACAAACATATCCGGAACCCAGACATATGGATTTCATGCTCTTTGGACACAAAGAGGCTCTGTCATCAGGATAAGTTGGTCATGCTGATTTAAATGGTACCTTTCTTTTGTCTGTATGCTAAACAGCTTCAGAGATATTCATATGCAAATGAGCAAGTTGGAGCACCAGGGGGCAGAGCTGAATCCTTGGAGTACTGTTTTTGCAAAACCCCCTGTGATCTGCACACTCCCCCCTCCCATTGATTGACCAAGCAAGACATCAGCATGCTGAGGACAGAGCTATATCCTAGAGCTGTGTCCTAGTATGTACATAATGTATATATGTTCTGTAGCCTTACCATGTTAAGAATGGTTTTCGATGCTTAGAAAGGCAATATAGATATTACTTATCAAGTTTCATACTTTCATTTACTTGCGTCTGGATCCAGCACTGCCGGATGCTACCTGACACTCGCAGGCCCCATTCACTACAATGGGACTGGTGGAGATCCAGCCACAGCTCAGCAAGTATGCTGAGAAGCGGCTAGGCGAAAACTTCTGCATGCATCCGGTCTTTGTCCGGCCACATCTCGGCATATTTGCTGGGTTGCAGCTGGATCTCCAACGGTCCCCATTATATTGAACGGGGCTGGACGGTGATACGGTTGCTATTCGCTGCCGGATCTCTTTACTGCAAGTGTGAAACAAGCCTTATTGACAGGCACAGTACATGATTATAAACTATAAGTATATGATTATCACTAGTACTCAGACAGACTCCAAAGAGACCAAACCGCTTCTAAATCTACGCCAGCTTCCATGCTGTTTTAAGCATAAAAAAAGCTGAATGAACGGGCCTGCCAGCCCGTCCCTTTTCTCGGCCCACGCCACGCCAACTTTTGTAGACCTGGTGTGAGCGGGGAAAAGTCGCAGATTGTGGCGTAAAGAACCTTTTGCACCTCAATTTGCGCCAGATATAGGAATAATAATTGTTTGCCATATACCTTATTTTTCAGACCATAAGATGCACCTAGGATTTGGGGGAGGAAAATAAGAAAAAAAAATATTTTTATCAGACCTCAGACCAGACCCCCAATCCTCATCAGACCCCCATTCTTCATCACGCCTCGGATCAGACCCCCAGCGCAGCACTTACCTCTCTGCTCCCCGCCCCTTCTGCATGTTGATGACCGCTTTCATAATGCGCACTGACTTTTTTCTATCACTTTTGGCCTTATTACCTGAAAAATACAGTACTTTACCCTTTGAATATTCAGAATGGATCAACAACACTTATCATATCTGGATGGGGGAAGGCTTTAAACCAGGCATGCTCAACCTGCGGCCCTCCAGCTGTTGCAAAACTACAACTCCCAGCATGCCTGAACAGCCTACAGCTATTAGCCTACAGCAGGGCATTGTGGGAGTTGTAGTTTTACAACAGCTGGAGGGCCGCAGGTTGAGCATGCCTGCTTTAAACTAATAGAACATTTTAAACCCCCTATTGTCCTTTTACAACCCTCCCCTCGATCTCTTGGTGCCAAAAGCTATGTGGCCAGCACCATCTTACCCCTTAAGACCCCTTTAGCTATCCTTACGAAATGCACTACTTTGGCAATTGTCACATGGCTTAGCCTTATGGTTTCTTGTGGAAACTTATGGCTACTTATCAGTTGTGCTACTGATCATCTAATTAATAAGTAATTATCATTGCAAGTATGACTTTTAGATTCTGTATCCCATAGATTATACAAATTATCTTAATTATTGGTTTTATTTTTGGTTTATGTCCATACTTAGGCGGATGAGAAGGAACATGGTCGTCTCCTGCTTAAGGATGTATTTACTGTGTTATCTGGAAGAAAGAAGTCCTTGCGACATGTATTCCTATTTCAGAAACTTCTGCTACTAAGTAAACTGAAGACCGCAGAGGGAGGTTTGGAGACATATGGATTCAAACAAGCTTTTAAGGTATAGGAGATCTGAAACCAAAGGTTATCACATGATTAAACTCTTCCCAACCACACTACGCTAATATTTGGGCAAATGGATTTGTACCTGCAGCCCATTAGTTTACATTATCAGTCTGAATGCAGGAGCACACAGTTTAATCGGCAGGATCGAGCTGTCACACGACAGTCTCATCCCGTAATGTGTCAGGGAACAGAAATGAACCTAATGCACATATTCGGGCGCTGTGTTCCCCAAGTTCGGATTTTGGGGATGCACCTTCTCCCAAAAAAGTGCACACTCCGCTGAACCCTAATTTACCAGTTTAAGGCTAGGTCTACATGACAACATTTGTCGTGCGACATTTTGTCGCATTAGTGTCGCGTGACAATTTTTATAATGGTAGTCTATGGTGTCGCATTGCAAAATGCTGCGACTGAAACACAACAGTCGCAAAAAATCTATTCGAAGTGTCGCAGTCGCAGCATGTCTCAGTGCGACACCATAGACTACCATTATAAAAATTTACGAATGTCATGTAGACCTAGCCTAAAACACTCTATGTGACACAAACAGGTTTTACGTGCGCACCAGGTGCTCAGGCATACATATGTTTCTCTCAAGCAGAATATATGTTATGCTTATGCCGTACATATAATAAATTACCCCAGCCACCAAGTTTTGTAAATTCTAACCTGACCCAATTCTGTTTATGTAGCTTTACAAAAAAAATCTCCATCTAAAGAGGCGCCATCTAAAGCAGTATGCTACATTACACAGTATACAAATATTTGACATCACTAAGCACGGCAGAATTAGAGAATTAGTTTTTGGGGTTCAACACCACACAGCGCCACCAATCAGCTGTTACTTTGTAGCACCAGAATTCGGCACCAAAACTTTGTATCACAATCGTAGAAACCCCTTTAAGGGGTTAAAATGAATTAAATTGGTTTATGGTATGTTGCACAAAGCTGCTTCACAACATCTATCTACTTTACACAATGCAGGGTTGGGGGGGGGGGGGCAGTGACATCTGTGTAGGACTTGCAAGCACTGAAAACTTTTTTGTACAGTATATTAGGGAGTGTTACAGTCAGGGGCGTCGCTAGGGCTTTTTATCCGGGGCCAAATCAAACTACCACTGTCCCAAACCTCGCTAGGCCCATCTTAAATGCGGGGCAAAAGGGGCAGCTGCCCTGGTCCCAGTTGCTCCTGGGGGGCCCAAGGCAGCTGCCTCTTGAGCCCCGCTGGCCACTGCCCACAAATTCAATGAGGACCGGGAAGCAGTGAAAGCTCTATACTCGCCGCTTCCTGGTCCTCGGCCTTCCGCTGTGAAGGCTGCGCACATGTGAGGTCACGCTGTGACCTCACGCTGTGTGCGCCAGTTCACAGCACAGACTGAAGAGGAAGAAGACTGAGCCCGGGTGGTGAGGAGAGGCGGCGTCCGGAGCAGGAAAGGTAAGTGTTTTTATTTTTAGTTTATGAGGCTGATGGAGGCACTGGGGGCTGAAGAGAGGCTTATGGGGGCTAATGGAGGCATATGGGGGCTGATGGAGGCATATGGGGGCTGATGGAGGCACTGGGGGCTGATGAGAGGCATATGGGCGGATGGAGGCATATGGGGGCTGATGGAGGCACTGGGGGCTGTGAGGCATATGGGCGGATGGAGGCATATGGGGGCTGATGGAGGCTCTGGGGGCTGATGAGAAGCATATGGGGGCTGATGAGAGGCATATGGGGGCTGAAGAAAGGCTCTGGGGGCTGATGAGAAGCATATGGGGGCTGATGAGAGGCATATGGGGGCTTAGGAAAGGCACTGGGGACTGATGGAGGCACTGGGGGCTGATGAGAGGCATATGGGGGCTGATGAGAGGCATATGGGGGCTGAAGAAAGGCACTGGGGACTGATGGAGGCACTGGGGGCTGATGGAGATATGGGGCTGATGAGAGGCACTGGGGCTGATGCAGGCACTGGGGCTGATGGAGGAGGCTGATGGGCATATGGGGGCTGATGAGAGGAATATGGGGGCTGATGGCGGCATATGGGGGCTGAAGAAAGGCACTGGGGACTGATGGAGGCACTGGGGGCTGATGCAGGCACTGGGGGCTGATGTTAATTCTTATTATTCAAATTTCAACACAGTAGGCTTGTACCCCAGATGTTTTCAGTCCCTAGCAACGACCCTGGTTACAGTAAAACCCAAACGGCACAGAAAAAAGTGGCTTCTGGTCCTTTATAGACACCTAATTAATAAATTAACAAGAGCACTGTGAGGGTCACAGGATGAGGGACCCCCAACCAGACGTTGTACTAAGTATTTTTCAAAAATACTCCTCTGGGCACTTAAGGAGTATTTCTAGCCACACAGAGGCTGTGTGATGCTGTGGGCAATTTGCTTCATGCAGATCTTGGCATTCAGGTGGATATTACTTTGACAAGTACCTCTAACTAAACAATGCTACAGACCAGGTACACCCCTTCATGGCAATACTGTTCTCAAATGGCAGTGGCCTCTTTCAACAGGGTAATGCACCTGCCACATTGCAAAAATTGTTAATGAAAGGTTTGAGAATCATGACAAACACTTCAGTATGTTGACATGGCCTCCAAATTCCCCAGATCTTAATCCAATCGAACATCTGTAATATGTGATAGGGAAATGAAATCAAATGGAGGCCGCACCTCAGCATTTACAAAACGTAAATTATCTGCTGCCAGTGTGTTGGTGTCAGATATCGCAGGACACCTACAGAGGTCTTTTAGAGTCCATGTTTCAATGGGTCAGAGCTGTTTGGTGGCAAGATGGGAACCTACACAATATTAGGCAGGTAGTTTTAACATTGTGGTTGATTGGTATATATGCCCTGTACTGATGTGAGGTGGCGTCGCTGTGTATGTAAAATGGGTGGAGGAGGTGTCATTTCCCTTTTTATGTTCATACTATGTCGCCAGGTAACGTCACACAGGTGCACAAACTGCTTCCGCCTAAGTGACACCATTTGTGGCCACCCCATTCAGTAAGCTAGTATACAAGTATACAAGAAAAACTTCTGAGTTATTGCAATCTCAGAACACAACCATATGTAAAAAAAAATTATAGACCTCAAGAGAATTTTTTTATCAGACCCCCTTCCTCCTCAATGTGGCCTGACCTGCAGAGAGAAGTGTACTTACCTCCTCCCCGCCACTGGTTTCTGGCTGCTTTGCTGTCCTGCCATGCCCTCCCGTCTCCCCATGTCAACATCTGATTTAACACGAGTCACATGGCTGCTGCAGCCAATGAATGGCCGCAGTGGTGACATATCCCTCTTGCATCATTTCACTGGGTCATGTGATGCATGGAGGGCACATCACCTCTGTGTCCAGTTATTGGCTGCAACGCCACATGACCCGTGTCAAACTGGATGTTGGCATAGGGAGATCGGCGGCAGGGGGGCAAAGTAGCCAGAACCCAAAAAAACAGGTAAGTATGCTTTTCTTCCACAGGTCCAGCCTTGTGGGAAGATCTGCCTGAAAGGCACCTGTGGTTGAGAAACCATACAAGGTCCATATATACTGCATGATTTACTGTAATTGGGTTAAATAAATGGTTATAAACTTTGTGCATCTTCCAATTTAGACAGCTGACATGGGTCTCACAGAGAACGCTACAGAGGGAGACACACGAATTGAGCTCTGGTTCCGGCGCCAAAAATCTCGCGAGACATTACTTCTCCAAGCAGAGACTACGAATGTGAAAGAGACTTGGAATAACGAGATAACTAAACTGTTGTGGGATCAAGGAGGGCTAAGCAAAGGTAGGTTTGCCTTAAATATCATGAAAACTGTCTAAAGGCTGTGTCGTAGGAACGCTCGTTAGCAATGATCTGGCAGTGAAATACTGGAGCATTTTCAGGGAACCAGGAAGCACGTGTAAAAGAACAACCGCCAGCCGTCCTGGCAATCGGCTGACCACGTGTCTTGTGGCTGGAACCCCTGCTGATCAGCTGACATTTCCTTGGGAAGCTGCCAGTGCTGCCACACTTGTTTTTGGCATGTATAAAAATGACCATGAAATGCATATGTTTTTTACAAGCTTTTTTTTATGGCATTTTTTAGTCACACAACATTTTTCTTGCATTGTTTTCACTTTTTCACCCTTTTTTCCCTTTTGAAGTCTATAGGAAAACGTTTCAGCATGCTCATGCTGTGTGTTGAGAAAAAATGCCAAGGGACAAAGGAAATTCAAGGAAATTCTCTTAAAACACCAATACAAACAATGCTGTGGCATTTTTTATTTAAAAAAAAAAACTACATGTTCATCCTCCCTTACATGATCCCCAATGCAGTGAGGGGACATTGAATATTTTTGGGGAATACTCCAGATCTAGAGCTGTTTTTTTTTCTAATAGATTTCATCCGGTTTATAGAAGGGGGTGCCAAGTGTCACATGTACAGTTGTCCTAATGACCTAATGCACACGAACATATTTTCTTTCTGTGTATATTCATTTTTTTCCGTAAGCGGAACTATTCATTTCAATGGGTCCGCAAAAAAAACGGAAGGTACTCCGTGTGCATTCCGTTTCTGTATGTCCGTATTTCTGTTCTGCAAAAAAATAGAGCACATTACGGACAAGGATAGTTCTGTTCTATTAGGGGCCAGCTGTTCCGTTCTGCAAAATACAAAATTCACACGGACGTCATCTGTATTTTTTGCGGATCCGTTTTTTTGCGATCCGGAAAATATATACAGTCGTGTGCATGATCCCTTAAAGTTAATTTCCACCTTACCATGCCGTTCAATTTCTTCATGTATTTTTATAGCAGTCAGGGGCTAGAAAAGATAACATTTAGGCTGCTTGTGGGAACTTGTAAGGAGACAGTATACAGTAAGCTCCCTATAGTGGGGACTGCTGACAGCTAAAATGTCATACTTTCTCCCCTCCCGAGAAAAAAAATGTGTGAAAATCAGAACAAAAATACCCAGTCACTTTTTGGAAAGCCACCCCATTCCATCACCAAGGGTCCCGTCTCCAGCAGACCAGAAGTGATGACGTATCCCAGAGATCATCTGACTGCATAAACTTAGCGGCTGTATTATACAACAGGCACCCAGGTCTCACTGCCGAGATTGGAAATAACTCCAATCCCTCTGAGATGCTGTAGTCAATGGTTAAACAGAGGAAAGTAGCCCCATCTGTCCTCTGGTCCGCACCCTGCAAATGCAATCACTGTTTGCCGAGTACTTGACTTGGCACATGGGGAACTTCTCAATGGTACCAGGCCTGCCATATCCAGACCAATAATACATGGATACATTAGCCTGTCAGAGTAATATAAAAAAGATAAACTCAGCAAACCAGTCTATTAAATTATCCCATTCATTTAACCTGCACAGTGGACACCGTAAAAAAATAAATAAAATCCAGTCCCCAAATCATTTTTCTGGTCACCTCGCTTTTGCAAAAAAATTGAATAAAAATGTTCAAAAGGTCTCAGGTATTCCGAAACTCAAAATGCTATCAATAAAATCTGTTGTCAGAATATGGCAAATCTTTTTCTGAAAAGTGTTTATTTTAAAAGTAGTAAAGCATGACAAAAACCATATACATTTGGCATCTCCATAATTTTACTGACCTTTCTATTACTTTGTCTGGCAAGGGGCAGGCTTAGCATGAAAGGGAGTGTGGACCTCGCCTGGTAATGGGGCTTGACTTTTGGTGCAAAATTCTGGCACAAAGTAAGCGAATTAATAGCTGGTATGATATTACACGAGACAGATTTATCATCCAGCACCATGCCTTTACACTGTAAAATGAGGCCAGATTAGTAAATCTGTCCAGTAGTATCGTGCCAGGGGTGTAGATATAGATGGACAGGCGGTGCATTTGCCCCAGGTGCTGGTTGCCAAATGGGGAGCCAAAAAGGTACCCTGCTTTGTCTAGGGTAGCAAAATGAATCTTAGTCCCTGGTAAAGGAAAGCCTCGCTATAACTCTGTCCTGGACATACCCATAAGTTATCTCCTCTGACCACTGAACTGACTGACCACGTAAGCTTAATTGCAAGGAGTGAGGGGATACTGCCTGGCCTGTCACAGAACATTTTTCTTGCATTTTTTTTCACTTTTTCACCCTTTTTTTCCCTTTTGAAGTCTATAGGAAAACGTTTCAGCATGCTCATGCTGTGTGTTGAGAAAAAATGCCAAGGGACAAAGAAAATTCAAGGAAATTCTCTTAAAACACCAATACAAACAATGCTGTGGCATTTTTTATTTTAAAAAAAACTACATGTTCACCCTCCCTTACATGATCCCAATGAAGTGGGGGACATTGAATATTTTTGGGGAATACTCCAGATCTAGAGCTGTTTTTTTTTTACTAATAGATTTCATCTGGTTTATAGAAGGGGGTGCCAAGTGTCACATGTACAGTTGTCCTAATGACTTAGCCACTTTAGGGCTCATGCACACGAACATATTTTCTTTCTGTGTATATTCATTTTTTTTTCCCGTAAGTGGAACTATTCATTTCAATGGGTCCGCAAAAAAAACGGAAGATACTCCGTGTGCATTCCGTTTCTGTATGTCCGTATAGAGCACATTACGGACAAGGATAGTTCTGTTCTATTAGGGGCCAGCTGTTCCGTTCTGCAAAATACAAAATTCACACGGACGTCATCCGTATTTTTTGCGGATCCGTTTTTTTGCGATCCGGAAAATATATACAGTCGTGTGCATGATCCCTTAAAGTTAATTTCCACCTTACCATGCCGTTCAATTTCTTCATGTATTTTTATAGCAGTCAGGGGCTAGAAAAGATAACATTTAGGCTGCTTGTGGGAACTTGTAAGGAGACAGTATACAGTAAGCTCCCTATAGTGGGGACTGCTGACAGCTAAAATGTCATACTTTCTCCCCTCCCGAGAAAAAAAATGTGTGAAAATCAGAACAAAAATACCCAGTCACTTTTTGGAAAGCCACCCCATTCCATCTCCAAGGGCCCCATCCCATAAGTTATCTCCTCTGACCACTGAACTGACTGAGCACGTAAGCTTAATTGCAAGGAGTGAGGGGATACTGCCTGGCCTGTCACCGCTCATTTTCTAGCAGGGCATAGGATCAGGCTTGTTGAAATGCCCAAACCAGCAAATCGTTTGTGCATTTATGTCATGTGTTCATGGCTAGCTTTAATGTGTGCTAAGTAGTCACGATGTTTTATTTCCACCATACACTGGATCAGTTATATTACTGGGGTCCAATTGGTGCGACCTACAGGTCACTAAAACGAGGTACTCCTTTCCCTCTCTAGGGGGGTTGCAGGGGTTAGCCAAGCATACGCATGGCACACTAGTCTATGGGCCAGATTTATCATTAGCTAAAGTCACTTTAATGGAGTGAAAAAGTCGCAAAAAAAATGCGCAATCGGAAAATTGCGCATTTTTTTGCGACTTTTTCAAGCTCTGCACTAAGCTCTCCAGTTTTGTGAAAGTGGGCGTGCTGTCTTATGTAAATGAATCTCTAGACAGATTTACTATTGCAACCATTTAAAAAGTCACAAAAAAATGAGCAATTTCACTCCAGGGGGACCATGCTTATCTTATGCGACTTTTTTGTAAAGATGTGCGACTTTTGTAAAGCCGCTTACTGAAGGATAAACTGCTACCGTCAAACCACATTTATCACAGTATTAAGGGACCATTAATAAATCTGACTATCCTAAAGTGACTTTGGGCTTATGGAAAAGTGGAGTAAGATGGAAGTGTAATGATAAATCTGGCCCTATGAGTGGTACGGAAACTGGATCTGTGAGCAGCATAGGATATAGGGAGGGGTTTCGAGCTTAGGGTTATGTCGTTTTCTGTGATTTGATTCAGTATTTTACGTGGAAAGCTTTTGAGTGCTGCTTCCCCCACCCACACACAGTGATTGACAGTACTGCCCATATACACCCTCATATAAGAAAAGCTGTCAGTCACTGTGCTAGCGGGGGAAGCGGAACTCACAAGCTTGACAGTGTTTAAAGAACTTTTTACTGGAGAATCACAGAAAAGTATATATACCTCCAAGTTCAGTGTCTCCCCTCTACAGTGCGCCCTCCTATAAGGATAGAAAAACCTTTTAATGCTCCCATGAACATGTCCTTAACCTGCCATCTCTTCGTTATTTACAATGGAGGTTTAAGGTTTTCATGGAAATGTGAGTACGCAGTATGTACTTATATATATAATTTGTGTATATTCAGCAGGATTCTTACTTTACATAGTTTGTTTCTTTAGTCTAGCACTTGATTTATAGTAAACGGTGATGTGTGACACATTACTGTGAATATACATAAAATAATTTACAAATATCTGCAATGGAGGCTCATTTCTAATCTTTTTACTAGTTCTCCATTCTCTGAAACATACTGTTGCACTGCCCTCTACTGGCAGATAGTGCATAGATTTTCCCACCTTTGTAAAAGCTTCAAAAGGGTATTGTGATGTGCTGACGGCCATTATAACAATCTCTTCCCTCCATTAACAGAAAACAAGCACCATGAACGATGCCTACATTCTGTTGGAGAACACTGAGTTGATGTCTCATATCAAATGAATGTATTACCCGCTCTTTAAAGTGAGAGAACATCAGAGAGAAATTAAAAAAATGAAATGAACATTTTAAATTTTAAAATAATATGTACTGGATATTAAAGTTTTTTTTTTTTTTAGAGCTAGCCTATCCTTAGGCCATCAAAATTTGATCCGCGGGGTCCAACACCCCATAATCTCTTCTATAGTGCCAGCGTATTCCACAGAGGAATCAGATATTACAGAGTAACAAGTCAGCAATTCAAACAATAGGAGTGAGGGCCCTGCTTGTGAGAGCTTACAATCTATGAGGAAATATATTTTTTCGTAATGGGTCCATTATAATATACACCTCGGCTGTTGCAGAACTGTTTTCAAAGAGGAATCGGAGTTGTACATTACTGTACTTCCCTTCTTCTCCCAAATCATGCATGCCCAAACTCCCTTTGCCAGTCAGAATGTCAGGGATAATGCCCTCCAAGTTTTAGGGTGGCCATACACACTATGTATAATGAACCTGTCAATTTCATCTGTATAGGCCAGCCATCCACTGTGTGATAAGATTGTCCTGACTTTCCCTTGACACTTAAAGGGTTTCTGTCACCAGATTCAACCCCACCAATCTAGCCGACACCCGCGACACGCAAACGCCAGCCAAACCCAACCAGCCCCCCCCCCCCTCCATGCCAAAAATCCAACCCCTACAACATGCCAATTAGCATCTAGGAGCGGGGGGCCAGAGGCCCCGACCCCCCGCCGCCCCACGCCCCGACTGACAGGGCCAGGCAGTGCCTGCACAGCCCCGCGCCCTGGCGAAGCCTCACGCTGCCCTGAATCCAGTGCAGGCGTAGCGAGGTAAAGACGCTTGCCGGCTGCCAGCTTACCCACCGCACTGAACCCAGAATGGCGCAAGACCCCACCAGAGCACAGGGCCGGCAGAAGGACGCGAGCGCCGCCAGGCCCCGCCAACCAGGACGCGGAGGGAGGCGACAAAGCTGGGAGAACGGAGCCCCCAAAAGCAGGAACAACGCCCCCCCCCCTGCCCCCAGAGGCCAACCAGCACACTACAAAAGTCAGACCCTTAGCGCAACGGGGGCACCGAGGAAAGCAGGAACAGGCCGGCCAGGCCCAGCCGACACCAGTACATCGCCAGTGCCAGCTAGCCCAACAGGGCCAAATCCGGCGACAGAAACCCCTTAAAGGGGTTGTCCCATCTCTCACTTTTTATGCCACCAGTGTCCGACAGGTGTGGGTCCCACCTCTGGAAATTGCACCCATCTCTAGAACAGGACCTCCAAAGCGAAGGAAAGCACACGCACATGCTCTCCGTTCATTTCCACGGTAGTTCCAAAAATAGCCAAGCGAGCACACTCGGCCATTTCCAGAATTCTCACAGAAGCGAGCGAAGAGCCCACCATGGAAGTCCTGCCATTTCTTCTTTCATCTCTATGGGAGTTTCAGAAATACCCAAGCCAGCGCTCGGCTATTTTCTGCATAATTATAGAAGTGAATGGAGGGTGGCCGCTCTTGGGCAGTGCGTCCTTGTTCACTTTGGGAGTCCAACCACGTCACAAATGAATTTTTAAGACTTGAATTGAACTAAAGAGACAGTCGATAACTTCAGTAGAAGACTTTAGTGGTCATTTACAGAAACAAATCATCCAGGAAGTCCCAAATCATCATAGAACAATATTCAAAGAATTGCAGGCTTTTCTTGTAACTCAACTGAAAAAGATTGGGCCAAAGGGGGGAGATTTATGGAAAAGTATGAGGGCAGAAATCAATGTTCTGCTCGTCTCACATTTGCAAACTAATAAAAACCAGTGTACAATGATGAAGTGAGAAATGTTTCAGCGCTGTATAGATGTGACCATTAGGATACACAATCCATACCTTGTGCCAAGGGTATGCCTGAATACGGTCAAGTTTAAATTTGTTATTTGGACATTGGAGTAGAGTAGCTTCAGATTATTACCATGACCTGGTACCAGACATTTTTTTTTTTTTTATAGCAGTCACTATATGAGTCAAAAGAGCCAGACATAATTATAAATTAGTTGATATAATCCACAAAGTTTCTAGTTGTCAGACATTCTAAATGTTTTAGGCCTCGTCCACATTTCTGTGTCAGTGTCACATCAGGTATGTGTTTCATCTGTGAAGATGTCCGTAAAGGATCCTTGGTTGGTCAAAGTGTCCATTTTTTTCCCCCTCTGTGTGTCATCCGTAATTCACAGACAATGCTCAACTGAAAAATAATTTCAAGAGCATTTTCTATCTGTCGTCCGTGAAAAATGAACACACTACAGACCCATAGACTTGAATTTAAGTGCTTGGTCCGCATCACGCATCAAAGTAGTGCATGTCTCTGTGAGCGGACACATTTAAAGCGTTGGGCACATGTGCTGTCCGCATTTTCAACAGGTCTGTGAAAAACGGAGGTGTGGACGAGGCCTTAGCAATATGTTGTTTAACCCCTTCACGACTGTCATACGTCTATATATGAGCTATCTGCACATACCCCGTGCAGATAGCACGTATATAAACATTCTGGCAGCTCTTTAATCCAAGCACTGCAAAGCGTTTAGAGTAAAGCTTCTGCCCCTGCACTGCCGCTGTTAGGGACAGTGCAGAGTCCAGTAATGGCGGCAAGGGACCAATCAGAGTGGTCCCTTGTCGGCGATCACTCCAATTGGTTAGTCAATGCAGAGTAACCAATTGGAGCGCATCAGTGTAAAAATGCCGGTTTCAGGCTCTGATCTGCACTCTGCAGATCAGAGCCTGAAAACAGGTATTAGCTGATCTTTGCCTCCAATCTGTGCCCCCTGCCCCAATCTGAGCCCCCATCTGTGCGCAGTAATGTGTCCTGCCAGCCCCTTCAGTGCCCTCTGCCCAATCAGCACCAGCTGCCCATCTGTGCCCCCTGCTTTTAATTTTTCCCGCCGTGCTCCTCACATGCCAGCCCCTGGCTTTAACTGTTTACTGCCCCCATCTGAGCCCCCTGCCTCTATCTGTGCCCCATGTTGCAATCCTGCTGAATGTGATGGCAGCGGCTCAGTTCCTGAGCCGCTGCCATCAGCAACGAGTGTCAGCTGTATGCTGACCCTCTGCTATAACCGCTTAGATGCCGCGGCATCCATGGGGTTAATCGAGGGAGGGGGCTCCCTCTCTCAACCATTGGGCTGCCGCGCTGGCAGCGGCCCAATGGTTGTCATGGCAACTGGACGCCTTCCAAAGGTGTCCAGTGTTGCCATCAGGAAACCTAATAGTACTATACTTTGCAATGCAAGAGCATTGCAAAGTATAGTACAGCCATAAGCCCTTCATCTTCAAGATAAATAAAAAAATAAAATAATTAATAAAAAAAAAGTTTAAATTTTTTAAAAAAATGTAAATTAAAAAGAAAATACCGAGACAGCCTTTTCACATCCGTTTATTTATAAGACATTAAAAAATAATAAAAATAAACTACACATAATTGGTATCACAGCCTCCGTAATGACCTGATCTATAAAATGATTATGCTACTAACCCCGCATGGTAAACGCAATAAAGATAAAAAACTATGGCGGAATTGCTGTTTTTGTTGCCTCACCTCCCTAAAAAATAAATAAAAAGTGAACAAAAAGTCATATGCATACCAAAAATGATATCAATAAAAATTACAGAGCATCTCACAAAAAAATAGGCTCTCATATAATTATGGGTCTTAGATTTTGGTGATGCAAAAAAAAAAGTTTTGTAAAAAGTGATTTTATGATAGAAAGTCGTAGAACATGAAAAAACCAATACAAATTTGGTGTTGCCATAACCGTATCAACCTGCAGAATAAAATTATCATATCAACTATACCAAATGGAGAACCCTATAAAAAACGCTGACAGAAATGCAATTTTTGCCTGCTTCACCTAAAAAATGGAATAAAAAGCTCTCAAAAAGTCATATAGTCCCCAACATTGTACCAGTAAAAATTACAACCTCTCCTGCAAAAAATCAAGCTCTCACAAAGCTACATTGTTGGAAAAATCTAAAAGTTATGGGTCTTCGATTTGGTGATGCAAAAAAAAAAATGATATTTTATGAAAGTAGTAGAACATAAATAAAACCATAGAAATTTGGTATCGCCCTAACCGTATCAACCCACAGAATAAAATGATCTTATCAAATATACCACATGAAGAACCCCATAAAAAAAAAAACACTGGCAGAATTACAATATTAGCCGACTTCAACTCAGAAAAAATTTAATAAAAAGCGATAAAAAATTCATATGTACCCAAAAATTGTACCATTAAAAACGACAGCCCATCCCGCAAAAAATAACACAGCTCAATCAACAAAAAAATAAAAAAACTATGGCCCTTAAAATTAGGGATGAGCGAATCGACTTCGGATGAAACATCCGAAGTCGATTCGCACAAAACTTTCTTTCAATACTGTACGGAGCAAGCGCTCCGTACCGTATTAGAATGTATTGGCTCCGATGAGCTGAAGTTATTACTTTGCGAAGTCTTGTGAGACTTCGCATAATAACTTCAGAAATTGATTTATACTGTAAAAATTTCCGGAGATCGGGTTTGGTTCCAAGGTACCACTTGTAACCGAATCCGGGTCGGGAAATGTTTTTTTACAGTCTAAATCAATTTCTGAAGTTATGCAAAGTCTCGTGAGACTTCGCAAAGAAATAACTTTGGCTCATCGGAGCCAATACACTCTAATACTGTACGGAGCGCTCGCTCCGTACAGTATTGAAATGAAGTTTTATGTGAATCGACCTCGGATGTTTCATCTGAAGTCGATTCGCTCATCCCTACTTAAAATCTATTTCAGCAAATTTCACGTTACAAAATGCAGATGCCACTCCTTTCCCTTTGAATTCTGCCGTCTGCTCATACAGCAGTTTAGGACCACATATAGGGTGTCGCCATATTCAGGAGAAAATGGGTAACAAATTGTGGGGTGCTTTTTTTCACAGCCAAGATTTTCTAAATATTATAAAAAACACCTCTGAGGTAAAAGTGGTCAGTAAACCCCTCAATAAATTCTTTGAGAGGTGTAATTTCCAAAATGGAGTCACTTTTTGGGGTTTTCTTCTGTTGGGGTGCCTTAGTGTGCCTTCAAATATGATACAACACCCAAAAGCCATTCCAGCTAAATCTGCCTCCAAAAGCCATATGTTGCTCCTTTCATTCTAAGCCCTGCCGTGTGCCCATATAGCTGTTAACAAACATAAATGGGGTGTTTTTGTAAACTACAGAATCAGTGCTGTTTACCCTTGCTGTGTTATAGGAAAAATTGGATTCAAATTAAAAATCTGCACAAAAACTGAAAATTGAAAATTTTACCTCCATTTTCCTCTAATTCTTGTGGAAAGGGTTAACATAGTTTCTGAAACCAGTTTTGAGTAATTTGAGGGGCGTAGGACCTCAAAGTGACTTCAAAACTAAACTCGTCCTTGAAAAAGTCAGTTTTGAAAATTTAATAGAAAATTTGAAAAATTGCTTCTTAAACTCTAAGCCTTCTGACGTCCTAAAAAAATAAAATGATGCCAACAAAAAGTAAACATATGGGGAATCCTTAGTAAAAACTCTCTAATGAGGTATCACTAGCTGCCCTTAATGCGGAGAAATTCAATATAAAGGTCAACGTTATCGTCCCAAAGTATGAGATGTCACGAGAAAACAGTCTCAGAATGGCCTGGATAAATAAATAGCTTGGTGTTGAAAGGGTTAAGCTTAATTTCCAGGTAACTATAGTTTTGTAAAACAGCTGCACTAAAGATTTATTTTTCATCTAGAGCATCGTGTCCAGGACACATCCACAATTGGTTCAAGCCATCGTTCTTTTCTGGACATTAAGGCTGGATTCAATGCAATAAGCGAAAGGACAGTGAGTGCTCTACTGACAGCAAGAGGTGGGTGTTGAAAAAGCAACATAAAAAGGTACAAAAAATGAAACGTATAAAGGCCTTAAACAGTGAATCTTTTATAGGTTCTCGTACCCGTGCCTCTGTGCCTTTCACTTCTTGTGAGCATAGTTCTCCTTCTCCTCCATCATCTCTCAGCCTTGCACTCACATCAGGACCAAGCCCTCGGAGGCTGCGATCACCGGGAGGAGTCTCCCTTCCAGAAAAAATCAGTGAAGAGATAGGTGAAGCATTTACAGGTAAAAGAATAGGTTTCCAGTACGATTGGGGTGTCCGTCTTATGTTGGATCTGGCACTGATGTTATTTTTTTGGGGGCGTGGTTGTCCCTAAAAAAAAAAAAACGTTAATTATAGCATACATTACATTTATATATGTTGCTTATATGCTCATGTTTTCTGTGTAACATCTCCAGTAATGGCATGTACTGTGCATCCCAGGCTTCTGATACCACAGAATAAGTAACATGAATATTACAATTCCTATACCACTTCCAATATGAGTACTGATTTCTGACAGATTGGCAAAGCTAGTCTCAGTAGCAATACACACTTGAGCATGATGTTTTTGTGCTTGGCAATATACATATATATAATTATGAGTCAAAAGTCCCATCACACCCCTTTTATTTTAGAAACGAAAGGGAAAATGAAATATTTGCATACCCCAGCTAGTAATGGGTGAGGTGGCCGCCATATTGGATCAAAGGCACATTTTTCGAATGGGAAGGGGATCATGTAGCATATCAAAGAAGGTTGGAATTTTCTTGGAAATTGAATGCCTCTTGTGGTTCAAAAGTTATTAACACAGAAAGTTGCAACAACAACTGGGAATGTTCCCTGTGATGCACAGCTATTTTACATGTACAATGTGTTGTCCCTGGTGCTGAACACAGGACTTTGAAGTTTTGAACTTTCTGTGTTGATAATATGCTACATAACCCCCTTCCCACTGGAAAAAATTGCCCTTGAACCAGTATGGTGGCTTTCAAGATGGTATTCAGATATTTCATTTTCACTTTTGTTTCTGAAATAAACGGGTGTCCTGGGACTTTTAACTCACTATATATATATATATATATATATATATATATATATATATATATATATATACTGTATAGTCTTGGCATCACAGTGTCAGGACTAATGGATTTCAGTGTCAATTTAATGGATCTTATAAGCAGGTAGCAGCTAAATATACCTTAATGATGGCTACAGTATACTGCATAGAGGCCTGTGCATCTTAGCATTCAGAAAGAATTCATGTGATACTGGATATGCCTGCTGATTTCTTTTTATGTTTCATTTAGGTGGGCCAGTGTGCCTCAAATCAATCTCACCAATTACAGAGGGAGAGAAGCCAAAGGTAAAATCCATATACAATCCATACGTTTGTCATGAATTTAAAATTTAAAGACTATGCACACTTTTAGGAGTATTTTTTATTATTGTATTTTACTCATTTTTCAATTGGTTTTTATTAAAAATATTAATCAGCTTTGTCATAAAGGGTTAACTTCTGCCTAACTGTGAGAATCATACTTTCTCTTGGTGCTGGTCACCTAATAACCCTTATCTATAAATTACTAATAGCTCATAAACATTTAAGCCACATTCTTATCAGTAAGATAAGAATTGAGTTATAATGAGTGTTTATGATGTCAGAGATAAGGAGCTGTCAGCTGAGCTGCCTGATGGAACATAGTAAAAATACAGAGCATGCTACTAGAGAATCTCAAGGCTGTACAGAGAAAGGGGCGCAACATTATTAATAACGTCCAATTGAAAAAAATATTTTTAGCTCAAAATGAGTACAATAAGTCAATGTCTGTCATTTACTGTTCTCCTTTCACCCTTCTTTGCAGGATTCATCCATTGAATCAATCTTCCCTTCCACGTCTGTGTAATGGCATGTTACATTGTAAGCTCATAAAACTATCCATTACCCGTCCAGTGACATAAACACTGAAGAGCACATTCAGCATTTCGACAACCTCAGCAGGTGACGGTGCTGTTACAAGTCAAGAAACCAAAAATGTTGGACATCACAAACAAGTCAATTCTCGGGCTGGTCTATGACATGATTCTGGTAGAACAGTTCTGATTCCAGTGGACCTTATAATAAACCATAAACCATCAGTGGCTTTTTCATCCCTAAACATTGAATTGTATGGTCGTATAATAGTGGAAACAAAGGTTCTTATGACTAGGACCATAAAAATACATGTCCAGTATATTTCATTTAACAATATCAGTATTATTTCATTATCAGACATGGATATATTTGTATTTCCCTAATACCAATAGTAATTGTTTATTTTTACTAATATATCTAATATAGCATGACTAATGTCGGTGTCCTCTAAGTATAGCCTGGCATGGTCCTTTTACCACATGGTTATTAATATTCTTCTCTTATTTGGACTGCTCTCTGCTCCAAATGCTTAGGGTTAGTATTTTTGGCATTATAAATACAGCAATAGAGTATTCAATTAACAGGATTTATGTCCTAAACGGTACTTGCTAGAAAAAGCCATAGAAACATATCTAGTTGTATTTCCAGTTCTAAATATGCTAGCCATATGAAGCCAAGGAGTATACTGTATAAGGGATGACATTATACAGCAAATACTATGCACTCACTTCAGACAGACTGCTATACAAATGCTTAACTGGATTAATAGAGGGAACTGGATGAGGGCAGCCATACAGCTGGGAGCTAGTAACGGCTACAATGGTTTCAGAGTGGACTATATAGGAAATCAATGCCGCATGGGTTAACATTTTATGGTGAGAAGGTTTAAAGACCTGAGCTATATGATTTATCTCCGCATCGGTGGAAGGGGATTAATAACAATGACACTTTTCGTATCTCCATTATTGTGCCTTTAGTAGAAATCAATGTTCTTCCTCTTAGAGTTTGCACTTTTTTCAAACTATGTCAGTTTTCTTCTACTAAAAATGCAATAGCAATTGTGCATTTATGTAGGGGATGTTAGAGGGAAGCCTGTGTATGCCCATGTAGTATGTGTATGTATCTCTCTAGATCCACCTTGCCTTTTGTTTGCCCTCCTACATTTTGTTTCCTGAGCTCAATAGAAAGGGTCTAACCTGATATGAGGAGATCAATAAGCCCTGCCTGGCAGCCTGCAGCAGAAGCGCTTATAAAGAGATGTATTGATTGTATCCTCTCTACAGGAAACAATGAGATTTGGAGAAAAGGAAGGGGAGAGCCTTTGCTCTTTAGTTTTGCTGCAGTACTTCAGGGGGGCTTAGAATGTATTCATCTCCACTGGGTTATGCCTGACATGGTACACCTATTTGTAACTAGATATTTGTTCTTGATTCTTTGTTTAATGCTATTATGGTACATTCCTAACCTTGCTCTATTTTATTCCTTACATGATGGTGCAATCCCTTCCAGGCAGTGCTTTAGAATGGTACAGGCTGTTTGCTTCAGATTGGCGCAGTCTCTGCCATTTGTCTGTCTGGGAAGGAGTGGTAGTGATTGTCCGCCTGCCTTTACTATGATGTCGCACAATCATTCATAATGTCCTTTTTCTTTTATATACACAGGTACAAGTAAACTTTTTGCAAATGATGATAATGCAATTTATATTGTCCTTTCTCACCATATCGTACATTTATTTCCAAAGGTGCCAGAGAATAGAAAGTCGTTGATTTATATTTAGGCCTAAAGTATTATTCTCATGTTTTTGCCAAGGTTAAAATTGTGTATCTCATTTTCTGATTTCTTTTCTTTTTTTTTTTGTCTACTCTGTGTATTGTCTGTGGTTTGTCTTTGGCACATTTTTTATTAAAGGTGTATGTCTGTCAGTGGATATTCTGCTTAATATGTGTGGGATCTGTGTCTTATTTTGTATAATGCTTTGAGGAAGCTTTGGGTTTTTATTCATTGATGTATGGTTTTTTTTTTAGTACATGTAACCATTTTAAATACTCCATATTAGTTTAGGCTACTTTCACACTAGCGTTTCTATTTTCAGTATTAAGATCCATCATAGGGCCTCAGTACCTGAAAAAAACACTTCTGTTTTGTCCCCATTCATTGTCAATGAAAATGCATTCCATGCATGCATGCTGTGGTTTGCTTTCCGTCCTGGGATGTGGACCAAAATGGATCATCCGGCAGGGTTCAGCAAAAATGCTTCCGTTACTGATAATACAACCGTCTGCATCTGTTATGAACGGATCCGGTTGTATTATCTGTAACACAGCCAAGACGGATTAGTCATGACCCACAATGCAAGTCAATGGGGATGGATCCGTTTTCTCTGACACAATAGAAAACTGATCCGTCCCCCATTGACTTTCAATGGAGTTCATGACTGATCCGTCTTGGCTATGTTACAGATAATACAACTGGATCCGTTCATAACACATGCAGATGGTTGTATTATCAGTAACGGAAGCATTCTTGCTGTACCCTGCCAGATCCAGCAAAAACGCTAGTGTGAAAGTAGCCTAAGTTTTAGTTTCATTCCCATGAACTTTCAAAATGAACGTTTGCCATTCACTACCAATTTTTCACTTTACAAGGGCATTTTTTTATGTGCATTAATCATATACATCTCTTCACTTTATTTTACTCACTTATATAACGCTGTCATATTCCACAGTGCTTTTACAGACATTAGCCTCACTAGGTGTCCCCAGTGGGGCTTACAATCTAGTTTATTCAGAGTCCTGTATAGTGCACGCAGTGTACCAAAAAAAGCAGAATGGAGGTGTCCTCACAAAGGAACAGCTCGTACTGGCATAGGTAAAGAGCAGTATATAGTACTGTATCATACTATAGAGAGGTACTACTAGACAGCCATTCAAAGCATGCAGTTCAGTAATACTGATGTTTTAGGCTACTTTCACACTAGCTTTTCTATTTTCCAGTATAGAGATCTGTCATAGGATCTCAATACCGTAGAAAAATGCTTCCGTTTTGTCCACATTCATTGTCAATGGGGACAAAACGTAACTGAAGAGAACGGAATGCTCCAAATGCATTCCGTTCTGTTTGGTTGAGTTCCAATACTGGAGAGCAAACCGCAGCATGCTGCAGTTTTCTTTCCGTCATGGCATGCGGAGCACAACCGATCCGTCATGACCCACAATGCAAGTCAATTGGGACGGATCTATTTAAGGCCTAATGCACACGGCCGTTGCCCGGCCTCGGCCGTATTGCGGCCCGCAAACAGCGGGTCCACAATATGCAGGCACCAGCCGTGTGCTCCCTGCGCATCACGAATGCGGACCCGTTCACTTGAACATGTTCTATTTTTTACGGTGCGGACGGATCACGGACCCATTCAAGTTGAATGGGTCTCGATCTATCCCGGCGGCTGCACGGATGTTGCCCGATCCCCAAAGCACGGAACAGCCGCACAACGGCCGTGTGCATGAGGACTAACTCTGACACAATAGAAAACGGATCCGTTCCCAATTGACTTTCAGTGGAGTTCATGACGGATCCATTTTGGCTATGTTAAAGATCAGGGATGCTCAACCTGCGGCCCTCCAGCTGTTGTAAAACTACAGCTCCCACGATGCCCTTCTGTAGGATGATAGCTGTAGGCTGTCATGAAATTATGGGAGTTGTAGTTTTACAACAGCTGGAGGGTCGCAGGTTGAGCATGCCTGTTAAAGATAAAACAACAGGATCCGTTCATAATGGATGCAGATGGTTGTATTATCAGTAACGGAAGCGTTTTTGCTGAGCCCTGCCGGATTCAGCAAAAACGCTAGTGTGAAAATAGCCTTACCAGTGAAATGCCCATAGTCATATTGTAAATATGGTCTGGTGCAGACTAGGAACTTAAAGTGGCCCTGGAAAAACTAAACTTGGCCCTATGTTGTAGGTGGGTTCAAATTGATGGAAGGCAGGGCCAACACAAGTAGGCAGGGCCAGCAATACCATATTGCATGTTATGAATACAGAGGTGAAATAGGAATACAGGGTCCCTGTCGGGGGTCTCTGCTAGTGTACTCTAAATCCGCTATCTTCCGTCACCACTCTGGGTAGTCCACAAGACCTGTTGGACCCAGTTTACATCTACCGAGTAAAGTGGCAGACCAATCGGATGCCAGGGAGTGCAAGTAAGTAGAACAAGTCAGTCAAAGCCAGGAGAGTCAGTAGAACACAAACTCCATATCCTAGTGCCCCAACAAGATCATCCTTCTGCTATTCCAATCCTGTGTCGGCTGTGCTCCCCAATGCCCTCAATTACTGTACTGCAGAAAAAATAGTGCCCCCAGTAGTAATAATTAGTGTTGAGTGAATTGAAGCTGACGAAGTGAAATTTGAGCCGACGTTTTGGAAAAATTCATTTTGCACCGAAGCTGAATTTCCAGGTGCTTCATGGTAACAAATCGTTTTTTTCCTAAAATGGCGGCTACTCGTGTTACAAAGTGAAAGTAAGAAGCCCGGGAATGCAAGATCACCCATAATGCCAGGCAGACAGCCAGTCAGCAGCTAATCAGCCCCTGTGATGTCACAGCTCTATAAAACACAGGAAAAAAAGCTCTATAAAACACTCATCCCGCCCGGTCTCCACCATTTCACTGTGAACTGGTGGCAAAAATGTTTCTGGAGCTGGCAGAAGTAGCAGAACCTTCTGCCTACAGATTCTACATACAGCCACGCTGACGTCCTCCAGCGATCTGATGAAAAATTACCACATCAGCGAGTGCTCCGTGCTGACTACCTGCCACTGCCTCTATGAAGCCGTGTCCTCAATAATCTCATCCTCACTGAAAGACGGAGCAGAGCCAGGAGCATACAATACTTCCCGAGCGGAAAAAAGAAAGACGTAGGTTCAAGACAGGTGGGGGGCACAGAGCTTATTCCTGGGCCATGCCAACTAAGCATGGTGTCAGAGGAACCCACTGGCTTTGGGTGTCTGAGGTCAGTTGAGTCAACCATTCAAGGACAGCTGGGTCGCTGGTCAAAACACGACCACTGGATGACATTGGCAGCTCTGATCTGTTGCTGTGACTGCTGCTACCACCCCCCTAAAGGCCCCCATTGTGGCCCGGTAGAAAAGGTCTAACATGGTGGAGAGGCAGGAGTCATCCTTCTGCCGAATAGTGATAATGTGGCTGTCACTACGCAAGCAACTCAGCAAACATCTGGCAATTTGTGTAAGGGAATCGGATGGACTCCCTGCCTCCATCTCCACTGCATACTGCCATGGTCTGTCGGGGTCATCTGCCTGGTCTTCCTCATAGTCCTCCTGCTCCTCTCCTGTAACTTGTGCAGATAAACTACCTATTTCTGTAGTCATTGCTTGTGTGTGAATGTCCTCATCCTCCATCAGTTCAGCCCTTGCAAAAAGACTACACTGCGTGCACTCATCCAATGTCTACAGTGGAGTTTGAGTGGGTAACACAATAGCTTATCTATCAACCAATGTTGACAACAACAGTGAGATGAGACCGCTCCTTCACAATTTTGTAAAGGCAGGGTGTAACACAACAGGTTTTCTAGCAATCTATGTGGAAACAGGTGACAGTATAAAAAGAGACCGCTGTATAGTAGAATTTTGAGCCACTGCGCAGTTAGTTACATTATACCTGACTTCTGTTCCACACTGTCATCTGGAGTGCAGGCCTGGGTCCCAGCACCACAGATTGTTATGTACCCAGCGGTGAGGCAGGCTTGGCGGTCCCCTGGGCATCAGCCCACTGGGAAAATTCCTGTATGGTGTATGGCCAGTTCTCCCCTGAATATTATGTCCTGAGACCATTGTAACTTGAGGGACTACTGGTATTTATATTTTTATATTATTTTATGTAGTAAAGGACCCAGATGTATCTTGTATTGCCCTTGTAAACGTGTATTGGCAGCCCTTGTTATTAACATAATTACTCTAAAGCTGAACTCCACCATACTGTTTTAAAGGGGTTGCACCATTAAGACAATTTATCCCCTATCCACAGGTTGGGCACAAGTGTCTGATCAGTGGGGTTCGAGCACTGGGGCCCCCACCAATCATTAATCATTGAATTGAGAAACAGATAACGCATGTGTGTCGTCCGCCTCTTCATTCAGTTCTGTGGGACTACTGGAGATAACTGACTGAAAGCACTCGGCTATGTTCGGCAGCCTCGCGGAGCTGAATGGAGCTGGAGCAGCAGTGCAGACTATGTAGCTATGACTCCATTCAAATGACAGAGCAAGGAGAACCCGCTGTTCAGGCACATCCCCAATTTTCCTGATGTCATTGATGATCACTTATAATTATATGCATTTCTTAACTCCCTGAAGAACAAAAAGTTAAGGGTTAAAATTCAATGTTCCTGATCCTTCCCCCCTCACCCGACATCATTTGTCCGAGAGAGTCCAGAGCAACCCATGCACGTTAGATGTTTGGTTGATCCTGCCCAAAACAGCTAATTCGCCGACAATAGGCTAATATGCAAGTTCTACCTTTCTTTGTGAAAGATAAGTGACGACTAATACAGCTTCCATTAGAGCTGAGGTCTCACTTGGGCTGGAATGCCTTTTAATCATAAGGGTGAGGTCATCAGGACTATTTTTACCCTATGTTGTCACTTTAACTCACCCCAAGCCTTCTTAATTAGTCACAGTCTAATGCATTCTCCCTATACTCAGAAAACTAGTGCAATGACAAATATGTCCCATTATGTGAAACAGTTTACTAGCATGATCTTTAAAGTGGCTCCAAGGAGAAGGGTCTTCCTCTGACAATCAGGATAAAGACAGAGATTAATAGAGGGAAGCTGGTCATGGACATTCAGTGAAAAGTTTCTGACAAATGTTTCTGACAATGCACATTGGCAGATACCGGGTAGATGCGCAGTGCAGTATAGTTTATGCTGATTTTCCACACTGATTTTCCTGTGGATTTCGCTGTGATTTGGCAACCAAAATTCGCATGGATTTTGAAGCAGATTTGCTCCAAATCTGCACTGAAAATTCACACAAACAGTTGGCAGACTGCGGACTCCAAAATTGGCACCGCATGTCAACTTGTGCACGGAAATTTTTAGCACTGTGTAGATGAGATTTTGAAAATCTCATCTGCTTAGCTGGTGCTGTATAAGGGCTCATTCAGACGGCCGTATGCTGTCTGCCAAAATGCGGATCCGTTTTTTGCGGACAGTTCAGCATGTCCGCAAAAAAACTGATTGCATTCCGTAGGGCCATGTCCTGATTTTCACTGACAAATATAGGACATGTTTAATTTTTTTTGCTGAGCTGTGCAATGGAAGAAAAGGGCCCCATAGAAGTAAATGTGACAGCATATAATTTGTGGACAGCATTCAGCCGTCTGAATGAGCCCTTACGCTGAGGATTTTCCACGTGAAAACCTGCGAAGAAAATCCACACACAATATGCACAATGTGCATGTGGCCTGAAAGAAGAAAAAAATAATACCCTTGGAGGTGAACCAACCAAGTACTGTCCAAACAGTCCAACACAACAGATTGTTCAGGAATTGACATCGGTGTCAAATATATGGGGCATAAAAATGTCCAAATGTTAACAGATCAGTCATTTCTGCCAATAAATATGAATAGCTAAGCCCAGGTTCAGGCTGCCACCTTGTAGGCACGTGTATGCAATGCACACACAAATGTTTAAATCCAAATCATGAGCCTTATTTTAACTGATTTATATGATTGGGCCAACAATATTTTCCAGTGTTTAAAATGCTGTGAACATTTTTATGGATGAACCTAGAGGAGTGCTGCCAGCTATTTTAGGCCAGCAATGACTACATATAATGTAGAAATAGACTTATGGGCACGTTTTGTGCTGGCTTTATATGTAAACAGCTGTCGGTTGGCTCTGCGCCAGCTCTCAGTCTGTGTGATCATCTCACATGGTGTCTATTATATCAAGCTGCTGTTATCAAAATGTGTGTCTACTGCGTGAAGGTTATTTCACATTTTTGATACTCCATAGCCCCTGCATTATTGCAAGCTGACTGCATCATGTCACACCACTGAGCCGGGAAGACAATAACATTTCAAATTCCTTACATGATTGTGTTATTGCTGACGTACTGTAATAGGAAATGAAAGTCATGGATCTGTATGGTTCTGCATTGTGAAGACCAGAATGGGGTATGACTGACTGCACATTTGGTCAGCAGCTTAGATTAGCACTACATAACAATGACATTGGGATGTATGTATGAGCACAAAGAATATATACTGTACATGTGTATATAAAATGTTATCTTTGATCAGTGTATATGCGTTAAAAAGGTTTTAGTGAAGTCGCAGTTTTAACAAACGTCTGATCTGTCGTAGAGACATGTCAGTAGGTCTGTCTGGCACTACAAAGAAGGGTCTCTTCTGGGCTCTCTACCCCTTGGTTTTTACACATTCAGTTAAATACAGCAACAATCCATCAATTTGTGAAAGCTGAGCGCACAAAATGTGATTGTGCTGTTTTGCCTCTCTCTTTTTTGTCACAGTGGCTAGGTGTGTGATATGCAGTGATAGTTATTCCCTTAAGGTTTTGCTACTGTTTTAGATTTTCATATCACAGAAAAAGTGTCAATAAAGTATAAAACATCATTTTTATTCATTAAACCATTCAGACCCAGTATTAAAAACCAAACAACACACATTAAGCTAGAATAACTATTGGGACTCGATTTTGGTGTCGTTTGATAGAATTTGGTGCCAGAAAATTGCATCTACTCTTTAACAAGTTTCAACTAATAGCTTAGTTGAAAAGGATTGTGACTTTATTGGAAACGGTTGTGGCATGCACTAGAATTTTGGTTGACTCAAGGGTGAGGAAGGAGCGAATACAAGAGGTGTTGTTCTTATGTTGAAAGCGGCAGGTGGAGGTAAGGGTTTGGATGTGTGGTTTGAAGGACAGGGTAAATGTTATCCCCTAAAAGCAGACCTGTGAGACTGGAGAAAGAGTGGAGCTGTTGACTGCAATGGATAGGTCTGTTAGGAAGGTTGAGTGACTTGGGGGGAAGATGATTAATTGTGTTTTCTCCATGTTGAGTTTTAAGAAGCAGGTGGAGGAGATATAGATATAGACACGTCAGATAGATATAGACACGTCAGGATTCTTGATAGAAGGGAAGTGACATCTGGGCCAGAGAGGTCAATTTGAGTGTCGTCAGCATAGACATGGTATTGGAATCCATAGGACTCTATCAGCTGTCCCAGGCCGAATGTATAAATGGAGAAAAGTACAGGACCCAGGACAGAGCCTTGAGGGACACCAACAGAGATAGGACGTAATGAGAAGGTGGTGTATGAATCGCAAATGCTGAAAGTTCTGTTGTAAGGTAAAAGGAGATCCAGGAGAGGGCCAGGTCTCTGATGCCGAGGGATGAGAGGGTTTGTTACAGGAAAGAGTGGTCGACTGTGGCAAAGGCGGTCGACAGGTCAAGAAGTAGGAGTACATCAATAAATTTTCAGATGGATTGTTAGTGTGAATCAGTATAGATTACTCACTGTCCCAGTACAGATGATAAGTGCTGAGCACTCCTTGCACTTGGTCTCGACGTCAGCAACACCATCTGTGGATCACAGTTCTGATTTTAGGTATATTGTATATATATTGGATATATTCTAAATTCTTGAAGTAACCCTGACCCCCACACACATGTCCTTACGTCTCATTTTTCCTTCCTTTTGCCAGATCAGAAGAAAGGTCAAATAAATGATGATGTCAGCCAGGCTAAAAGGCAAAATAGTGGCCCAGTCATGAAGTGGGGAGGGTGGCGGCAGCATCAGGAGGCCACAGAGTGGCACAATGACAGAGTCTGGAGGTGGTAGCAGTATGAGAAGACCACCGAGTGGCACAATGACAGAATGTGGAGGTGACAGCAGTATGTGGAGGCCACCGAGTGGTACAATGATAAAGTCTGGAGGTGGCAGCAGTATGAGGAGGCCACCGAGTGGCACAATGACAGAGTCTGGAGTTGGCAGCAGTATGAGGAGGCTACCGAGTGGCACACTGACAGAGTGTGGAGGTGGCAGCAGTATGTGGAGGCCACCAAGTGGCAGAATGACAGAGTCTGGAGTTGGTAGCAGTATGAGGAGGCCACTGAGTGGCACAATGACAGTCTGGAGGTGGTAGCAGCATCAGGAGAAGTCCACAGAGTGGCACAATGGCAGAGTCTGTAGGTGGCGGCAGCATCAGGAGGAGACCACAGAGTGGCAAGGTGACATGGTGTGGAGATGGCAGCAGCAGCATCAGGAGACCACAAAGTGACCCGGTGACAGAGTGGGGAAGTGGGTGGCAATACCAGTACCCGCTGACGAAGGTGGGTGAAAGAAGGAGCACTTGGCATCAGGCGGGTGGCAGCATCAGAGTAGTAGCTGAGGCAGGTAGCCAGAAGAAACTGGTCTCTTTTTTCAAGGTTTCGGTGAGGCGGCATAGATGATCTAATCAGATGCATCAGGCATTGGTGGGTGGAAATCCTGGCTGATCCAGGCCTGATTCATCTTGACAAAGGTCAGTCTCTTCACATTTTGAGTGGACAGGCAAGTTCTTCTTGGGGTAACTATGGCCCCCACCACACTAAACATCCGCTCTGATACCACACTACTGGCCGGGCAGGACAGCGTTTCCAGGGCAAACTCGGCCAGTTGCAGCCACAAATCCATTTTGGCTGCCCAGTAGTCCAGCATATCTTGAATGTGGGATAGCATGGCAGTGGAACGTGAGCACAGAGGATGGACAATGAGAGAGGATGGACAATGGCACAGATAGGCAGCGGCCAACTGACTACATAGGTGTAGAAATTAAGTTTGTCCTCCCTCTCAGTGGGTGTAAAAAAAGCCCATTTTGGACCGGTAGCGAGGGTCCAACAAGATGGAGAGCCAGAAGTCATCGCTCTGCTGAATGGTGCCAATTTGGCTGTCACTACGCAAGCAAGTGAGCACCAACGGCGTGACAACGTAGATGTGGAAGAGGCGTGACCTGGCCAAGTTGCTGGTGTGGCTGTGCAGGAACCGCATTCACCCAGTGGGCCATAAAGGACATGTATTGTCCCTGACTGTAGTTACAGCTCCACACATCGGCGCTGCCGTGCACTTTGGCTGACACCGACAGGCTCAAGGACTGGCCCACCTTCTGTTCTACATATTTGTGCAGAGCTGGTACTGCCTTTTTAGCAAAGAAATGACGGTTTGGGACTCTCCACCTAAGCTCGGCACAAGGGATCAGTTCTGTGAAAGGTGCAGAGTCCACCACTTGGAAAGGGAGGAACTGCATCACCAGCAACTTGGCCAGGAGCACATTCAGCTTCTGCGCCATTGGATGAGTGCACACATACTGCTTTACCGCTTTTACCGCAAATAACTGCAACAGTGAACTGAGAATATATTTTTCTTTTTGTACCTAAATAGGCCACTAAATGCATTCACCACATATAACTGCAGAAGTGAACTAAGAATATATTTTTCGTTTTGTACTGAAATAGGCCATTAAACGCTTTTACCACATATAACTGCAGAAGTGAACTTAGAATATATTTTTCTTCTTGTACTGAAAAAGACCACTTAACACTTTTACCACATATAACTGCAGAAGTGAACTGAGAATATATTTTTCATTTTGTACTGAAATAGGCCACTAAACCCTTTTACGGCAAATAACTGCAACAGTGAACTGCGTATATATTTTTCTTTTAGTACTGAAATACGTCACTAAACGCTTTTACCACAAATAACTGCAACAGTAAACTGCGTATATATTTTTCTTTTTGTACTGAAATAGGCCACTAAACTCTTTCACCACATATAACTGCAGAAGTGAAGTGCGTATATATTTTTCTTTTTGTACTGAAATAGGCCACTAAACGCTTTTACCACATATAACTGCAGAAGTGAAGTGCGTATATATTTTTCTTTTTGTACTGAAATAGGCCACTAAACACTTTCACAGTAAATAACTGCAACAGTGAACTGCATATATATTTTTCTTTTTGTACTGAAATATGTCACTAAATGCTTTTACCACAAATAACTGCAACAGTCAACTGTGTATATATTTTTCTTTTTGCACTGAAATACGCCACTAAAAGCTTTCACCACATATAACTGCAGAAGTGAACTGCATATATATTTTTCTTTCTGTACTGAAATTGCGCCAATAAACACTTTCACCACATATAGCTGCAGAAGTGAACTACATATATACAGTATTTTTCTTTTTCCACATATATAAGCCACTAAAGGCTTTTCAACATAGCACTTGCACCAGGGGCGTAGCTATAGGCTCATGGGCCCTGGTGCAAGAGTTCAGTTTGGGCCCCCCAGTTTGTAAATAAAAATTACCTAATATTTCTTTTCAGCAGTTTGATCACATAAGTTACGCAAAAATCAAAACTGAGTTACAAGTGGGGGCGTTCTTGCATTGAAGGCTATAGAAAATTGTTCCCTTTAGGCCAGGTATGTCGAAACTCTGGCCCTCCAGCTGTTGCAAAACTACAACTCCCAGCATGCCTGGATAGCCTACAGCTATTAGTGCATGCTAGGAGTTGTGGTTTTGCAACAGCTGGAGGACCAGAATTTCGACATCCCTGGCCTAAGGGAACCATTTTTCATAGTCTTCAATGCAAGAACGCGGCACGCCCCCACTTGTAACTCAGTTGTGATTTCTTGCTCAACTTCTACGGTTACACAAGAAGTATACACACCGTATATAGCCGGTGTATGGGTCAGTCTAGCATTATTGCACACCATGTGGTGTCTGAAGAATTTTTTCACTGCACATTTATCAAATTTATTTTGCCCTGATTTTAATTGCTAATATATTTACAAATTAAAATCAGGGCGAAATTTGATAGATGTGCATTGAAAATATTCTCCAGACAGCACATGGTGTGCAATAATGCTGGACTGACCCATGCACCGGCTATATACGGACGGACCGGTAAAATCGTATATAGCTGGTGTATGGGTCAGTCCAGCAATTTTGCACACAAGGTTCACAGTCACTGCCTGCCCCAGGGCCAGTGCCCCTGCCTGGCGCAGGCGCACACACTGCCTGCCTGCTGCCTCCCCCCTGGCACACACACAGTGTCATTAAGTGCCCAGCCAGTCAGCAACAGACAGTCCCACTCCTATCACACTGGGGACCTGGGGCGCTGCTCCTCCTGGCTCACAGTCACAGCAGTCACTGCCTGGCCTGCCCCAGGGGCCAGGGCCAGTGCCCCTGCCTGGTGCAGGCCCACACACTGCCTGCCTGCGTCCTGCCCCCTGGGCCTTGCACACACAGTGAGTAGTGCCCAGTGCCCACTTGCCCACCACTGCCCAGCCAGTCAGCCACAGTGCACTTTCCACAGAGTCTAGTCCCAGACTGAGTCCCACTCCATGATCCCATTCCCCATCCCATCACGCTAGGGGCTGCGCCTGCCCCGGCTGGCCTAACACTCACTCACCTTGCCACACGCCACCGCACTGCCGCCTGCTTCTGAGTTCTGAGAGTCTGGGAGCCGGAGATGCGCCGAAACCACGCCTCCTCAGACCTCACTCACTCTCTGCTTCCGCCCCCTCTGGCACGTGAGCTGCCCACAGCCCGCGCTGCGCCTTATTAGATTTAGTACTCCGTAGTGGCCTGGATTTTGATGGAGGAGGCGGTGGGGGGGCCTGTGGGCCCCCCTGGCTCAGGGGCCCGGTCGCAATTGCGACCGCTGCGACCCCTGTAGCTACGCCACTGACTTGCACCCCAAGAAAGAATTGCTGGAATGACAGAGCTGTCTAATGACTTTTTGGGTCTCCAACTAATCTTTCCCTGCATTTTTTTCACAATGAGGTTTTCCCTATCACTATCCCTAGCGCCTTCTGACATCTCTCCCTGCACTAAGATGCTGTGAAATGATTCCTCCCTATCCTTTCCCTGCACTTATAAATCGTTTTTTATGGGGGGGGGGTTCCCAATGAGGTTTTTCCTGATGCTGTCCCTAGCGCCTTCTCACGTCTGGCCCTGCCGTATTTATGGGGCTGTGACATCACAGGGCTGGCTGGCTGCTGATTGGCTGCATGCATGGCATTATGGGTCATCCCGCTTTCCCAGAGTTCCTTGCCCCATGTCTCACACGTGTAGCCACCATTTTAGGAAAAATTGTGATTAATTACCACGATGCGCGAGAAAATTCGCATTCGTTGCAAATCGTATTTTTCCTGAAATCTGTAATGAATTCCACTTCGTCAGCTTCAATTCACTCATCTCTAGTTATGATGCTCCTGCTCCCAGTAGTTCCCCAGCATTTAAAATGCCTCTGCCCCCTGTAGTGCCCCAGTAGTTATAATGCTCCTGCCCCCAGTAGTGCCTGAACAGTTATGATGCTTCTGCTCACAGTAGTGCCCCAGCAGTTATAATGCCTATGCCCCTATAGTGCCACAGTAGACAGTTATCATACCCCTGCCCCCAGTAGTTATAACGTCCCTGCCCTAATACCCCTGCCCCATGTACAATTGAATGTGTAGCGGCCTCGATCTTCAGAGCTATGGTCAAAACGTTCGGGGTCCAGGCTGCTTGTTCATCAGGAAATTGGAGGCACCTTTACAATAGACAGTTTTCAGGAACGCGCATTTGCACAAAGTTTCCATATAAATCGGCCTTAAGGACTCCCTGTTTACAAGTCTACACTGTCTAAGGCCTCAGGAACGTTGTGCGGCCGTTCCGTGCATTGGGGACCGCAATTTGCCTTAAATGAGTCAGTGATCCGCCGCATCCGTTCTATTTTTTTTGCTGTGCGGAGGCACGGACAGAAACACCACGGAAGCAGTCCATAGTGCTTCCGTGGGGTTCCGTGCCTCTGTTCCGCAACGCAGCTCCGGTTGCGGCCCTATTCAAGTTAATAGGTCCGCATCCGTGATGCGGGAAGCACACGGCCGGTGCCCGCATATTGTGGACCCGCTGTTTGCGACCGCAATATGGCCACAGCCGTGTGCATGAGGCCTTACTCATAGTAAATCTGGCCCATTATGCCTCTTTAAAATGAATCTGCCCCATCTGATGGACCATTAGGTCAAGGATAAAGAAGTGGAACATTCTTACCCTTTACATCAATTTGGAGTTGACCTGCAGTGAAAGGTCCAAAGAACAAAGTGTCATGAGCTGGTAGTTTCCCTAATAATATGTACTGACATGCTGATCATGTACTGATCTGCTCTAAGGTGGATAAATAGAGATACTGCCCCCAAAGGCCTAGCTCCCAGAAGCTAGCCATGGCAGTTTGCCCTAAAATGCCTTCCAATACGTTTTGCAGTGCTTTTCACAGACGCATTAGGTTAATAAATAGGTCATCATATGGGCTATTTGACACCACTGTATTCAAATATACCATTCATCCTGCAGGCCAGTTACTTCAGAGCCCTTGCATGCTATCATTAAATTTTGTGATCCATTTATTCAACTGATTTTTCACAAAAAGTGAGACAACACATTGGGAAGCTTATTTGCAAACTTGAGTAAGGCAAACTCGTCATTGTATTTGATGTGGCGTCATTGGCTGTGATTCACTTTTCAAGCTGTTGTTTTTTATACAAGGCATGTGCAATGTGTGTTTTTCTAGGACATTTTTTCCCATTTACTGCAATGAAGAAGAACTTTGCCCCTACCAATCAGATATTGATGACCTGTATTAAAGATTTCATGTAGAAACTGGAGAACTCCTTTAAAGGAGTTTTCCAGGAGATCAATATTGACAGCCTATCCACATGATTGGTCATCAATATACGCAGGGGTCGAACTGCCAGCACCCCTGCTGATCAGCTGTTTCAACATGTGAGTGCCACAGCCTTTTCCTAGGGCAGTGACGTCACATTCATTGGTTACATGGCCTATGCTCAGTCATATTCAAGTGAATTGACCTGGGCTGCAAAACCCAGTATCCAGTATGCAAGGTACAGTAGGACGTGGTGCATGGTATTCTGTGAGGAGACCGCAGTGTGCCATGGCCTCTTCAAACAGCTGATCGTGAGGGGTGCTGGGGGTCAGACCACCACCGAGCAGATATTGATGACCTATCCCAAGGATAGGCCATCGTTATTGATCTCCCCAAAAAACGCTTTCAAGGTGCACTTACGTATTCTAAATTCTAGGCTTTTATGTCAACTGTTGCTATTACGAGAATGAATATGCTGTGCTAGTCAATCGGGGTTTGCAGATGACTAATCAAGCAGAACAAGTGCATCAAAATGCCTACATGCATACATCTGATGATTTGTACCAGTTCTATAAATGGAACGCTATTCAGATACCCATACATAGATATCAAAATGAATAATTAATGTCTTGGCAAAAGCCAACAAATAGATGCCAAAACAGTAACTATGGTAACCCATACACCAAGTGAACAGAACAACCGCAATGTGGGGTGGCAGGGGAACATGGGGATGGACAGGGATTTCATACAAGCAGTTCAGATGAAAAGAGTTCTCTTATCAATGTCACACATTGTAACAATGGTAATAGCATACATGAGCTTGACTGAATAATTTGTGCTCCTTAAGCCAAGTGGATTGATTTCTGAATGATTAAGTTATTGACTGTGTTTTGGGGTGTTGATGGTGGAGGGAGTTACCCACTTTCTGTTTATTTAGAGCAGGCTGCACAGTCTACAAAGAAGAACAGGGTGTACACAAGGTAAGATGTGGCAGTCTTCTGTCCCTCACATTACATTATCAACCTCTGCAGTTTTTCTCTCTAGTCAATGCTGCAGTCCTTTAAGGCTATTAATGCCTTTGTGGGAAGTTTTTTTTATATATATATATAATTGCATTATACTCATTTTGGGCTAAAAAATATATATTTTTTCAATTGACCTTTATTAGAAACTTTCAACAGTTCGTCTCTACAGATTTCAGTTTCACTGCATCTGCAGTCTCTTCCTTCTCCTCAGGAAATGGTGTCATAGCTGTATTAATGGTTCGATCTGTGGCCCTTATCTCTAGTTCCCTGACAGCTCATAACCACTTATTTAAAGTGTAACTGTCATTTCGGTTTACTTTGAATATTGTGTAAGGACACGGATGTTAAACGTTTTTGTAATGTACTTTATTAGGAAAGATGTTTCTTTCTACTAGGGTATAGAGTTAACAGCATTGCTAAGCAGAGTCTGTCTTGAGAAGACTGCTGTGTAACATGCAGAGGCTTCCATCCGCCTCCTGTCACTTCCTCAGTCCTTGACTATAGATATGTGTCCTATCACCGTCCATTTCCCTATCTGACTTGGTACATACAGACATCATTAGTAAAATGCTAAAGACTGAAGACAGACTCTCCTTAGCAACGCTCAGTTACAGTTTTGATAGAAGACTCTTTAAACTGAATCGCCATTCAAGCCTGAGATAGGTCCTGGTTTAGGACTGAAACGTCGCAACACTTATGGGTGAATAAACTATCACAATTTTTTCCACTATTTTTGGGACTGCCGATCAATTTTTTCAGGACTGTATATTTGGGGAAGCTTTAACCCTGCTGGAGCCTGCACCCACACATTACCTCATTTGATCGGTGCTGCTGTGGTTTTTTCTTTTTTTTGTATATACACTTACCTAAAGAATTATTAGGAACACCTGTTCTATTTCTCATTAATGCAATTATCTAGTCAACCAATCACATGGCAGTTGCTTCAATGCATCTACGGGTGTGGTCCTGGTCAAGACAATCTCCTGAACTCCAAACTGAATGTCAGAATGGGAAAGAAAGGTGATTTAAGCAATTTTCAGCGTGGCATGGTTGTTGGTACCAGACGGGCCGGTCTAAGTATTTCACAATCTGCTCAGTTACTGGGATTTTCACGCACAGCCATTTCTAGGGTTAACAAAGAATGGTGTGAAAAGGGAAAAACATCCAGTATGCGGCAGTCCTGTGGGCGAAAATGCCTTGTTGATGCTAGAGGTCAGAGGAGAATGGGCCGACTGATTCAAGCTGATAGAAGAGCAACGTTGACTGAAATAACCACTCGTTACAACCGAGGTATGCAGCAAAGCATTTGTAAAGCCACAACACGCACAACCTTGAGGCGGATGGGCTTTCACTCATCTCCACTACAAATAGGAAAAAGAGGCTACAATTTGCACGAGCTCACCAAAATTGGACTGTTGAAGACTGGAAAAATGTTGCCTGGTCTGATAAGTCTCGATTTCTGTTGAGACATTCAAATGTTAGAGTCCGAATTTGGCGTAAACAGAATGAGAACATGTATCCATCATGCCTTGTTACCACTGTGCAGGCTGGTGGTGGTGGTGTAATGGTGTTGGGGATGTTTTCTGGGCCCACTTTAGGCCCCTTAGTGCCAATTGGCCATCGTTTAAATGCCACGGGCTACCTGAGCATTGTTTCTGACCATGTCCATCCCTTCATGACCACCATGTACCCATCCTCTGATGGCTACTTCCAGCAGGATAATGCACCATCTCACAAAGCTCGAATCATTTCAAATTGGTTTCTTGAACATGACAATGAGTTCACTGTACTAAAATGGCCCCCACAGTCACCAGATCTCAACCCAATAGAGCAACTTTGGGATGTGGTGGAACGGGAGCTTCGTGCCCTGGATGTGCATCCCTCAAATCTCTATCAACTGCAAGATGCTATCCTATCAATATGGGCCAACATTACTAAAGAATGCTATCAGCACCTTGTTGAATCAATGGCACGTAGAATTAAGGCAGTTCTGAAGGCAAAAGGGGGTCCAATACCATATTAGTATGGTGTTACTAATAATTCTTTAGGTGAGTGTATATATATATATATATATATATATATACACACGAAAAATGGCGGCACTGACTATAAGAACAGGCGGGTGCACGTTCAGTGGGAATAGGCTTCTTACCCCAAAATAAGTCCAAAAAACGAACAGCACATCCAAAGATCAAAAAAAGGTGTTTTTTATTCACCCATGTTGTACGACGTTTCGGCCCAAACTTGAGCCTTTTTCAAGCCTTGAAAAAGGCTCAAGTTTGGGCCGAAACGTCGTACCACATGGGTGAATAAAAAACACCTTTTTTTGATCTTTGGATGTGCTGTTCGTTTTTCGGACTTATATATAGATATATATATATATATATATATATATATATATATACAGGGGATATAAAAGGTCTACACACCCCTGTTAAAATGTCAGGTTTCTGTGCTGTAAAAATAACTTTTTCCACCTTTAATGTGACCTATAAACTGTACCACTCCCAGAGAATTCTTGTACAAGTCACTCAGAATTGAGAAAGCTCGTTGAAAGAACGAGTGAAACATTTTCAAGAAATCTACAGCAAGTCCAGTTGCCTTGATTTATTCTTTACAGAAACACTCAATTGAAAAACAAACTAAAATCTTTTAGGTGGAGGGAAGAAAACAAAAATAAAATAATGTGGTTGCATAAGTGTGCACACCCTCTTATAACTGGGGATGTAGCTGTGTTCAGAATTAAGCAATCACATTCAAATTCATGTTAAATAGGAGTCAGCATGCACGTGCCATCATTTACAGTGCCTCCGATTAACCCCAAATAAAGTTCAGCTGCTCTAGTTGGTCTTTCCTGAAATTTTCTTAGTCGCATCCCACAGCAAAAGCCATGGTCCACAGAGAGCTTCCAAAGCATCAGAGGCATCTCATTGTTAAAAGGTATTGAAAACTGGTCAGAGTTGAGGGAAAGATGGATGGTGCTAAATACAGGGATAATTTTGAGCAAAACCTGTACCACTGTGCGTGATTTGAGGCTAGGATGGAGGTTCACCTTACAGCAGGACAATGACACCAAACACACTGCTAAAGCAACACTTGAGTGGTTTAAGGGGAAACATGTAAATGTGTTGGAATGGCCTAGTCAAAGCCCAGATCTCAATCCAATAGAAAATCTGTGGTCAGACTTGAAGATTGCTGTTCACAAGCCCAAACCATCCAACTTGAAGGAGCTGGAGCAGTTTTGCAAGGAGGAATGGGCAAAAATTCCAGTGGTAAGATATATCAAGCTCATAGAGACTTATCCAAAGCGACTTGGAGCTGTGATTGCCGCAAAAGGTGGCTCTGCAAAGTATTGACTTTAGGGGGGTGAATAGTTATGCACATTGACTTTTCTGTTATTTTGTCCTATTTGTTGTTTGCTTCACAATAAAAAAAAAAAACATCTTCAAAGTTGGGGGCATGTTTTGTAAATTAAATGATGCAAATCCTCAAACAATCCATGTTAATTCCAGGCTGTGATGCACCAAGAAAAAGTCAAGGGGGGGGGGATACTTTTGCAAGGCACTGTACATTAGAGGAGATATCACTGTATGTAAGAGGTATGTGGTTCTGTATACCCTGTAGCACCTTATGTCATGTTTTCCAAGTATGTCTTTAAAGGTAGGGCTTGGAGGGAAGAGGTTATGTTGAGAATTTGGCATGGGGGGAGGCACCATTTCAATTTTCACCTTAGACAGCAGAAAAGCTAGGTGCCATTCTGCCCCTTGCTACAAAGCACTGAGGGAAGATGGGCCCAAGCTGCACTCTTGCACCGAGGCTCATCAGCTATGCCCCTGTATGTATATTATATATATATATATATATATATATATATATATCTACTGTATATATATATATATATCCTCACTCAATGATAGGATATTAATATTTACCAGGACAAATCAGACAAAACCTGTATAATTAGATCTTTGTCATGGCAGTATACGGTATAAAGCTGTTGTAAAGCGCTTCTGGCATAGTAGCAAACAATGGGATTAGTGAAAAGTGAACCCAGGAAGATACTGATAGAGTAGAAATCCTTTAATCTGGAACCCAATCTTCCAGAATTCTTTTCAATCTGTCATCCGACAAAAATAGTTGCCAGGTTACCAGAAAATCGTTCAATAAAATTCCTTTTTTTTAAATCACTCATTATCAGAACTATTGCCTATGCTGGGATATTTTGCTAAGATGTGAACAATTATAAATTGTTCTTTTATGGGGCTTTCTAACAATCATTGACAGTACATCAGACCAATTTTGGATTTGATCATTTTCACATTTACACATGTCAAAGACTGAACATAGCAGGTCATGACAAAAATTAGTATTCATAAAGCCAAACATAGGCCTGGAATTTTTCTTCTGTTTTTAAAATGGATAGCAGACTAACCTATACAAGTCCTTGGGACTATTCACACATCCATTCTGTTTTTTTTTTTTTGTGGCCAATCAGAGAACTTCACTGCGGGTCCAATTTTTTGTCTTTTTTGGGATAAGAATAGCCGTTTCTATTTATGGGAGTAAGAAAAAGAAAAAATGCCTACTAAAACTATCTATTTTCAAGGATGTATTTTACAGGCTGAATATCAGACATGGCTGTCTGCATGAGGCCTTAAAGGGGTTGTCTCATCTCGCTAGGATATGCCCCATTGTCTTATAGGTGCGTGTCCCACTGTTGGGACCCGTACCTGTAACAAGAGCGGAGCCCCTGCAAAGTGGTGGCTGGATGACTCCAGTCCGACCACCACCAATTACTCTCGCCATAGAAGTGAATGGGAGTGTACCGCGCATAACCGGCCGCCGCTCCCATTCACTTCTATGTGCCCGACGGAAATAGCCTTGCCAACTCGGCTATTTTAAGCAGCCCCATAGAAATAAATGGTTGGCGGCTGCACAGTGCGCCCTCCACCACTTTTAGGGCTCTATTCTCGATATACAGTTGTGTTCAAAATTATTCAACCCCCAATGCTGTAAAGGGTTTTAGGGAATTTAGTGTACATTTGTAATTGTGTTCAGAATGAAATCTTACAAGGACGTTTTAACTTCTTTCCGACCGCCTCACGCAGGATTGCGTCCTGCGGGCGGTCGGTTCATTCCTCCTTGACGCGCCCGCGCGTCATCTCGCGAGACGCGAGATGGCGCGCTCCTGAGCGCGGTGGAACGCAAATGGAACGCACCGCCGGGCTCAGGACAAGTTCGTCACCAGCCTGCCAGCCAATGATCAGCGCTGGCAGGCTGGTGATTTTCAAAATCACCTATGGAAATAGGTGATATAAGTTTTATTTATAAATATATTGGTTTTATAAGGGATATGTGCCATGTGCTGGGTCCTTTTCATCGGTTGGACCCAGCACAGAGCACAGATCCCAAGTAAGTGCACCAATCACTACATATCAGGCCCTGATCACCCCCCATCACCCTAATTAACCCCTTGATCACCTGTCAATACATAGTGAAAGGGAAAAAAGTGATCAGTGTCACTTTTGTGAACTGTCACTTTTTTTTTTTCACCAGTATTGACTGTTAGGTTTAGGTTAGTTTAGGTCCCTTTGGTAGGTAGTTAGCGTTAGCGCCCAGCCCACCGCACCGCAGTCACTGATTCGCTGATTAGCGTAGCGCTAATCAGCGTTTGTACTTTTATAGTATCTGTAAGTGATCAGAACTGATCACGGTCAGATCTATAATAGTATTACTGTCACTTTAGTTCGCCCTCCACCCCAAACGCAGTGTTTGCCCGATCAGACCTGATCGGTCGCCCACACCTGCGTTCACCCACGCCCGCCTCGCCGCAGTGACAAAAAAATTTTTTTTGTATCACTGCACAATCACTTCATAGCGCTGCGGCGATAAAAAATCAGTTTTGATCTTTTTATCAATCGCAGCGGCTTCTGTACTCGCTACACTCTCAATTGTAAGACAGGCTTGCTTTTTTCTTGGGTAGTCTCAGGGAATACCCCCAAATTTAGACGCCCAAATGTCAAACAAGGGGTATTCCTCTGAAGAGGCCTACAGGATTCTGACCCAGTCGGATGAGGAATGGGAACCCTCATCTGACGAATCTAGCGGGTCAGAATACGAACCTGTAGAGAGCAGTGGCAGTCTGACCCAAAGTTCGGACGAGGAGGTTGAGGTCCCTGATAGAACCAGGCGTACCCGGCCCCGTGTTGCTAGACCGCAGGTTGCGCAGGATCCACTTCAAGGGCAGCAGAGTGGGGCTGGCGCTGCCGGATTACGTGGTGAGGCATACACCAGCAGCGCAGCCCGTCCTGGACCTAGTACCAGCACTGCCGTACAACATGGTGAAGTGGCGAGCACCAGAAGGGCAGTTGAAGCTGGTACGGTGGCACGTGCAGTAGTTTCCCCGTCGCAGCCACCGCAAAGACAGGCCCGTAGAGCCCCTAGAGTCCCTGAGGTGCTGGCAAATCCTGATTGGCAGCCCCCAACTTCAGCCGCACCAGTAGTTCCCCCTTTCACCGCCCAGTCAGGAGTTCGGGTGGAGACAGCTCAGATAGGATAGGCGCTGGGGTTTTTGAGCTGTTCTTCACTGCGGAGCTCTATGACTTAGTCGTGGCAGAAACAAATCGGTATGCCACTCAATTTATCGCCGACAACCCGGGAAGCTTCTATGCCCAGCCTTTCCGGTGGAAACCAGTCCAAGTTTCCGAACTTAGAACTTTTCTGGGCCTTCTCCTCAACATGGGCATTACAAAAAACATGAATTGCGGTCATATTGGTCCACGAACCCAATTCATCACATGCCCATGTACTCTGCTGCCATGTCCAGGACACGTTTTGAGACCATCCTGCGTTTCCTGCACTTTAGTGACAACACCACCTCCCGTCCCAGAGGCCACCCAGCTTTTGACCGGCTCCACAAAATTCGGCCCCTCATAGACCATTTCAACCTGAAATTTGCAGATTTGTATACCCCTGCACAAAACATCTGCGTAGACGAGTCCCTAATACATTTTACCGGGCGCCTTGGCTTCAAGCAGTACATCCCAAGCAAGCGCGCCCGGTATGGGGTCAAATTGTATAAGCTCTGTGAAAGGGCCACAGGCTATATGCACAAATTTCGGATCTATGAGGGAAAAGATCAGACCCTGGAGCCGGTCGGTTGCCCTGACTACCTGGGGAGCAGTGGGAAGATAGTCTGGGACTTGGTGTCACCCTTATTCGGCAAGGGGTACCATCTTTATGTGGACAACTTTTACACAAGTGTGGCCCTCTTCAAGCATTTGTTCCTAGAACAGATTGGCTGCTGTGGCACCGCGCGACCTAGTCGCCGGGGCTTCCCCCAACGGCTCCTTACCACCCGACTTGCAAGGGGGGAGAGGGCTGCACTGTGTAACGACGAACTGCTCGCAGTGAAATGGAGAGACAAGCGTGACGTTTACATGCTCTCCTCCATTCACGCAGACACGACAGTCCAAATTGAACGGGCAACCAGTGTCGTTGAAAAGCCCCTCTCAGTCCACAACTATAACCTCCACATGGGAGGGGTGGACTTCAACGACCAGATGTTGGCCCCGTATTTGATTTCCCAACGCACCAGACGCTGGTATAAGAAGGTGTCTGTATATTTATTTCAATTGGCTGCCTATAATAGTTACGTTCTCTACAGTAAGGCTGGGAGAACAGGATCCTTCCTAAAATTTCAGGAAGAGATCATTTCGGAACTCCTGTATCCAGGAGGTTCCGTGGCCCCATCCACCAGTGTAGTTAGCCGTCTACACGAGCGGCACTTCCCTAGCGTTGTGCCTGGTACCTCAACCCAACCGCCACCCCGAAAAAGATGTTGTGTCTGTAGCAGGAGTGGAATAAGGCGTGACACCCGTTATTTCTGTCCTGACTGTCCTGACCACCCTGCCCTATGCCTAGGGGAGTGTTTCCGGAAGTACCACACTCAGGTACACTTAGGGACCTAGGGATTGCAGGACACAGGTAGTTTTTACAATCAGGCTCAAGGGTCTCTCAGGATACTAGGTTTTGAGAGACCCTAACACATAGGGGACGGTGCTGCTGTGCTACTGCAGAAGTGTGAAACGGTAGAAACCTCTCCTTTCACTTGGGATAACGTGTATAGTGTACTTCGCACCATCTCTGTGTGATTTACACTTTACACATTGTCCCATGGGAAAGGAGAGGTTTCTGCTAGGAAAATAAAGAGTGAAAATTAAACAGGTAGCAAGAAAAAAATAATCTTGAGTTAGTTCAGGTTTTAAAAGTTCAGTTTTTTTTTCATGTTCAGGTTTTATTCATGTTTTATAAAGTTTGCAACGTTCAAGTTATGTGCCTGCTGCCTGTTTTTTCTTCTTTTTTTTTCCCCCTAACCACCCTTTATTTTCCAGGTAGATCAACGGACCAACCGATGAAAACGCCGCAGCACTGTTGTGAATTCTGAGAGAAGCATTGCGCTGCTGTCAGAAGACACGTGAAGTCGGTGTATGCGGCGCTGCAAGACGAGATTTCTCCTCTGCAGGACAGGTACGTTTGCCCAGGCATATGAGCTGAGGAGAGGTGTTGGAGTTCATATGCTTTGGCACTTTGTATCAAAAATCTGGCAAAGATGTCTTCCTCCACAACGATCGATTGATCGATGTGAATGGAGAAATCACGTTTGCCAGGACATAGGAGCTGAAGTGGGTATGGATGTTTGGGCGGAGCCCCTATGTCCTGGCAATCGCCAGGCCCCTCTAGTTTTTTTGCATATTTTTTGGCAGAGATTTTTTCATCCACATCGATCGATGCGAATGAGGAAATCTGTGCCGTTCATTTTTTCTTTCAGCCCAGAGGCTGAACGAAAAAAAAATCTCATTACCTGTATGCTCCATATAAGGAGAATAGCAGAAACTCCTAATGCTGGCCATACAGGTAATGATTGCGGAGACCCTCAAATGCCAGGGCAGTACAAAAACCTCACATGTGACCCCATTTCGGAAAGAAGACACCCCAAGGTATTCGCTGAGGGGCATATTGAGTCCATGAAAGATTGAATTTTTTGTCACAAGTTAGCGGAAAGGGAGACTTTGTGTAAAAAAATCAAATTCCGCTAACTTGTGCCCAAAAAAAAAATCTTGTATGAACTCACCATGCCCCTCACAGAATACCTTGGGGTGTCTTCTTTCTAAAATGGGGTCACATGTGGGGTATTTATACTGCCCTGGCATTTTAGGGGCCCTAAAGCGTGAGAAGAAAAATGCGTAAAAATGCCCTCCTGAAAGGTACTCATTGGAATTGGGGTCCCTTTGTGCATCTTGGCTGCAAAAAAGTGGCACACATGTGGTATCGCCGTACTCAGGAGAAGTAGGGCAATGTGTTTGGGTGTATTTTACATATACCCATGCTGGGTGAGAGAAATATCTCTGTAAATTGACAACTTTGTATAAAAAAATAGAAAAAGTTGTCATTTACAGAGATATTTTTCACACCCAGTATGGGTATATGTAAAAATACACCCCAAAACACATTGCCCTACTTCTGCCGAGTACGGCGATACCACATGTGTGGCACTTTTTGCAGCCAAGATGCAAAGAGGCCCTAAATCCAATGAGTACCTTTAGGATTTCACAGGACATTTCTACTCATTTGGATTCCAAACCGCTTCTCACGCTTTAGGGGCCCCTAAAATGCCAGGGCAGTAAAAATACCCCACAAGTGACCCCATTTTAGAAAGTAGACACCCCAAGGTGTTCTGTGAGGGGCATAGTGAGTCCATTTAAATTTTTATTTTTTGTCACAAGTTAGTGGAATATGAGACTTTGTAAGAAAAAGAAAAAAAAAGAAAAAAACATTTCCACTAACTTGTGACAAAAAAATTAAAACTTCCATGAATTCACTATGCCCATCAGCGAATACCTTAGGGTGTCTACTTTCCACAATGGGGTCACTTGTGGGGTATTTTTATTGTCCCGGCATTTTAGGGGCCCCTAAAGCGTGAGAAGGGTTTGGAATCCAAATGCGTAAATTGCTCTGTGAAATCCTAAAGGTACTCATTGGTTTTAGGGCCCTTGCGCATCTTGGCTGCAAAAAGTGTCACTCATGTGGTATCGCCGTACTCAGGAGAAGTAGGGCAATGACTTTTGGGGTGTATTTTTATATATACCCATACTTTGTGTGATAAATACCGCTGTTAACGACAACTTTTTAAAAAAAATTATACAAAGTTGTCAATTTACAGTGATATTTCTCTCACCCAGCATGGGTATATGTAAAAATACACCCTAAAACACATTGCCCTACTTCTCCTGAGTACGGCGATACCACATGTGTGCCACTTTTTGCAGCCAAGATGCGCAAAGGGCCCTAATTCCAATGAGTACCTTTAGGATTTCACAGGGCATTTTTACGCATTTGGATTCTCATGCTTTAGGGGCCCCTAAAATGCCAGGGCAGTAAAAATACCCCACAAGTGACCCCATTTCGGAAAGTAGACACCCTAAGGTATTCGCTGATGGGCATAGTGAGTTCATGGAAGTTTTTATTTTTGTCACAAGTTTATGGAAAATGAAATTTTTGAAAAACAAAACAAAAAACATTTCCGCTAACTTGTGACAAAAAATAAAAACTTCCATGAACTTACTATGCCCCTCAGTGAATACCTTAGGGTGTCTACTTTCCGAAATGGGGTCATTTATGGGGTGTTTCTACTGTCTGGGCATTGTAGTACGTCAGGAAACAGGACAGGTGCTCAGAAAGTCAAAGTGCGGAAATTCACTTTTTGCACCATAGTTTGTAAACGCTATAACTTTTACCCAAACCAATAAATATACACTTATTGCATTTTTTTTTTATCAAAGACATGTAGAACAATAAATTTTGAGAAAAATTTGTTGAGAAATGTAGTTTTATTTGACAAATTTTCAAACAGAAAGTGAAAAATGTCATTTTTTTGCAAAAATTTCGGTAATTTTTGATTAATAGCAAAAAAAGTAAAAATGTCAGCAAGAATGAAATAGCACCAAATGAAAGCTCTATTAGTGAGAAGAAAAGGAGGTAAAATTCATTTGGGTGGTAAGTTGTATGACAGAGCAATAAACGGTGAAAGTAGTGTAGTGCGGAATTGTAAAAAGTGGCCTGGTCATTAAGGGTGTTTAAGCTAGGGGGGCTGAAGTGGTTAAAGAACCAAATGCAACTAAAATGACATCAACTGTTTTTGTAATACAGTATTAAATGTTTTTTTTGTGATTTCTTCATTGACACAATTATTCAACCCCTTAAAGACTACCACTCTTAAGAACTGAGGTTCATTCAAGTATTTTCGATCAGGTATTGAAAACACCTGTGGATGTCAAGGAGCAGCAATCAAGCATAATAAGCACCAATTAGGCAGATGTAAAATGACTGTGATGCTCGGCTCCTTCTAGACATTTACTGGTGTGTTTACAGACAAGGTGAAGTCAAGAGAATGGTCCAGGAAGACAATAGAAGAGGTGATTTCTCTTCA